>OW386285.2:53325052-53855617 GCA_936432065.2 Rutpela maculata
TAGGTGTCTTGTAAATTTTAACACATTTTTCTTTTTAATTAACAGTGTAAATGTTTTTATATTCAACAACTTGTTCGACAGTTATTTCTTTTAGATGTCTGCAGTTAATTGTGATTGAAATTAAATGTTACTCTGGATTCGGTGGTATATATCTGTCATCTCAGATTGAGAAAAATCGGTTCGCCTCGGAATTTTTTGATAATTACTATTTATCATGTCAAGACCTCTCCTGAAATCAGTGACCATTTTCCCATTTTCTGCCTAATCGATCGTTAGCGTAAGCGCTCTCGCTTGTATGGTCTGAAAGCCATCTGCCTTAATTGGGGAAGGAGCGATTCTCTAAATAAGAATTTTTACTATATCCATTTGTGTATATAACTATATCTGTTAAATAAACGGATTCTTTGAACTAATTGCATCTTAATTGATCCTGAGGCTTGTTGCTAGTCTACCATCCCTGGAACTTTCGTTTGGAAGACCGGATGTGTCAAGTTAACAAATTACCTCCCACTGTACTTATTTAAGTACACCGTGAATTCTTGCCTCCCAGCGACTTCTATTGAAATATTTCTACAAACTAATGTCTTGGGAGGACTCTGAAATGTGTAGGAAACACGTACTTTCAAGGTTTTTTTTATGAATGAGGTATTTGTAGTAAATAACAACTTAAGAGATTGAGTAAATAAGTTATGCTAAATCCTGTGCTTTCAAAACTTAGCTTTTATAACGTGAAAGTTAGGATATTTGAGGTGGTAAATTAGGTTTTGAGGTATGTATTTTACTTGTTTATTATATCGAGATATACCATTTTGCATTATTTCAAAAAAAAAATGAGAAAAATGGCAGTGTACCAATTTGGGTACAATGGAAAGATATGTATAAGTAAATTCGAAATATTCTTTCATAAGTTGCTTCGACATGGATTCTGAATTTCAACCAATCGCTTCAAAAAGTTTTTACAGCAAACGTTTCAAAATATTGGTAGAAGCAATGGAAGAAGTTTCTTCTGCAAAGCACGAGCCAAAAATAGTTACTATCCCGCCTGAGGTAGATGTGCAAACAGACGAGGAAGAATTTGATGATAACGATATGGGTATTTTCAACTTTCCCAGTTATATTCCTGCAGAAGTAGAACTTTACTATTCCCCAGACGACGAAATGCATGAAGAAAGTTACTATGATAGCGATGATGACGTGCCGTTTTCGGTAGTATTTACCAAGAAAATTAGAAGTTCAAAAAGCAATAGTAAATAGGAGCCTAAGCCTAAGTTGACAAAGAATTATGAAGATATTATATGAAGGATAAAACTATGAGTTACGAAGAAAAACTAAAGAAAATGATAGAAGATGTGAAGAATGTGAATGTGAATTTTATTACTTTCTGGATACCCCGCCCCCGATACCCCGGATGCCTAATTACCCCGTGAACCCATGTATTGGTGCCTTGACGAAGATGTTTCTGTACCTTTCGTAGCTCCCAGTATGTCTCGAAATAAATTTCAAGAAATCAAGAGGTACATACACTTTGCTGACAATACTAAACTTGATGTCTGATAAAATGGACAAACACCGTCCAGTACCTGTAGTCACCTAGCTCCGTGCAGGCCGAAAGTGCTACCAAAAGTACTTAGGCTGCACTTCCTCGAGCTACACAGCTCATCCCTACCTCACTGACGATACGGACGGCAGAATGTTAATTGACATTCTGTGTACCGGCAGTCAATCCCAGTCTAAAATACCCTAAAGTTTCCGAACAGACAGATGACTACCCCCCGAGGGTGACAAGCTGGTGAAGAAAGAAGATCAAGACAGAAGAGCGCCAGAAGAGGTCTTAGCCAGCAAGATCCCTTCAGCCGAGACCAGGGGAGGTGGGCTCAAATCCTCAACACCGCTCATATTTGTGAGTGGGTTTGTTGAAAAGTAAGCTCGCTCGATCGTCACGAGGCCGGTTCAGGTCTACAGCGATGCATTAGGGTAAAGAGCAATAGTCCTGCTCGACGCTAGTCATCCGAGACCGTTATCATTGCCAAAGGAAATTGGCGCGTGAATTTGCCATTGAATTTGCATTCTTACATCATACTGACTGTGTCTTCATTCAATTCTTCCTAGTTTCCAGAACGCTAGTAGAGTGTTCTCGGCAACTTTGTCAAAAATCAAAATTTACTTTTTCTTGAGAAATTTGCGTTTCAATTCGTTTAATTTAGGAGGATCTGCTTGCAGCAATTTTTTTTTATAGAGATCTGAACTCAAATTTTGATTTTTTTTTTTCGAGAAAGATACTTCCTATTAGGGATTACATTACCGGTTAACCGGTTAACCGGTTATTAGGGCAAAAAACACATGACGATAATTACCGGTTATTTTAATTTTTTACCGGTTATTTCGGTAAATTCTGAACTTACGATATGTCACGTATTCAACGTTTCTATCTAGTCACTGACTAGTATTCACTAAATAGAGAGTGATTGTCACAACACAGAGCACTTTTAACAATAAATAAATAATATTATAAAAAGTAAACTCCAAACACCAAGCCCCAAGAAATACAAGAGAGACATTGACAATATCTTACGACGGAAAATTGAATATTTCACTGCCGCAGATATCCTTGGAATACTTTTAGAATTATGTTATTACCAATTCTTATTAACTTATTGACCCACCAATATCGATTGAAGAAGGGCATCTTCAGCTGGGGTATTCTATGCACAAATATTAGACAACTAACAGATTAGCTTTCAAAAACTAATCCTTTTAACAGGCTATTTTTAAAAAAATATTGTATTTTTAGATTAGGTATTCAGTAAATGCCATATTTGAGTTTATGTTTATAATTTTTGTTATTTAAGTGGATATTTTTGTTATTTACAGAATAATTATTTATTTAAATTTGTTTCATTTATATTTTTTCCTTTTGATAAATTAACTCCTATATAAAAAAGTCTGTTTGACAGTCACATTTTTGTCACTTTGACAGCGATAAAAAAGGTGTATCGTTTTTAATCACCGATAAAAATGCCTGTTCCCCAAAAGCAGAGTATGTAGTAGTCGCACGTCACTTTGAAATCTGTACTGTCAGCTATAATTTTTAAGTATTATGGAAACTATACTGTACAATATGTGAGTCGTTTTGGGAAAATTATAATTATTTTTAATAAATTATTGTTGTTGTTCGTTCACATATTCTGTCGTTAATTTATCTTGCCAAAAAACACTCGACCTTTTCTTTTATGGATAAAGCACACCATTTAGGGGGATTTCTGCCTCCAATCAAATTTAATCTAACCCACGTAAAAATGTTCTTTTGAACCCTCTGAACAAATGTTCAAATGCAGCCAGACTGACTGACATTTGACAAAATCACTCGACCTCCGGTCTCGCGATTTTTTCATGTCAGTTTTTCTTATAAAATCACTGATTTGACAAAATTATTTCGTTAAAAAAAATCTCTTGTGATCTTACTGTTGATAAAAAACCTTTTGTTTGTTCATTATATTAAATATACGTATATAAAAAAATGTTTTTTGTTAAATTTAGATAATTTTGTACATGGAAAAAGACAATTGCCATTTTCGCCACCTTAATCATCCATTCTGAAAATTACCGGTAAATATCGGTTAACCGGTTATTTACATTTTTATTTACCGATTTAATGGTTATTAAAACTTCCAGTGAATTGCAATACCTACTTCCTATAGTAAATATAGTCCAAAGTTCAAAGTTGGTTGGTTACACAAAAAGTTTTAACCAAAAGTATGAGAAAACATAACGAACTCGTGCTCAAAAAACCAAAACCAAAAAGAAAATGGCCCGTTAGGCACACAAGAACTAAGAACTAACAAAACTGCTGTGCAATATCAAAACCGAGGCTCTTAAATTGGTTGATGAAGATGAAGTGACATCATTTACAAAATATACACAACAATATGGGAAATCAAAATCTAGAACGATGTCTGCAGAATCCCAATCTTCATACCAATACATAAAGAAAGAATGTCTCCGAAAACTACAGATTGCTGGCATTATTATCACGCTCCAGTAAAGTAACCAATGTCAGATATTTTTAATCCTCCTAATCTTCATTACTCGTAATATGATTTTCAGATGTTAAATTATGTAGACCAAAATTTTTCGAGTTTTTGTTTACGCAACAGTTAAATATCATTAATAATTGGAAATGGATATAACCCACGATATTTGGAGTAATATATTTTGAGTAACTGATTTATTACTATAAATAACTATATAATAATATTTATTTAATAGGCCAGTAGTGTAAAACCAAAAAATTAGACGAATCGGAAATAATTGCCACAAAAGGTTTTATTGTTTTAAGGATTCATTTATTGCCTAATATGACTATCCTCGGCTCAGTTGTGTTTAAGTGGTGGGGGTAAATATGTACCCCCAACAGGTGTATTTTTGCGGTTTTACGGCTATATCTCGTAATGGAACCACAATATCGAAAACATAGTCCTATTAAAAGTTGTAGGGCATTAAATTCTGCATTGAATGAGACCAGACGCATATTTTTTGGACCACCCATTTCCATACTAGTGCTCATCAAAATTGGACAAATTTTACATATTTATGAAAAATATGTTATTTACACTATATTAAACATAGTACTATAGCACTCCATTGTACTAGTCTTGTACTTAGTAAATTTATAAAATATTAAAATTGTAGAATATATAAAAAGATAGTATTAAAAAATGGTTTCATATAGAATATTATGAGATCCATTCAACTGACATAAAGATGGAGACAGGATAAGATACGCAATTCTTGAAATCGAAGCAAAAGACACACTACTCTGACGTCATCTTTACCGAGTTAATAGTGGTGACTATTGACCTTGACTCGGAGCAATTCCTTTCTAAAAAAGAAATAAAGCACGTCTTATTAGCTTGCTTACTAAGAGGCTTGAAGGTGGAGGCTTCTCAGTAAAGCAAGCTAATGAAGAGCAGACCACCTGATTGTTGCCACGGCCCTTGAGGTATCACTGGCGCATGAGAAGGTTGTGGTAGTTGGTGAGGATCAAGCGCAGATTTATGGGGGGTTACCCCCCAAGATCCAGTAAACTTTCGTTTTAAAAAATTTCATAATTTTTATTATCTTATTTCATATTTTTAAATATATATTCTATTTAGTTGTGTTTATACATTTTTTTTGAGATTTTCACCCCCCCGCTCATCAATTTTAATTTTCGAGGAAAAACATTTTTGTTATTTTCAGCTCAAGGCCCAGATCCGCCCTTGGTGAGGATAAGGATCTCCTCATCATGCTCAATGCCCTAGCCACGCCATCAACAAACATATATTTCTCAAAACCTGGAAGAGGAACGACCCCATCAAAAGTATTTGGTCCCAACAACTTCAAACTGGCAGACAATACCAGAAGGTCACTCATATTTCTCCACGCCATAAGTGGATGTGACACAACTTCAGCACTCTTCAGGCAGGGTAAGAAGAAGGTGGTCAAGCTGTTGGTCGAAAATAAATGTCTTCTCGAAGAAATCAAACCTTTCTTCGAGCATGACACTCAAGCTAAAGCTATTGCCGAAGCTGGCCTATGATTTTTAACAACAATTTTTGTTATTATGAAATACAATCATCACTAATTGATTTCAAGAATTGTGTATCTTATCCTGCCTCCATCTTATACCAGTTGAATGGATCTCATAATATTCTATATGAAACCATTTTTTACTATTATCTTTTTATGTATTCTACAATTTTAATATTTTATATATTTACTAAGTACAAGACTAGTATAATGGAGTGCTATAGTACTATGTTTAATATAGTGTAAATAACACATTTTTCATAAATATGTAAAATTTGTCCAACTCTGATGAACACTAGTATGGGAACGGGTGGTCCAAAAAATATGCGTCTGGTCTCATTCAATGCAGAATTTAATGCCCTACAACTTTTACTAGGACTATGTTTTCGATATTGTGAGTTCTTTACGAGATATAACCGTAAAACCGCAAAAATACCCCTTTTTGGAGGTACATTTTTACCCCCCACCATTTAATCACAAGGACAGTCATATTAGGCAACAAATGAAGCCATTAAAACAACAAAACCTTTTGTAGCAATTATTTCCGATTTGGATTTTAAGCCTACTGGCCTATAAGTAATAACGCATTTTACAAAAATAGAATAAGTGCAATAATACAATAAATGACGCCAAAGGGAAAAGTCTTCTAAATGTTTTCATCTTCGTCTAAAGAGATAAAGATAAAGAGTCGCCTTCTTATTATATGAAACGATAATTCTTGCCAACTTATTGTCCTTTGTAAAAAAAGCTGGAGTAACACTACGAGCAGCAGCGTGGGATGCTAACAACTTAATCACTAATCTAAAAGTAGAAGTTTTGAGAAACCCATTAGCTGTTCTCGGTTCGACAAAGACTTACAATTGTTGTAGCAATGGCAAAGGCCACAGAATCGTAAAATTGAGTCATCCTTGCCTTATACACACAGGAACACATCGGCGACCGTGAAGACTTTGTTAGGAAACAGTCTAAAATTACAGTACTACCTACACACACTTAACGTAAAGGAATCTATCTTGATTGTAAGTGTGAGAGTGGATTGGAAATGTACTTGATACAACTGAGTGCGGTGGGTATTTCGTGGCCATTAGTTTTTTGTTGCAGTTAAATACGCGTCCCTCAGAACCTATACTACCAATCTGAAATTATTGGATGCTAGAATTTATTAATAAATAATGACCAATATTAGGAATACGCATTTTTTTCACTATGTTATGATGAGTCTCTAACTACTACAAATTTCCAGTACCCACTGAGTGCATTCTTGGAGCTAATTGAAACATGCTACCTTCGCTGTTAAACAAATTTTTATTGTAAGCAAAGAATGAACCCTGTTTTTATTTATTAGAGGCAAAAAGGTTTCATCACCAGTAGCTCTGAGTCTCGGTAGATGGGTATGAATAATTATCTACGTAATACAATGTGAGGTGTTAAATGTTGTTATTTATTTACCTAGAGAGAGAATTGCGGCGCCAACCTTTCTATTTTAAATTTACACTTTAGGTAGAGATTTAATCATTAGAAAGATGAGCTAATCAAATTATAGCAAGTTTAAAAAGTTATTAAAATTATTATTTAGTGAGTTTGCTGAAAGTTAGGAACAAATAACTGTATCTTGTTAAATTTACATTTTAGGTAGATTTGATCATCAGAAAGATGAGCTAATCAAATTATAACAAGTTTAAAAAGTTATTAAAATTATTATTTAGTGAATTTGCTGAAAGTTAGGAAAAAATAAGTGTATCTTGTTAAAACGGGGATGACTGCATGTATCACAATGCTGAAATAAGTCAGTAACAATTATATTTAAAATTGATTTTATTAGAAATAAATCAAACTCAAAATTTAAATTGTACCATTTACATAGGAATGACGATAATAGAGAATATTTTTACCTAATAAAATATTACAGTACAGCTTTGGACTTCAACTGCATAGTGTTTAAATAATTATTAATATATGGCATGAACAATCCTTGCATCTTAGACCTTCTTTGTTTAATCATGGAGATAATAATAATGTTAAAATTTGATATGATTCTCTGAAATTTATAAATTATTATTTAAGAATAATACTTTACACTTGGTAAAATTGGGTAATATCAAAGACATGAAATATATACTTGAAAAATGAGTAAAAATTTGCAAATGACACTTAGCTGAGTATCCTGGGAATGAAGTTAAACTTCCAAACCAACTTGTCAGGGATAAATACGGGAAAATCCAATTCACCAACTTGTCCAAGCTCTGGATTTTAGACGATTTTAGTGAGGTTAGGGAGTTCCCTACGATACATTGAACCCTCCCAAAATCTTACGTAAGAATAAAATCTTTTTATGATCCCATATTATCGCTAATGCCCCTAAATCATTTTCTATGTACATCTTACTAATACTGTAATACGGCCGATACCAATGACTTTAACACTATCATCTAATAGTAACATTTAATGGTAAATTAATACGTAGTATTAACAATTGTAGTAACATCTAATTGTAACGCCTAATGATAACACCGTATGGTAATTTGGAAACTTCCCAGTGTTATCATTTTATAGCCTGGTTTAATTTTCATTAAGAATGGAACTTGCAATGGATCGACTTTATGATTTCAGATGTAACGCAATACATGTACTAAATTTCCTGCCCATCACATTAAGATACGAGTGCTGATTAATAGGCTCTAGTCCTTACATTTAGCTATTGATTTTATAACCATTTTTGCAGTGGAAATGATATTTCTTGAAACAACGGAGTATGAAAACTGCCGGCTTGCATGGCCGCGATTTCGGCGATTTTTATGGAAGTAAATTATTTATATTGTGGCAGTACAGCAATGTATGAAATAATTATTAAAAAATTTATAAAGTAGCTAGATGCATGCTACATAATATGATGTCTAGTTTTTCCTTGCAGTAAATCTACAGATTTTATTTATTTTAAATAGGTCACTATATATTGCTCTATTTATTAATATAGGAGTAACGATTTGCTTTGGTTATTAATTTTTCGACAAGCGTGCGGGAAATGACATTTAGAATCCTAAAGTACACTTCTTCTCCGAAAAACTAAATTTCTTTATGACCTGGCATTCCTGAGAGCATGTAGCACAATCATCACGTCATCCCAAAATCTCTATAACTCAAATAACTCCGAGTCTTCTTTTATCTGAAGAATTCTAAACAGAACACGTTTTGCCCTATTCAAAAAGTTCGTACACAACATAGGACGGAACCTCAACACTACCAATAACCGAATATATTAAATCTACGCACAGATTCACATCTTCGGCATTCATCCCATACTGTGGGACAGCTTTGACCTATTCTAACGAATCGTAGAATAAAAGTCCATCACGCAAAAAAGCAAACTTGCATAACTCGTTGCCAAACAAAAACCCAACTCCTCTTCTATACTAAATCATAACATAGTAGTCTGTAACTTTTCTGACATTCCCTAATCCTAAAACTATCCTAACGGAAATTTCCCATCCTATATTTAAAATAACCAAGCTATGAACACTAAACAAGACATCGCTAGAATACTCCGAATTTTTAAAGATCCCCCTTCTAAGGCAAGACAAAGGCAATGCTACCGTCATGCTTAACACCTTCCTACCCTAATGGTATACGTTCTGAAGAAGCCATGCCCCATTAGAACTTGCATCAGCTGGTGGTCTATCCCGTTATGTTTACACTCAATCCATGGTTTTATTTGAGGGAAGCATTTTCCTCCATCCCGCCAAACTTGCCTCTTCGTTCCAGAGCCTCTGCCATTCTTCCAACGTGGTTTCTCTTTCCTCTTTACGTCTTGCTTCATGATGACTTCCTGTTTCGTACAATCTTCTTCTCTGATTTATGAGTAACTCTATCAGCGAAATACCTGCCACCACATGGCTAGTCTGCGTGGATGCTGTTCTATAAGCACATGCCACCCTAATGAACATTTTCATTTGCATTTCAGGCATCACTCTATATCTCTCGATTTTTGAGACTTCTTTTCCTCCTGTATCCCACAAATTGTGGCTTCCGTCGTCTCAAGAACTAAGCATTAACATTAAAATCATTTATTTATCTTTTACAGATTTTGACAATAAATGTGATGTCTTATTGGATTTTACATTATATTCTTTATGCCTGCGGGCGTTACAGATCGTGGTTTCCAGCGAGAACCTCCCGCAGTGGCCGGTAACAGGACTAGGTTTTCACAGTTATTTAAATATTCTTTGTTTTGGAAACGATCCGAGATACAACGCGCGTTGTGTGTGATATATTTACTCTAAGGGTTATAAATATAAATGTTTATTGCTGACCTATAGTATTATGTAAATTTGCTGTTTTCTGTACAGTCTGTAGAATGGATAAGTAGGTAATTCCAGTTAACTGAACGGATATATTTCATATCAGTTCTAGGATGGATATGAAATGAAACCGACCAATCACAGTTCGGGTATTAAGTACATAGGCAACTATTCGTTTTAAAATCAAATTAGTGCGTAAGCTGTCAAAGTAACTGTCTAATATATTAATATTTAATATATTTTGTAGTTTTTTTAAACTGGTCGTAGAAAAAGCATACTGTACAACTCGAGTGAATTATCCATATTGCACTCAAAAGATTTGAAGCACTCCGCCTACATCGTCGTGCTCAAGCTTCTTTATCGTGCGATATGGATATCATATCCACTCTTGTTGCACAAACTACTATTTTTGTTTTCTAGTTAGTTAGGTATGTGTTGAGTTGCGGGTGAAAGAAAAGAGAGGAAAGGAAGGTTGTGAGGCAGGTGATTGTATGTCAGTTGCATAATGTCCTTCTAGTATCGTAAATAGGGGGTCTTTCATGTATTAACCTGTGTGTATGTGCCATATTGGCGTATTTTCGTAAGTCTGTCATGTCTCGCGTAAGTTTTGAGCCATCCCAGGTAACACAAGATGCTCTATAATTGGTCTAAAACAGATCTATGACATCTAATATCCATCTACGCCAATACGCATTATAGACGTTGTTTAGATCTCTATTTGTTTACCGAAAGAACCAGTAGTATAGATACGACGTCTATTAACTGTTTAATTTACATCTAACTATGAATTAGATTAAATATAGACATTTATCTCGGGGACATTTTGACGTATATATGATATCTACTAGACATCTGATATACAGGGTGAGTCATGAGGAACTGTACATACTTCTACCGTAAGTAAAGGCACCTAAGACGAATACCAAGTGACCATTAAAAAGTGTTTGTTCCCTTTCTTTACTATCATACAGAGTGATTTTTGAATTTTATCCAAAAATTGTTTTGCTCATAACATTTTAACGGTTAATCCGATTTGCCTAATTTTTTACAACAATGTACACTGTTGCCTAACAACCATCATATATATCCAAAATTTAAAAAATCCAGAGACGGTTTCAAAAAAATTTGTTGGATTGCTTCGTACACGATAGTTCACACTGTATATGATTTATCTAAAATTTTATATGAAATTTGTATAGGACACAAATACATAGTAAAACCTGAGTATTTGAAATTTTTGTCACACTCTCAACAAATTTTTTATTAACGATTAATTTCCAAGTCAAATGAAAAGTTTGGCAAAATGGAATATTTTAATGTATACTAATATTTATTAATACAAAAATTTAGCTACAAAAAAATAATATCTACATAAGTCGTGCCTAGGTTTAATAAGTACCATCATTTTAATCAATTTCCAGGCTAGGTCTTAAAAATGTGGCTGATGTGGTTCATCTAAAAAGTTGCCTCTGTATGTGATTTTTGCAATTAGTCAAATTGCTTCCAAAAAGGACAGAAATAAGTAGTCAAATTTGTGTTACCTAATTTTCCCCCATTTAAAGTGCCCAACCTAAATGTTCAGTTTATGATCAATATTAACGAAAACTAAATTTTTCAAAATATTTTTAAAAGCCATCATATTCAAATGCAAGCATTGAATTTAAAATAAATACAACATACGATTCTACGCCCTTTAGTGCTTGTTATTACGTAGGTACTTCCATTTTATTTAATTTTCAGACATTATGCATCCATTACACAGGTCTACAAAAAAAAATCTGTTCCAAGAACTAAACCTATCATGCCATAAGTATTTTTGTGTGATGAATCCGAATTTTCAATTGAAAAAAATTTCTACCGCGTACATTTCGAGTAAACGTCAAAAATTGTCAAAAACCCGTATTTTGACGATAAAAACCGGAATTTACTCGAAATCTACGCGGTAAAAAAAATTTTACTTCAAAATTCGGATTCAGCACACAAAAATACATAAGGAATGCAAGGTTTAGTCCTTGGAACAGAAAATATTTTTTTTTGTAGACCTGTGCACAAAGTGCACCTGTGAACAGGTTCTAGGAAAAAAAAAATTCTGTTCCAAGGACTAAACCTATCATTCCTTATGTATTTTTGTGTGCTGAATCCGAATTTTCAATTAAAAAATTTTTTACCGCGTAGATTATTAGTGAAATCCGGTTTTTATCGTCAAAACACAGTTTTTTGACAATAAAAACTGGGATAACAAGCATTAAAGGACGTAGATCCGTATGTTGTATTTTAAATTCAATACTTGCATTTGAGTATGATGGCTTTTAAAAACATTTCGAAAAATGTACAGTTTTCGTTAAAATTGATCTTAAACTGAACATTTATGTTGGACACTTTAAATGGGTAAAACTAGGTAACGCAAATTTGACTACTTATTTATGTCCTTTTTGGAAGCAATTTGACTAATTGGAGAAATCAGAATTACATACAGAGGCCACTTTTTAGATGAACCACATCAGCCACATTTTTAAGACCTGGCCTGGAAATTGATTAAAATGATGGTACAACTTATTAAACCTAGGCACGAGTTATGTAGATATTATTTTTTTTAGCTAAATTTTTGTATTAATAAATATTAGTATACATTAAAATATTCCATTTTGCCAAACTTTTCATTTGACTTGAAAATTGATCGTTACTAAAAAATTTGTTGAGAGTGTGACAAAAATTTCAAATATTCAGGTTTTACTACCTATTTGTGTCCTATACAAATTTCATATCAAGTTTTAGATAAATCATATACAGGGTGAACTATCGTATTCAAAGCAATCCAACAAATTTTTTTGAAACCGTCCCTGGATTTTTTTTAATTTTGGACATGTATGATGGTTGTTAGGCAACAGTGTACATTATTGTAAAAAATGAGACAAATCGGATTAACCGTTAAAATGTTATGACCAAAACAATTTTTGGACAAAATTCATAAATCACTCTGTATGATAGCAAAGAAAGGGAACAAACACTTTTTAATGATCACTTGGTATTCGTCTTAGGTGCCTCTACTTACGGTAGAAGTATGTACAGTTCCTCATGGCTCACCCTGTAGATGAAAAGTAAACGTATATTTGATTAACGTGTGTTGCTTGGGATGTAATTTATTGTTGAAGAACTTTTGTGCTGTTTCAGTTATGTTAATCATTGTCATGTCTGTATTTCTATGTAGGTTTGCTACTGTGATATATCTATCCGAATTGGTCAATAGTCGCAGTGTCTTATTTAGTGTCATTTGTAGCCCTTTGTACTTTGTACTGTTAGAGATGTTGTTCCATACTTCAGAGGTGAAGGTAGGAAAATCATTCTATATAGCGTTAATTAATTTTGAGTTGACAATTTACTGTACCTGTTGATCAGCGGTTAGAGTTTACTGATAGTTCTGTAAGTCTTATTGATGGAGTTGGTAATATACCGGGTGGCTCACCCGATAGGGATACTCTTGTATGCTTGAATGGGTGAATGGATTTTTTGCAAATTTGACGTAATTATATGGGATGAAATTTCCAATTACATGATGTAAAGAACCAAAATGGTCGACTTCCGGTTTCGATGCAATTGACAAGAGAATCAAATTTTTTAATGGGACAGCCTGTATATTTTTTCATACTTGGATGCCGCTGGTCAGAATACATATGATCTGACCCTATTATTTTGATTTGGGAAAATAATGATTTCTTAATTTTTTATTTTAATTATAGAAGGCCGCGATTTTGCCAAAATTGTTAAATATCAGTCTGAAAGTAATTTTAAAATATTATCGCTTCAGATGCTAACATTAAACACGATTTATTCTTCATTAAGTTCAAAGAAAACTATTTTTTTTTAAATGGAACTCCTATGGGACAACCTGTTATTTAATTAGTTCTTTAAATTACGAAGAAAATGATATGCATAATGTCTACTTCCTCTTTGTACTAAATTTATAATTAATTAAATAATAATAATAATAATAATTATTTTTTTTATATAAGCGTGTCCTCCGATTGAGTTCGCTATAGGTGAAATGGACAAAAAATTTTCAATTTTTCTTTTTCATATTTGAAGGTTCACTCCTGCTTACCTAAAAAGTAATTTTGGGTGTACTTTTGTTTTTTAAAATCATGTAGTCCATGACAGTTAAGCAAAAACGAATTTCATGTGAGGTAAATTACCTTTTCTGTAAAAGATAGAGGAAAATGTCATTAAGGAAAGTTATTCAGATTAAAAAGTTAGACCTATACAAAATTTCAAGAACATACGCCCACTTTGATGATTTTGATTTTTTCAATATAATTGCATTTTACGAAAAAAAATAGTATGCCAGTTTACTAACGTGTTTGATTTAATACATAATGGAGTAAACACTTTAGTAAATTGTCAACATTTTTTCGTAAAATGCGAGGTAAAATGCAATTATATTAAAAAAATCAGAATCATCAAAGAAGGCGTATGTTCTTGAAATTTTGCATAGGACTATAACTTTTTAATCTGAATAACTTTCCTAAATGATATTTTGCTGTATCTTTTACAGAGAAGGTACTTTATCTAACATGAAATTCGTTTTTATTTATCTGTCATGGCCTACATGATTAAAAAAAAAACAAAAATACACCCAAAATTACTTCTTTGATAAGCAGGGGTGAATCTCCAAATATGAAAAAAAAATTCCATTTCACCTAGGGCGAACTCAATCGGAGGACACGCTGTATATAATATTTGAGATCATATGTAATTTGGCCAACAGGATTCAAATATGTAAAAATATACAAGTTGTCCATTAAAAAAATTAGATTTTCATGTAAATTGCTTAGAAACTGAAAGTCGGCTAAATAGGTTCTTTACGTCATATAATTGGAAATTTCATCCCATATCACTACACTACATTTGAAAAAAATCCATTTGCCCTTCCAAAAGTTACAAGAGTGTCCCTATCGGCTGAGCCACCCGGTATATGAGGAAACGCAGCCTTTTGCCAAGAGTCATTTCCGAACAATTTACTGTCTTATTTTCTCGTACTTCTTTGTCGTTTATTTTAAGTTTCGTTATTGTCCGTGTGTTGGTACATTTTCTGGTAAATGTTATTGTATCTGTCTTATTTTGGTTAATTTTGATTTTCAATGTTTGTAGAAGTCCGTTATTTTCGTGCAGTTGTATTGTCTTCTGAGTGTCAGTATGCGCTGAAAAATATTGTGTGTAAATCGTAGTGTCATCTACGTAAAGTAGAGGATTGGGAGCTAAGGTAAGGTAGTATTCTTCCATCCATTCTTTAATTCTGACGAGAGACTGATCCACCCTTCTCCTGAGGACGCACAGTGGGCCAGAATCCGAAAACGCTGGGCATAATTCAAAAAATGGAGTAAGGTATTGAACATTTTCACTTGGGGTTTTCGAGGTCGGTGATTACGAATTTGGTAATAGTTTTTTCAAGAACAATACGGCGGCTCCAATATGGCGACAAACATTTGAGAAAAGTTAGTCATTTCAATTGAGAATTGGTACTCGGGGTATTCGAGATCGCTGATTACAAACTTGATAATTGTTGCTCCAAAAACAAAATGGCGGTTCCAATATGTTGACAAAAATATGAAGAAAGTTTGCAATTTCAGTTGAAAATTGGTACTCATTGGTTTTTTGTTTAAATAGAATTTTTAAATAAATATATGCTAAAATATCACTATAAACCAAAGTTAACGCGTCGCTGTGTTTTGAACCGTGTCAGAAAAACGATCACAAAAACAAGAGTGGCTCCTAGAGGCAGCCAATTTTTACATATTTTATTACAAGAATATTCAACGAACAACTTTAAAAAATCCCGTTGAACGAATTTGAACGAGTCATAAACTTTTCTCTTGATAAAGAAAAAAATGTTTTCTATATTCTATCAAAAAAACCACCTCCTATTGAATGTGATGGTCATATTCGGAATGAAGTTACAAAGAGCTCAGCGAATGCCGGCTCCTTAACCCAATAGTGCCTATTGTATGATTTATCATACAGAGGTTAGGTTGTTTCTAATGAAGTGTAAACAAATCGAGTGTGATAAATTCAGTGATTTTATTCATCTAAAGTGTTATTTGCATATATAGACTGTAGCATGTAAAATGCTCCATGTTTTTATTAAAGTATATTTAGAAATATAGTAAGTTAAACTTCTTAGTAAATCAAATTCTAAATACAAAAAAAAAATACAAATGAAATTTTTATTCAAGGCTTCCAACATTTTAAATCTTCATATTAAAGCAACACTATACGCGCTGCAGTGTATACCTGGTCATATACCCATCATCTTTACTTGTCAATATATTTATTCACTCAAACACATAAATAATCAAAAGTAAATAAACAACAACAGTCGAAATAAATAATTTAATAATCTAATAAATTCAAGTTTAGAATATTTAACATTAATGTTTAGCATTGGTAACAATCTATTACTGTATAAAATAAATACACGGAAGATGTTTGTTGATCGTTTGAACCATAACTTCCGCTAACAGGTGTCTTGATCCGCCTTCTCGATTTTGTCACCACTTGCTTGAAGTCTAAGCCCAGTGTCAGGTGTGTCGGCTTTTGTCCTCATACAAGTACCTTTATTTTTACCAATAAAGACCGGTACTTCGTCTATTTAGTAATGTGAGGGAACTTCACTTATATATGGTACTATTTATATCTTGTGTCAAGCCAAAGAAATGCTTCATTAAAGTATCGACCTCATGGTTAAATATATTTTTCAAGATGGCCGGATTAATTTCCGTAAGTATTCTAAAAAAATTATTTCTGTTTCAAAGTTAATTCGTAGAATACAGCTTATTACATTGTTTTTTCGATTTGTAGGGTCTTCTTTTTATACCTTTTACTTTGTTTCCTGCTTTTGGATTTTGATCTAAATCTTGGGTCATGTCTTGGTTTGGAATTTAATTAAAGCAGCTTAACATTAAATAAAATTTCACTTTGTCAATGGTTTATGGTTGAAGATAAACTTAACTTAATAGTTATACCCACTCAATGGACCTTATTTAATCTACCCACCATTTTTAAAAGAATAGAGACGTATATTCGCCATCTTATTTAGTAGTCCAGTGACCTTTTTTTTTTTTTTTTGGATCGGATGTTTCTAGCTGTAATGGTTTCCTATTTGGACAAGAACTAAATCTTATATTCTCATCATCGATGGTACCTATATTCCTTCCAGAAAGCTACAAACCTCACAAGTTAAGTGTTTAATTTAAGTAAAATTCTTACAGTTTAACTATCATTTTTTTTGCACAGAAAACATTTGAAATTTTATATCTTTGATCAGTGCGAATAAACGATCCTTATACAACACATTGAAATGACATTTGTTTTCTTAAATATGAAAGTTTTTGAACTCTACATGTTCGAATTATAATTAAACAATTATTTCTTTGGGTTCCATAGCAAATTATTTATTATTAAGGTACAATGTGCAAGGTTTGGTGATCACCAAATTTTACTACCGTTTGCTTAAAACATATGTTATAATTTTATTGGGTTTATTGCTAAAAGGAAATAAAAAATTATTGCGTCATATCCAAAAACATACAGTTTAAATAGATAACTTGTAAAATTTTAACTTGATATTTTCTTATAAATATTTGTTTGGGTAAAACTTATTATTAACAGGACGTTAATATAAATAAGGCATTTAAAATAAAAAAAAAAATATCTTCAGATAAATCTTGATCGTAACTCAGCTTATTATATTTCTATATAAACCTTTTTTTTAGTAGATTGTATATATTTCTCATACATGTCAGTAAAGGTTCATTTGTAAATAATTTTCTTACATGTTAAAACGTTTTTAATCTAGATGTTATTTTGGCCTGACATCACCCAGTTTGACCAGTTTCTAATAAAACTGATTTTATAATTTTACATAAGACTTTTATTCACAAACTTGTTTCTTGATATTTCAACGAGCTCCATTTTCACACTATATAAATTCATAAAAAATATTTAGAGCTTAGTACTTGAATATTATTTACTATTCTTGGTATTCATCAACATCAAGTATAAAGAATGGGTGGCGCCTTTAACCTAACAACAAATTAGCTCTTCATATATAATTGTAGGTAAGTCTCTCTCACTCTCTCTATTATAACATCTTAATAATAAACTAAGTTGTCTAACTCACGACCCATACGCTTCCGAGCTAATGAGCTAGTTGGCAGTGTATGTTTCTTGGTCTGGCATCGATAATTTCTACTCTAAAAATATTTATTAATACTATACAGGTAAATAGTCAACACCAAATTAAAAATAAAATAAAATTATTGATATTCGGCCAAGGTAACGTTACAAGACAATAAGCTTAGGACAAAAATTCGATAATTTTATACTTGAATAAGTTATAACTGTGCGTTCTATAACCAGTAAATTTCTACGCAGCAGAAAATTAGCTCACGGTAAGATTATGTTTCACAATTTTCATTTGGATGTAATTTATTTGACTTTTATTCATGTAATAATTCTTTATACATATTATAGGTTGTAATTATACCATTTCATAGTCATATCAATTCTTTCTGTAAATGCAGCAGTGGAAAAAACTTTTCGTATGATATATCATACGGTAGGCAGACGGCGGTATGAATGTTAGTTTTGTTTCAGAACTTCTTTTCCATTGAGTGAGGCTATGGAGCCTTATTTTGGCCATAACAATATGAAGCAATTTATAAAGGGAAGGCCAATTCGCTATGGTTTTAAATTTTGGTGCCTCACAACCCCCCCAGGGGTACTTATTGAAATTCAACCCCTACACGGGCAGTGGGGATAAAATCAAGGGTAAAACTTGTCACCGAGAAACTTTGTATGAGATATATTCCCCCGCATTCGACCATATATTTGGATAATTTTTTCAACTCCTCACCTTTACTTGAGCTTCTGCAAAATAATGAAATTCGATGTATTGGTACCATCCGCTCTGACCGTATAGAGAAAGCTCCTTTAAAAGAGCCGCAAAAAGAAAAAGAGGGATTTCTCATACTCTGATTGACTCTAATAGTGGTACTCAACTCACCAGATGACAATAGTCAAGTGAATATCTCAACCAACATCAAAAACAAAGACATTTGTTTGACAAAAGGCACGTGCAAAAGATGATCTAAACAACAAAGGAAGCAAGTTGATGTGAATCAACCGAAACTTATAAGCCTCTATAACCAAGGAATGGGAGGTGTGAATATGTTCGATAAAATGAGAGGGCTCTATCGTATGCGAATCAGATATCGCAAATGGTATTGGGCAATGATTTGCTTTTGCTTGAATGGATCGGTAGTGGCTTCTTTATAGTTTTGTCTATTCAAAAGTGTGGAGAATTGTTCTCACAACTTTAACTGCCCCTGAACATTTAGCTGGCCCCAAACCAAAATGTAGTAGGAATATATTGAAAGAGGTCAGATATGATAAAACTGATCACTTGATTGATAAAATTGCTACACAAAGACGTTGTGGTTATTGTGGCAAATGTACAAAATTTTCTTGTGTCAAATGTAACACAGGATTACATCCAGACATATGCTTTTGAAGATGTCATATCCCTTCTATGTGATATATTCTGCTATTTTCTCTTAAATTTATTGAATATTTTGTATTATAATAAATAAATATTTTTAATAATATTCTACGTGTATATTCCTATGGTATGATATATCATACGTCAAAAAAATCGGTAAAAATGCACAGGAATAAATAAAATGTGGTTTGACAAGCCCTAAATGAAGGTCAATCAATATTTTTTACAAAAGTTTTCCAAAAAAAATTACTCGGGCACTATTGGGTTATGACCGGTTTATATGATACCTGGGGTCACCTACTAAACGTTCTGGGACAAAAAAGTTCTAAATCAGAAACTCGATTATTCGATTTTTGGCCAGCTTTTTCGGATTCCGGCCCACTGTGTGGCGGTTCCAATATGTCGACAAAATTTTGAAAAAAGTTAACCATTTCAATTGAAAATTGGTACTCATGGATTTTCGAAGGCGCTGATTATTAATTTGGTAATATTTTTTCAGAAGCAAAATGGCGGCTCCAATATGGCGACAGACATTTGAGAAAAGTTAATCATTTCAATTGGTATTCCGGGGGTTTTCGAGGTCGCTGATTATAAAAAATTAAATTAATTAATTAATTTAAATTCAATTTTACACACTTTTGGGCATTTTATAAATTCCAATGAAAACATAAATAATTATTCAATAATTATTCAATAATTATTCTGAGAACAAATGCATTAATTTTTTCAAACTACTAGACGTTCTGGGACAAAACTACTAAATTCGAAACTTAATTTTTCGATTTTTGGCCAGCTTTCTCAGATTCTGACCCACTGTGGGATGGTTTCATCGTCAGCGCGTTTTATCAAAGCCAAGTCGCCTGCAATACCTACTAGCCGGTGACATCTTCATAGGAGCATTTTTCTTATTTTGAACGTAATGCTCCTGAATTCGTGGCGTGCATTTTTGGAACACCCTGTATACATGAAATCTACATAATTTTCTTAATTAACATTGTTATGAAATATCTGAAAGGTTTCATTTACTTTGCATCCATAACAATCATGAAAAGCGAGCAAAAAATGTATTGTTTCTTAGAAAAATACGTTAATTTTGTTCCATTAAAAATATATAATAAACAGTAAATTATTTGAAGAATTACCTAAAATCTTTTACTTTTCTTTATAACATAAACTGTGAGTTTAGCTAACGTTAAGAGTTTTTCAATTTCTCTCCTGCTGTATACACAATAGGGCATGTACATTTATCCAAGAGAGACATTCACTGTCCTCTGCCATTGTGCCTACGACGGTAGCAGAAACACAAACTACACAAACCAGTGGTCAAGTTTTTGTAATGCTTTTTGCCTCAGGGAGAAGCGAGGTAATAAATAAATAGAGCCGTTTCCGAGGTAGGGTAATTTAGGTTTTGTAAGACGGTTTTTTGAATGTCTGAACCGATGGTCCGGTGGCCATTTGGCGGGCGATTCGCTAACAATGCTTTACTTGTGACTTTTGTTGAGATCTCTATGCGGTCTTGGTTTTGTGCTCAGTTGTCGTGAGCCATAGCTATTAAGGGAATAAATTGCACATAACAAAAGCTGATTGTTTATAGAATTGCTTTGGGTACTTATCTTGAGGTAAATAAGACGTGCAATATCTCTAAACGCAATGGCATCATATTTTATGTGCGTTAAGAAATGACAGACATCATGATCGTATGATTTCACGTCATTATGGTAGACCTTATATCTGACAGTAATTGATGAACAGTGGTAAATAACATTTGTTCTCTGGCAATCTCTGCTAATTAATCTTTTTACATTTTTTTGGAAATTGGCTTCAATAAGTTTTTCAAACTCTTTTAATGTAGAGACTGTTTATTTATAAAATTAAATTAAATGCACTCAGGTGAAAAATTTTATGTACACGGTTGCTCAAAATTATGTCCAGATATTTCCGTGGCTGGTAGTACAGGGTTATTCGTTATATATTGACCCCTATTTTATTTCTGTTATTATTGGAAATTAAAAAAAGTTTCGAATAAAAGATATAGGGTTGTACATATATTTTTTTTTCATGTGATGTATAAGTCATGTGATGTATAAGTCATGTGATGTAATAATGAATGTTGTTTTTTAAATGGAAAACCCTGTATGGGTAATATAATTCCGGCTAAAATTATTGAACCCGAAATCGGAGCTTCGTATGGTTTTATATATTCTTTTAGATCTTTTTTCCCTCGTTTCAAATATAGATCTCGCTGTAATATTTCTTGACATATCGGATATTAAATATGCTCCAAACATGCATATAGCTATTTTATGGTTATTGAAGGAAGCGCAGTAATTACTCTTACGCAGTAGGCTGTGACTGATGATACTATGACAACGTTGTTACTGGTTGACATTTCGTATTATTATTTGATCAAAACAGGTTACACAGAAGCAGAAAAGTTTGATATATTATAAGAATAAAAATAAAATCCTGAGATGAACAAGCATTAGGTTCATCAACTATTAAAATTGTTCAATATGGCCACCATTATTTAAAATACAAAGCTCATACCTTTTTATTAAATTATTTAAATAACTAGAAACAGAGCTATTATTGTCCTTGTTTAATTTGTAAATTGTTTCTCTAATTTTAGTTTTAATTATTTCAACATTCTGATTAAAATCGTAATTCACTTTGTCCTATAAATACCCCCACAAAAATGCATCCAAAGGTGCTAAATCAGTGTTGCTTTGTGGCCATGGAATATGTCCGCCATTACCAATCCAAATGTCAAATTGACCATTTAAATGCTCCCTAACTTACAAAACACTGTGGGGTCGCTCCATCATGCTACCAAATTACTTCAGAAAAGTACTATTCTAAAAACTCTGCTACCTCTGGCAGAATTATTTCTAAATATGTTTCCCGTGTTAGGGTAAAATTGAAAAAAATTGTCCCTGCAATTTTATCGTGTATTAATACCGAAGAGGTTGATTTTTTACCGGGTAAATTCTTTTTGGACAAAAATCTGTTTTTCCATGGAAATTGTTCAAATTTTACGGGAATGGAAAAATTGCGACACGAAGTGGAGTGGAATTATTTCTAAATATGTTTTCCGTGTTAGAGTAAAATTGAGAAAAATTATCCCTACAATTTTATCGTGTCTTAATTAAAATTAAACAAAAATCTGTTTTCCCATGAAAATTATTCAAGAACTAAGGGTATAGAAAAATCGCGACACGAAGTGTCTATTTTCCTATGTCCCTTAATCGAGCACAATTTTCACGGTCACTCCAAAAAAATTTATCCGGGTAGAAAATCGACCTCGTGTGTATTACATGAGATTAATATATTATTAAAAAATATTATCTAAAATAATTATAATATAACAAAACTGTTTATTTAAAGTTTAAAAAATAACAATTTATAATAAAAAATATAACTTTTTGTAATATTCTTTATCATCATAATCCCAGTTACTCAAAATATTTGCAAGCTCATCAGTAATCGTATCTTTTTCGGGGAAATAATACTTCTTTTTGGAAAAAGCTTTAAATTGTTTTCATATAGAATTTTTAGAGTTTCTCGTTTTAACTGGGACACTTTCATCAATAGCTTCCTTAATATTTTCTTGTGAAATATCACCAAGTCGCTTTTGCTCATTGATTCTGTGTACAAAAGTCAAGATGAAAACAGGAAATGTCAGATTTTGATAATTTTTTTTTAGTTTGACACAGGGCTACTACCAAAAAAGTAACATATATTTTTCTCGATTTTTTCCACTGATGGATAGTCGTTTTTCTCACTTTAAAAAAATTCTATTCGTATATTTTTTTGAAAATGTACGTTTTGATTGGTTAATAAAGTAATAATATGTTAATCTCTCAAAACTCCCAAGTTTTAACCGATTTTCTACCGATTTTTTTAATTTCAACAACCTTTCTTTGTCACTGATTTTTTTCTCCCACGGTCATCTATTTTTCCTATTGAAAAATCCTGCCGTGGAAAATGACGATTCATCCGTCGATAATATATATATATAAAAAAATTGGGGTTTGCACCCAGTCTTTGGAGCATTTGCTTACAAAATTCTAACCTGCTCGTGATCTTCTGTAAGCTCCTGTATCGGTAATAATTTATATGACTTATAGTCATTTTTAAAGTCCTTTGAATTTTGGAGTAACTTTTTCCAAGTTCACGTGATGTATTCCATAAACTAGTTTCAGGATTTCCTTAAACAAATTTTTTACATAGTCAAACATCTCAAGAAGGCTGTTAGAATACATGTTTTTAGTCATAGAGGCTTCGTTTTACGGTAAATCTAGTAATAATATGAAAGCAGTAATAAAAACTTACAATTTACTTTTGACTTTTAATTTTGATGAAATCATTCTAGTGAAATTACCATTAAAAAAATTCAAAATATAATATTCTTCATTTTCGTTTGCTCTATTAGTACGTTTTTTTTCTTTTAAAATTATCAGTTTCTCTCACATGACTGTAAGTATTTAAGTATGTGTTTTCACTAGGAGCCGGACATTCTCTTCTTGCAGCTTTTTTATTTTTATTATTTTTAACATAAAGGCAAAATATATTAAACTTTTCTACTTCTGTGTAACCTATTTTGATCAAATATTAATACGAAATGTCAAATAGTAACATTGTTGCCATAGTATCATCAATCACAGCCTACTGCGCTTCCTTCAATCACGATAAAATAGCTATATGCATGTTTGAAGCATATTTAGTGTCCAATATGTCAAGAAATATTACAGCTAGACCTATCAACTATCATATATTCAGGGGAAAAAGATGTAAAGGAATATATAAAAACATATAGGGTTTTTCATTAAAAAAAACTTCATTGTTATATCACGTGACTTATTCAAGCAATTGTTGGTTTAATTGCATATAAAAAATGTAAATATAAAACAACAAATTTTTTACAAAACTTTTTTTTATTTCCAATAATATGTCAATATGTAAAGAATAACCCTGTACATCCAAAAATATTATAAAATTATTTCCGAAAATGAGGAATAAGAGAGTTATGCCCATTTAAAGGCAGACAATCAATATCAGTTTTTCTGCTGTACCTCCCGAGCTAAAAATATACAATTCATATTGCTTGTCTGGACACCAGCTTACATGGTATCAGTCAATCCTTCTTTTTTACTAAAGGGGTAGTTCTAGGAGGTGGCTGTCATTATTTTAACCCTAGCCTTTTCATTTTATAGATATTTCTAAAAAATCTGATAAAAAAATGATTTTCAGATCATTAAAAATAAAAAAAGGTGTTGGTATTGCATTTTGATAAACTGAACCATTCTCAACTAATTTATGTTTACAAATCTCAATGTGCATTTACAATATGTTATTAAGGAATCCTTTTACACAAGGAATGCTTTGAAATATTAAGTACATAATCTAATTAAATTAAACATAGAAAACTGCTAATTATCACTGATGGAAATTGTTCGAATAGTACTTCATTTCCGTAATGCACAATATAAGCCTTTCTTTTAAGGGATACTGAATACCCTGAAAAATTCCTGCATCATTTAGCAGTATCATAGATTTTTCTCTCAACTGTTGAGTGGTGTCGATTTGAATATTATACACTCCTGATTTCAAATAACTCTAGACACTTAAATCAAGAGGTGACAGGTCAGGAGACCGGTGCATCTGCACCCTGATTAATCCATGTATTAGGATAGTGGCTGTTTAATGATCTTCTACATATTCTATTATAATGCGGTGGTACGCCTTCATTCACAGAGAACTTGCTTCTTTTCCTTCGCAATGAAATATTACTTAATAATTCAGGTATTTTCCAAAAAATTACATTACATATCATCACTTAAATTTTCAGGAAAAATATGGCATCCAACAAACTAGTTTCCTAGCTAGAGATGTTGCCCATATATTTATTTTGAAAGTATGTTGTAAATTGATCTGTATGGTTGGATTAGCGAATGCAATTGTTGTTCATAAAGTACATTCCTAACCTTCTAGTACTTATCGTAGGATTTTCTATTACATTGAACTAAACATGTGAAACTTCTTGTAAATAATTCTAATTACAAGAAAAAACTGCTTTTTAATGTTTCAAAATAAGTATATGATACTCTTCATATGTTTCAGCTTATTAGGCCTTTCTCAAAAGTAAATACAAAGATTACTAAATCTATAGGACAAAATTCTACTATTTATGAAGTTATTAAATTCAAAGAATTGCAGCTTAAAAGACCGGGCATGAATCACAGGCCATCATTTTTCAAATTCTGAGACCGGACTATACTTTTTCGAAGATTTTTGGTGCACTGAATCCAAATTTGACTTCAGAATTGCTCCATCACTTCAGGTTTTCAGAATATCCTAACCAAAAAATGCAAAAAACACGTTTTTCGCTATATTCGGGATTATATTACACCCCGAATTAATTTTTCTCCACAGAACTCGTTGCGACATACGTAAGTACTACTTTTCCCCATCAAAATGCAATTTTTCATATATTTTTTTTCTTCTCGGGGAAATCGTCCGTTGAAATTATTTAGTTTGGTGTTTTCGTTACAACAATACCAAAAAAAAAGTAACTTCTAATTGTCTTATCGATTTTAAACTTTACAAACTTATGCAATTCTGGTGACAATACAATTATATAATATCATTGACATTATATGATGACGTAGGTGGAAGGTAGTGATAACGACTTTTTGATGGGGAAGAGTAGTAGGTACTTTCATATGCCGCAATAAGGTTTGTGGAAAAAAATTAATTCGCGGTGTGGTGTAATATATCCCGAGTATAGCGAAAAACCGTAGTTTTTGCATTTTTAGGTTAGGATAGCCCGAAAACCTGATATGATGGAGCAATTCTGAGGTCGGATTCGGATTCAGCGCACCAAAGCCTTTGGGGAAGTATACTGTGGTATCAGGTTCTGGAGATTCGTCCTATTTTGTCGGCACGTGATTTGATGAAAAGTTCTTCTATTATCGGGGTATTAAAGAAATTTAGTTGGTCATTAGCGGTACAGGGATTATTTCTAAAGTATTTTTTAATTTCTAGTTGTTTGAGAAGATCTAAACGTTTCCCTTTTGTTTCTGCATAGATTAGCTGTACATTTTTAGTCTATCAAATGGTTATTATTAATACAATGAGTAGACATTCTCGTATTTTTATTATTGTTTAAAATTGAATTGTTATGTTCTTTTACCCTCTTATCAATGCTCCAATATAAATTGCCTCACAGTCACTACATTTGATTTCATATTCACCAGGTTTACTTGATTTATTCATTTTTTCTTTATTGTTAATTAGAGGTCTTCCTAAATTTGTTTTATTTACATTTATTGTAGACGTACTTAAGTTATTTAATTTATTAGACATCTTGTTACTAAAATGGATACCGATTAATAAAACTAAAGGTTAGGTTAAGTGCGTTGAAAAATTCCTTTTGGATCATTTTTATCTGTTTGTTTTTTCTATTAAAGACCCTTGTATCCGTTATTTCCTGCAATTTGTTTAATAACATTAAATTCTATGTTTAAATCATTTTCATCTAATGGGAAGTTTGTAAGTCTATGTATCAGGCTGTCAAAGGGAGAGAGCCTAATTTGACACGATTGTTAGGAATGTTGAGATTTATAATGAAAGACTGTGTCCGCGGTTTCCGGTAAATGTTATATTTTAACTGATTATTATTATGTTTTATGACATTAATATGTAAGAAATTTAATTGACTATTTTCTTCATTCTCCATAGTGAGCTGGATTTTACTATTAGATGAGTTCAAAAACTTAAGTGATTTAAGCTTCTTTTTATGCAAGTTCTAATGCAAAAAATATCGTCTACATAGCGAGTCCAATAAAAAACATGCGTGTTATTACTATAAAAAATTGACATTCTTAAATTCGACATAAAAATCTCTAGTATAAGTACAAGTATCCAGTACTTTTGAGGCTAAGTACTGGGAGTACAGGTAGCATTACATAGATTTTAAAAGTACTTAGAATAAAATACTTAAAGTAAAAATGTACTTATTGCTTTATATTTTAGTACTGAGTACCTCAACTCTGTGCTATAAGTTTGAAGCAGCGAACCAGACCCATGTATGTATTTTCGATCGCTGAAACCAAATTCAGGGTAAAAGAAAATCGTACACCACAAAATCATTAGCAAGAGCCAAAAAACACCCCTGAAATGGGGTAAAACGTCGATTAAGCTACAAGAGTAGTTGTTACATTTTAATCAATCGTATTATACAAATTAAGGTTAAACAGCAGCGTACATACAATAGATATGACACACCCCCAGGGAGGGACGAAAACTAGCCCCCATATATAAAAAATCGATCCAAAACAGCAATGACTGCTGAAAAGCTCAAAATGTCTAGGTTTTGTTAAAGTGATAAGAAACTGCATCAGGTCCGACGTAATCTTCATAAACTGCCCCTTGAGAACAACCACCCTTAAGTTCAAAGGACACAAGAAAAACAAGAAAAAACGTAAAATGCAACAGAATTTCTATTTTTATGGATGCTATGATTGACTGAAATTGCGTAGTACTCTAAAATAGAACTAGAAACTTACATACCATCAACATTCTAGAGTGTCAACCCTCAGAGGGTGTGAAAACTACCCCCTATGTAAGATTTAACTATAAAAAGTTACAGTGACTTCTATAAAAATTCGATACACCTGCGTTGTGTGGAAGAGAGAAGAAACTAGACTATCTCCATAGGATGCTGGAAAAACAGAGAGAAACTAACCGGATTTACATTTTTATGGATGATTTGATTGGCAAAAATCGTGTTGCACACTTAGAGTTTGAAACTCATGTCCTATCAATGTTATTAAGTAGCACCCCCAGAAAGGATGTAAACGACCGTAATTCAAGATGCAACAAAAAAACTGTTGCAGTGACTACTGAAAAAGCTATACTGTTGCTTATTCGTTTCATTTCCATAGTTTTTTTCTCTTTTTATATGCGGCATCTCGTAACCCCGTGGGGGTAGTCAGCGTCGAACATAGTCTAGTTTCTTCTCTCTTTCACACAACGCAGGTGTTTCGAATTTTTATAGAAGTCATTGTAACTTTTTATAGTCAAATCTTACATAGGGGGTAGTTTTCACACCCTCTAAGGGTTGACACTAGGATGTTGATGGTACGTAAGTTTCTAGTTCTATTTTAGAGTACTACGCAATTTCAACCAATCATAGCATCCATGGAAATAGAAATCCTGTTGCATTTTACGTTTTCTCTTGTTTTTCTCGTGTCCTTTAAATTTAGGGGTGGTTGTTATTAACTCTGTAGGGGCAGTTTATGAAGATTACGTCGGACCTGATGCAGTTTCTTATCACTTTAACAAAACTTAGACATTTCGAGCTTTTTCAGCAGTCATTACTGCTTTGGATCGATTTTTTTATACATGGGGGCTAGTTTTCGCCCCTCCCTGGGGTTGTGTTTCATATCTATTGTGTGTACGCTACTGTTTAACTTTAATTTGTATATTTCGATTGATTAAGATGAACAACTATTCTCGTAGCTTAATCTTCTTTTTACCCCATTTCAGGGGTGTTCTTTGGCTCTAGCTAATGATTTTGGGGGTGTACGATTTTTTTTGACCCCGGATTCGGATTCAGCGACCGAAAATACAAAGGGATACATGGGTCTGGTTCGCTGCTTTGAACTTTTTTTTTGTGGGGCTGTGTATTTAAAGTAACCCTGGCGGTTACATCAAAGTGAATTTAGTGTTACGGTGTAATGAATTAATGTATTTAAAAAAATCATCTAGTTGTCTAGTAGTGCCCATGAAGTAAGTTAAAATATCATCTAAGTAGCTGATAAAAACTTTTGGATTCTAAAGAAGGACAGGACGCCCCCCCCCGCATTCCCTACGTCTCTAGTTTAACTTCATTTTAGCCAATGCCATGAAATAATAGAACTTATTGCTACTAAATTAATATTATCGCTGCAGCACAAATAGTTCCTGATTTATTAATTAGAAAATCTACTATGGCGCCTCATCTTCTAAGAGATCTAAATCATGAGGGGGCATCTGCGGACACATGCTTATAGAAACTTTCTTATATATTTCTGCATAAACCTTCATCACCTGAAGTTATCGACAGGAATTTCCAGATTTCCTATATGAATACAAAGAAAATTAGACAAGTAAATATGCGACGTTTTCTATTTATACAATACCTATATTTTATTTTTAGAGACATGTAATACCCTGGTTGCAAATGTTGCAAGAAGCTTTGTTTTTATATATCAGCATTGATTTTGATATTTCGAGGCTTCCTGGGCATTTATACATTAATGAAGCGATTCATTAATCAAATATGATAACGGTACAGAAATTATACTTGCGTTTGGTTTCAATACCTGTCAGAAACATGAAGTCCTCTTCATATACAAATTAACCGAACAATTTAATATTTTACAATTTATTTAGCATTGAAAATTCTTCAAAAAGGTCAAACTCAGAAAGAGTTTAATTTACTACTACGATATCATAAACTCAATATACTTAAAATGCTGTGTTAGTTTTCAAAGTTTATAACCTCGTATTTAGAATATACATATAAATATTATAAATTCATACAAATGGGCCACGAAAAATTTTAATATTTTATCAATAAGTATATGGTGCTGGAGCTAAGTGGCTTTTTCGAACACTCATCGTTACAAGCATTTTCTATGCGCTGATTAATTCTACCGAACTTAAATAACGACAAAATAGACTTCTGGCATATGTCAGCCCGTCGAGTTGGCCATGGTTCAAGGTATAAAAATCAGTGAAATTATATCATCGTTACAAAGCCAATTTTTTTTTTGTGTGTACACATTTTATGTTTAACATGAATAAAATAAGATCGCCAGAAAGTGTGGGTCATCAGGGGCGCAACCAGAAAGGTCAAAGAGGTAAAAAAAACGGAGTTATATAACATCATCGTTACAAACTTTTTAAGGTTGACCATGTTTATTTAAATGTGTTGAACACAGAAATAAATTCCCAGAAAGAAACTCCCGTCAGTAAGGCTAGCCAGACAGAAAATGTTTAGGATTTTTGAAGAAAATTGGATTTTTCTTCGTATATTTCATCTCAGAACTTTAAACTCATCGTTACAAGTTCTGGTTCCTTTTTGAAAAAAACGTAAATATAAGCTCCTTCAATAATAGAATAGCCTCCCCGTAAAGTTCTTAGTGTCAACAAAAGTACCATAGGCTCTTAAATATACAGGAATTTAACACTTTCGGCTAACTTGACTCCGTACTCTGCCTCAGATGTATTGTATCATTATTACCTTTCTGGCTGCGCCTCCTGATGGCCCACACTTTCTGGCGATCATATTTTATTCATTCTAAACATAAAATGTGTACACACCAAAAAAAATGAGCCTTGTAACGATGACATGATTTCACTGATTTTTAAACAGTGCTCGTGACCTTCCTGACAGGAGATGCCCCGTCAGGAGGCGATTTTATGAATCGTTATCATCCATTAAACCATAAAAATATCTCAAAGTTCATAAAACGATGAGCTGCCACCTAGCTCCCGCTCTAATATAGGTATATGAAGGTACATCTAATTAGAAACAAAATGTCTAAAAAACCAGTTGTAAGTATGAGTGCAATATTTGACTTATGCAAAGAATTAAAGTATGCAAAAATGTAGCTTCAGGATATATTCTAAAAACGCAGCAAGTATGATAATGAATTGCACACTATACATGGAGAAGTTCAAACAAGTATGAAAGACAGAAAGTATAAAGTATTATAAAATTTGGTAACAACTATCACAAACATTATTATTGTTTTAGATTATATATTCTGAAGGTAGCGTTCCGCAGTCTTCTTGTAATCTTGTAAATTAAATATTTTACATCCACTTTTATCGGTATGATCACATTCAGGAGTAAAATAATAAAACGAACACAAACTATTAAAATAAGAAACTTGAATATTAAAGGAATATTAGGTAGTGATTATGAACCGTAAATGTCAAAATTAAACAAGGGTATTGAAGTTAGTTGCAAACTTCATTTGAATTTTCATATTCTTACTGCAACAGTCAAAATGGTATCATCGAGAGATCATTAAAATTGCAAATATGGCACTTAAACCTACAATCTTATCAAAGATTACAACACTCTTTACTTGTATTTTTTTCATAAAATGTTTAACAACGTTTTTATTCACTGATCGATTTTTTTCAAAAATGCTGGGGTTGTTCCTCTAGCTAACACTAATATATCCTCCATTTTCCAATTTCTCCAATTTCAATAAACTCGGACTTTTCTCTCTTAAGTTATTTAGCTTAAAAGACATGTAATGGACGGACGAAGGGACTTACAGAAAGACGGACCCACGCCGGACATTTTGAAAGTTGTTGCGAATTTTATAACTAACACAGTGATATCATAATTTCTTTCTCTAGAGGCGATATTTACAATTTTTGTATCGTATTTCCAGAGTATAATAACAGATACGAAAAAATGTATATAACATATCTTGTACAAAATTTTATAAGCTTAATTTTTTATATAAACATAATTTCGATATCGCTAATGGTTAGAGAGATATAAGCAAAAACTGAATCAGAACGCCATCTTGGCGGCTCGAGCACAACAGATTGAGTTCAGGCCTTCTAGTATGTTTATTAGTACACCTTAATAAATACCTTTGCCAAGTTTCAAAACTTCATTAGCTTTCCCTCTAATTTTCCCTATTTGACTGGAGTATAAAGATACTACATTAACTTTTTGTGTGTCATAAATTTTTTTTTGTTAATAACAAAATTTAAATGAACTTTTTTGTCAGAACTCAGTTTAAAGGAGTTTGTAATTTACATTTTAATAAAAACTTACCTTTTTACTAACAAATAGCCATAACTTGTCGTAGAAAGTTGAACTGAACGACAAATTGTAGAAATTTGAAATACTTTTCAACAGTATAATGAACATTTTTTTCATAAAGCTTTAGTTCTTGAGTTAATCATGAAAAACGTGCATTACAATTTGATTTTTAGAAAGAAATGAAAAAACACCTGACAGAATTCGAATTTTCAAGATATTTGCAAATAACCGTAATTTACCTAGAGCGTTTGATATTGTTGATACCAGTTTTAAAAAGTCTATAGAGGCTACATTATGATAAAATAATGAATTCAGCATTATACCTAAAAAAACTGAGTACCTATGATTTAAAATACAGGAAATTAAATAGAAAGAAAAGGTGCAAGTGAAATCATTTTAGTAAGCTTGCTTACTGTTTAATTAAATTTTTTCTGGCTTATAATACCACAAATTTAAGGGTAAGTTGTTAGAATTACGCCAGCTAGACCTAAATTATTAAAACATAAGATTTATTATCTCCGAAAGCAAAAACAGTAAAATAAGGCCATAATACAACCCAAAATTGAATGAGTTATTAGTTTTTAATTACAAAGCATTATGTAATTAATATTCATAATCTGTAAACTGTGCGTAGGCCCTTTTCCGCGGCAATGGGTTTCACTTTGAATTTTCCGATGCAAAAACTCTATTCTTCCAGCAAAGAAGGTAAATAGTGTACATCCCTTACAAGGTTTCCGCATTACCCTTTACTTGTGTTGGTGTTTTGTTTTAGCAGACTTGCCTCACCCCATCATTAATATTAAGTTCGCTCGCCATTCGTTGCCGAGGTGGTTGTTCCATTAAATACACAAAGGTATGGAAATGGACCTCGAATTAAACGAAACGAATGTTAAATTTAGTTTCCTCCCTTGTATATTCAGCTATAAGCTCATTTATTTGGGATGGGATGCACGACACTTTTTTATCATAGCAGCAGCTGAAACAGCAATGTTTAAAAGTATATCTTAAGCTATGTTAATCAAGTAATATATATATGACAGCAATCAGCACCAATTAACCACCAACTGTAATCCTTGGAAAGAAATTATTTCAAACTCTTCAAATTCACATTTTTCTAAGTTACTAGATTCCTTTACATATATCACTGAAGCGAAATTTAGGATGCAATAAAAAAAACTGACATACAATTTTATTTCTATGATTATTTCCTTCATAAATTATAGACCAATGACAACAGTTTTACACTGAATAAACGCAAGCTAGCTTTTTTAAAAAATTACCAGCGAATAAATTACCTCTAGCTTTTAAATGCACATAATTGATTTAATTTTCTCTCAATTGGACTAAAAACAAAATAAAACATATTACAAATTAAAAGATTATTATTTTTGTTTATAATTAATTACTATGTACCAACGGTGTATTTATGCAATTTTACAAAAATATTTGTAATATCAAACTGCCACAAACTGTCAGATTTACAATCACGATCGCGTAACAAAAGTCAAATAAGCATCTAGGGCATCCGTTTCCATGGCTACGAAGCAAAAGTCGTTTATAGAACGGGTCGCCGTCAATTAATTAATAAGGAAGTGTGTTTTCCAAATCAAAAATGGTTCGTTTTGGGAAGATAGAATTTGTTAAAATTAACAAAGAAAAAAGTACGTAAGGAATTTGTTCATTTGGAAAATAATCTTGACATATATTCCTCGAGCTCTATATCTTATCTAATAAGTTACATAAAAAGGTAAGGTAAATTATTAAGTCTCGAACATTTTCTAAGCAAACTGTTACAAAAAAAAGCCGCAGTGCATCCGATTTGCCAAAAATTATAAATGTACCTATAGTGTGGCAGTAAATATACATCCCGTGTGCTGCTCAACGTTACAAAGAAATAGTCAATTTTGTTTTATTTTCCGGTCCCTCTGGAACATAAAACAAGTAGATGGACATCTGGAAATCGTGTCTGATTGGTGGAATGCCCCACCCTCATAATCACTCTAGTAAGGGAGGTTATCTTTTAACCGTACTCCATAAAATGAGAATAGGAGATCCCAAATTGCCCACATGCCCACATTACATTACAAGTAGTAGGAAACAAGAAATGGTTGTCAGAAAGAATGCCGGAAGTGAATAGGGAGTGGGGAGAGGGAGGGTGTCAAAATTTAATTGAACCGCATAAAAAATTGGCATTTCTATGCAAGAATTTATAAAGCTAACTGGAAACCCACTTATCTGCCGTATCTTCTGTATCACAGGTTCCTCGATAGGCTATCCCTAAAATGAAAACTATACTGATGTTTGTTTCGATTTGTGTCACCATCGGCAATAATAGATACTGAGTAAGATTATTAATATTGTATTTCTAAACGTTTATTAATAAAAATAAAACAGGATGATTGTATTATCAATACAGTATCTTCTTCTTATTCACAACATCTTGCCAGGCGCTTTGTGATTCATGAAAATTATTCCAGTTGGCCTACACTTGCTGTATAGCATGTCTGGTGACATTGTTGTAGAACTCTCCAAAATCGTCCTAAGTTGAAGACATAATCAAAATTCGACTTAGGCAAAAATTTCATTTAAAGACATTTTTGGGAGTCTGCAGAGGCGCAGATCAGTCCACAAGGACCGTTTTGGGTTCTATAAGGCGTTGGAAATGACCAGGTGAAAATTCGAAGAAACATCGAATTTTCACTTAGGAAAAATGTTTTTGGTTCAGAATATCAGAGTAGAAGTATATAATGACAAAGATTTATGAATAATATACTCTTTCAAAGGTACCATAAATTGGACTTTGAAAAATAATATTTTTGGAAGGGCGTCAAAATTTGGCCTAAGAATCGATTTATCGAAAGTACGCCAAAGTTTCACTTGCAGACTAATTTTTCAAAACTGCGTTGAAATTTGGCTTGAAAATCGATTTTTCAAAAGTACGCCAAAATTTCACCCGCAGATTAGTTTTTCAAAAGTACCTTGAAATTTGGCTCGAAAATCGATTTTTCAAAAGTACGCTGAAATTGGTCTTAAAATGGATTTTTCAAAAGTACCACGAAGTCAGTTTAAAAAGTACCACGAAAATATACTTTAAATTATTTTTTATTTTTTATTCCTCAACCAAAGACATTGACCTTTGAGGTACGATCATTGAAAGCACAATTCTAAAGTATGAGCATAAAATTTTAACGATGCACTGCATCCAAAAGGCAAAATAGAAGATTTTGTCAAAGCCGGCGTAGTGCCGATAAGCAAAAATTGATAAAAATCAATGCACATGTACAAGGCCGGTTTCTCGCATGGAAGGAGTTTGGATTGACCCAGCGGCTCGCAATTTGGTCGAGCGCGTTGAGTAGTCCAGACAAAGCGATGGTAGAAAAGCCACTAACGGGGCTTTTCAAATGACAAAGTTATAGAGGAAAACGCCTTGTGCATAAAAATCCAAAAATTCAATTTTGCCTAATAGTCGCTCGAAGGTGAGACGCTGCCAAATCGATATTATTAATCGACTGTGATAAGGGTTAGTAAGTCGTGGACTGATCGAACGCCACTCAACTTATGCAGTAATAAGTCCTCAGAATGTGTTTGAGTACGTGAATTTCCACGATACAAGAACTTTAAAGCTAGGTAGTCTCTAGCGAAACTAAATTCATTTAGTAAAACTTTTTTAAGTTAATTTCAGTCAGCCTTAATTATTCATTTACCCAGAGTCTGAAATGATTCTAAAAGCTCGCATTTTGATTCTGAGAAGGTACGTATGAATCTTTTCTACCTAATCGATCGTTAGCGCGAGCGCTCTCGCTTGTATGGTCTGAAAGTCACTACCTTGATTGGGGAAGGCACGATTCTTTCTTGAGAATTTTGTATAACCAATTCTGTTAAATAAACGGATTCTTTGAACTAATATTTCTTAATTGATCTTGAGGCCTGTTGACGGTCTATAATCCCTGGAACTTTCGTAGAGAAAGCCGGATGTGTCGAGTTAATTCGCATTAACGTTCGACCTTCTGGTTGCTTTACGAAGGTTTGATAGGGATTTTTTTATGCGTTTTTTGAGAAATATATTCCGTTATTAATGGACCAAAACGCGATTTTCGCGTACCAAAACTAATCCCTCCGCAGAGAAATTCTTCGGTTGGGATTTTTTTATGCAAAAATTCAGGAAATTAAGAGGTGCCTAAACCCCTAACGAGGGAATTCGGGTCCAGAGAGAGCGTAGTTTCCGATCTGTGGTAGTGCAGCCTTGGTCCCGCTTTTCGGCTACCGAAGTCATCTTATCTCGAACCCGCCTGGGAGGTAGAAGAACGGGGTAATACGCGACTGGCGCCCCCTGAGAAATAAATTGGTGTCGCGTCATTTTGACGCCCGGTAGTGCGTTCTTCTACATGGCGCCCAACGTGGGGCGTTGTTAGTCAGCAGGGCTTTCTGGAAAGGATATGGATGAATCAACGCCTTTCCAGTTTTACGACGAGCCGACATCTGTGATGGACAACGTCTCTAGAGGGTTAGAGAGGCCGTGCGCGGAGGATGTACTGGGTAGTTCGGGGGTTGGCCCGAGTACCACTGAAGGAGTCATACAGCCCTCCTCAGAACAAGTGTTCGCCCAAATGGCAGCAGGTCTTGCCAAAGCTCTAAGCGAAGCCACGCACGAGCATAAGTATCGGTCGAAGCATCCAAATGCGGAATTTCATGGCTTCGAACACGAAGACCCTGAAACCTTCATTTATCAAATGGAGGAATTTTTCGTCCGAGTACGAATTACGCAGGATAACGACCGACTATATAAAATATCAGAACAGCTCAAAGATGATGCTAAGAAATGGTTCGAACAATATCGAACCCTAATTACCACGTATCCTCTATTCCTCGAGCGGTTCAGAAGCCGTTATGATTCAGGTCAAATACTCACCGAAGCAGTAGCTAATTTATATGGCAAGAAACAAGATGCCGAGGAAAATACGTCAGTATTTATTTCAAGGAAGGTATGCCTCTTCAAGAGGATCGATCCGTTTAAGCCGGAGGCGATGAAGGCGGCTACCATCTTCAATCAATTGAGACCTGATATGAAAATGCTCCTAAAGAGTGCCGTCATACCAGATACAAATACACTAGTGACGATGACCGAACAAATGGCTAAAATCATGGATGAGAATAAAGAATTCGAGATTCTGCAAAATGCAAAGAAAAGCAAAGACCGAGAAGCGTCCACCTCTACCGCTTCAGCTCAAGGGAATCAGCAATCGAGCAGTAACTGGAGAACGGAACCCTCCGCCTTAACGAAGCCGTCCTCCAGTTCCTTTGGTGCATCTAGGACACCATTCAATGGATCTCAAAGAAGAGATAATCCGCCAGCACCAAGGGTGCATTTTGCAAATAGTATTTCCTCGCTGCCTAGAGGGGATATACCGAGAAGGGGTACTGGAGACGTAAGGAACTCCCGAGTCCCGTATCGCCCTTGCAGATATTGCCCAACGGAGCAGTGGCATTTTCATGCAGAATGCCCAAACAATCCCTATCGTAATATGAATACGGGAAACCAAGCGGGGGTCAGAGGCGATGGCCCAGGCCGAACTGTACCAGCCCCGCCTACCAGGCCCCAGCAGGCTCGAAGCGACCCTCGGGGAAGCTCCGAAGCAAGAAGTTTAAATTAAAAAACTTCGATGACCTTCCTGACCTTAATTACCTGTTTAAGGATCAAGAAGTCAACCTATCTCCCCACCGATTCACTCCATTAGAATCAATCAATCAAACCAACGACGCTTTCCCTCTGCCTCGCATTAAGATTATAATTAATAATCGAGCGGTTAACGCTTTATTGGATACAGGTTCGACAAGGAATATTATCCAACCGAAATTTTTGAACGACATTGATCAACTTACAGCTCCCCAAACTTTTGTTATGGCTTGTGGCGATGGTTTAGTAGAATCCCTCGGGACTACGACCATAAACGTTAATGTACTAGATGTACCCTTTCAGACCACGTTTCAGGTCATTCAAAATTTAAACGAAGAGCTCATTCTGGGAGCCCCCTTTTTATATGCTCACAATGTCGTATTCGATTATCAACGTAAATGTGTCTACGTCGGCACCGAAGAGCGAATAACCGTCTTCTGGAATCAAGCGGCACATCAGGCAAGGAAGCAATGCCGGCTTCCCGAAGAACTGATCATCGAAAACGATAATTTAAAACCTCTATTCGAGGAATTTGCTGAATTGTTCACCGCGGTGCCTACCCAAGCTACCACGGTGACAACAAAACATAAAATAAAAATTAAAGATGACCGCCCGTTCAATATCAAACCCTACCCTATGTCTCCTACTAAGAAAAAAGTTATGTACGATCAAATTGAAGAGATGCTGAAAGCCGGGGTCATAGAACCGAGTACCGCTCAGTACAGTTCGCCTCCCATTATAATTGAAAGGCCCGGCAAGAAGCCTCGCTTCTGCATTGATTATCGTCACTTAAATGAAGTAACGGAAGACGAAGCATCCGTCTTACCAAAGATATACGAGAGTATAAAGGATCTAGGAAACGCCAACATATTTACGGTGTTAGACCTCAAGAGCGGATATTGGCAAATCCCTCTTGAGGAGTCGTCAAAAAACTATTCTACGTTTACAACATTAGATGGAGCATCTTACCGATTTAACGTGATGCCTTTCGGATTGAAGACCGCTCCATGTACATTCCAAAAATTTATGGCAAGAGACGTATTGACCGGCTACTTGCATCATTTCTGCAAAGTATATCTCGATGATATTATCATCTACAGCGAAAATATAGAACAGCATGTAAACCATCTGAGAGCCGTCTTTGAACGCCTGCGTTTGCATAATTTAAAGGTGTCACCGGAAAAATGTGTGGTAGCCACGTCAAGCATAACCTATCTCGGGCATCAAATAAATGCCAACACCACTCAACCATTAGAAAAACACATATTACAGATACAAAATTATCCGGCCCCTATGACAAGGCGCCAGCTTCAGAGTTTCCTTGGTCTGTGTAATTGGGTACGTGAATATATCCCTAATGTTGCAATAATTACAAAGCCCTTGACCCGACTACTCTCGAAAGACTGGCGCTTCAAGTGGAATCCGGAAGCCCAAGAAGCTTTTATTTTACTAAAAGAAGTATTGAATAAACCTCTAGGACTGCACCGGCCAGATTTCAATAAAATGTTCATACTGCAGACGGACGCATCCTTAATAGGATTATCTGCAGTATTATATCAATTGGGGGATAATGACCAGAAGCACATCGTCTCTTATGCTAGTAATACGTTATCTCCGACGGAGAGAAAATACCATATTAATGAATTGGAATGTTTGAGCGTCGTTAATTATATAAGGAAATACAAAATATATTTGGCAGACCGTCCATTTATAGTCAAAACCGACAATCGAGCTTTACTATGGTTAAATAAGCATAAGGACGAGAAAACGAAATTTACTCGTTGGTCATTATTACTTCAGGAATACAGCTTCACCATAGAACATTGTCCCGGCAAGGAAAATATATTGGCTGACTATCTTAGCAGGAATCCTCAAGGCCCAAACGTCGAAGCAGACGACGAAGAGGAGAGAATGTACCCACCAAAATTCTCGTACAAGGAACGAATATCAGTAATTACCACATTGGAATTAAACGATCAGGTCAGAGAAGCGCAAACGCACTCCAGAGATATCCAAGACCAAATTGAACGATGGAATACTCTAGTGCGACAAGCAGATAAAACCGAGGCAGAGGTGAAATTCGTCAATACAAGACAAGTGATAGGCGGCACACTTTGGACAAGAGGCGAAAATGTTAAAGAAAAATTATACGTACCAAAACGTATGGTCATGAGAGTAATATCTCATTTTCACGACCGACCGGAAGTAGGTCACCCCGGCCGCGATGAAACTGTTAGAATCATCTCGGGCCGCTATTATTTTAATAATTTGTCGAGACTAGTTAACAAATATTTAAATGAGTGCATTATTTGTAATTCCGTAAAAAGCAGACAGTCACAACCGAAGGCTCCTCTCAGAAGCCATGCTCCATCGCATCCGTTCGAAGTTTTAAGCGTCGATGTAATCGGACCACTTCAGCGAACCAAAGATGCAGATAACCGATATATATTAATGGTAGAGGATGTATTTAGTAAGTGGGTCGAAGCCAAGGCGTTCACCCAAGTCAGTGGAAAAACAATAGCACAATTTGTCGAAGAGGAACTAGTGGCGAGATATGGCGTTCCGAGGGTCATCATTTCCGACCAGGGAGGCCACTTCAATTCCGGCTTTTACGATACGTTCTGTACACGTAACAATATTGAAAGATTCTTCACAGCAGCTTACCACCAACAGGCCAATCCAATAGAAAGGAGGGTGCAAGAAGCTAAGAAGATCTTAAAAACCTTATTATATGGTTCACCCAACGACGAGTGGGATCGACATGTTAGTCAGATGGCATATATCTTGAGAACAAGAAAAAACGCCGCTACGGGGCATACGCCCAGTTTCGTAGTACTCGGCTATGAATTACCACAGATTGGTGATTGGAATATGTTCGCTTATAGACAAGAGCGTCGTAATCAAGCGGACGTTCCCCGCCTTGAAAGAGTCAAGGAGATTCGTAAAAATCAAACAAATTACCAATGGCGTTACGCGCCCAAAGTGGCGGTAACGCCGATCGTATATAAAGTGGGAGATATGGTAATGACTAAAAGGATCAGGAAGGATCATACCTTCACACCATCGTGGAGTGGGCCACACAAGGTTTTAAAGAGATTGTCTAATGAAGTTTACCTCATTCACAAGGGGGTAACTTCGACGAGGTTACATGTCGATGCCATCAGGCCGGCACCTAAGGGAGACCCCGATGTTGAATTGGAATTGTCTGAAGAATCAGAAGATAGTCCGGATGAAACTCATCTTAGTGACGACGCTTCCTCATCAGACAATGAGATCGCGCCCAGGTCAGAGCGACGTAGCGATACCACACTAGTTCAAATCAATGTTCCCGCAAGTGCTCAAGATGAGCCGGATGTAATAAGTCGAGATCCCGAAGATGCTCGAGATGAGCCAGATATAGAAGAGTCACCTCTAGATATTTCTGAGGTCGACCACGGCTAATAGCCGTTTTCGCTTTTTTTTATATAATTTCTCAAAATTCTAAGTGGCGATTTTGACCTGTATGCGGTCGAATCGAAAATTTAAAGTCTACCCCATGAGCAGACATGGAAAGACGGCGAACCCGACGCAAGAGCGCGATCCGGTAAGCCTAGCTTCTCAAGAGCGAGAGCCGCCAAGTTCGAGTAATGGACGTAGGCATAAGTACGAATCAGTACGAGTTTCGGAAGCTGTTTTTCTTATGCAAGAAGACAACTTCAATTTTAATCATTTTAAGTCAACAAAATTAACGTATACCCCAAATGGAAACTACGAGTTTCAGAAGCCGTTCTTCGCTCAAGAAGACGCTTCAATTTTTTTTTATACTTTTTTCACAAGTCGTGATGACCGCACGAGTATCGTAAGCCGATTTAATCTACCTTACGAAGTAGAAACTACGAGACGAGTTTCAGAAGCCGTCCTTCGCTCAAGAAGACGCTTCAATTTTTTTTTATATTTTTTTTTTTTTTTTTTTTACAAGTCGTGATGACCGCACGAGTATCGTAAGCCGATTTAATCTACCTTACGAAGGAGAAACTACGAGACGAGTTTCAGAAGCCGTTCTTCGCTCAAGAAGACGCTTCAATTTTTTTTTATACTTTTTTTCACAAAGTAGTGATGACCGCACGAGTATCGTAAGCCGATTCAATCTACCTTACGAAGAACCAATTTCTAACCATTATAAGTTAACAAAATTCATGTTAGAAAAATATTTCATTAAAAACAACACATTGTGTTTGTTAGTCGACGCGTTCCAGTCGACGACTTGCTAAAAAGTCAATCTAGTTGCAGAACTGCATTTTCCATGTGCAAAAATGGAAAGATGACCCAGCCTGTCGCAAGGGCGCGGCATGGTGAAGTCTGGAACTCAAAGGCGAGGACCGTCCAAGCTGCGGCATGGAGATATAGACAGACTCTTCTAGAAAGGGCCGAAGTTAAGCAAGAGCGAGACCAGGGCAAAAAAGCGAGTGCAACGAATTAGTGAGAGTGGACGCTAATCAAAATTGTGCTACGCTTCGCACCTCGACGCGGGTGTAATTAAGTTGATAAAAATGTTGTATCAACTTGACGTATTGTTTAAAAAATGTATTTATTTTTAAGTTAGATAGGCGAATCAGCCGTCTGCCCCAATTAAGGCCGTTATTTTTAAAACATCTGTACCATAGGTCAGACCGTCAAATGAAGGCATACAGACATACAAGTGAATATGGAAATTAAAGGCAATCGATGAGTAGAAAAGATTCAACCAAAGGAGGGGAGTGTTGTAGAACTCTCCAAAATCGTCCTAAGTTGAAGACATAATCAAAATTCGACTTAGGCAAAAATTTCATTTAAAGACATTTTTGGGAGTCTGCAGAGGCGCAGATCAGTCCACAAGGACCGTTTTGGGTTCTATAAGGCGTTGGAAATGACCAGGTGAAAATTCGAAGAAACATCGAATTTTCACTTAGGAAAAATGTTTTTGGTTCAGAATATCAGAGTAGAAGTATATAATGACAAAGATTTATGAATAATATACTCTTTCAAAGGTACCATAAATTGGACTTTGAAAAATAATATTTTTGGAAGGGCGTCAAAATTTGGCCTAAGAATCGATTTATCGAAAGTACGCCAAAGTTTCACTTGCAGACTAATTTTTCAAAACTGCGTTGAAATTTGGCTTGAAAATCGATTTTTCAAAAGTACGCCAAAATTTCACCCGCAGATTAGTTTTTCAAAAGTACCTTGAAATTTGGCTCGAAAATCGATTTTTCAAAAGTACGCTGAAATTGGTCTTAAAATGGATTTTTCAAAAGTACCACGAAGTCAGTTTAAAAAGTACCACGAAAATATACTTTAAATTATTTTTTATTTTTTATTCCTCAACCAAAGACATTGACCTTTGAGGTACGATCATTGAAAGCACAATTCTAAAGTATGAGCATAAAATTTTAACGATGCACTGCATCCAAAAGGCAAAATAGAAGATTTTGTCAAAGCCGGCGTAGTGCCGATAAGCAAAAATTGATAAAAATCAATGCACATGTACAAGGCCGGTTTCTCGCATGGAAGGAGTTTGGATTGACCCAGCGGCTCGCAATTTGGTCGAGCGCGTTGAGTAGTCCAGACAAAGCGATGGTAGAAAAGCCACTAACGGGGCTTTTCAAATGACAAAGTTATAGAGGAAAACGCCTTGTGCATAAAAATCCAAAAATTCAATTTTGCCTAATAGTCGCTCGAAGGTGAGACGCTGCCAAATCGATATTATTAATCGACTGTGATAAGGGTTAGTAAGTCGTGGACTGATCGAACGCCACTCAACTTATGCAGTAATAAGTCCTCAGAATGTGTTTGAGTACGTGAATTTCCACGATACAAGAACTTTAAAGCTAGGTAGTCTCTAGCGAAACTAAATTCATTTAGTAAAACTTTTTTAAGTTAATTTCAGTCAGCCTTAATTATTCATTTACCCAGAGTCTGAAATGATTCTAAAAGCTCGCATTTTGATTCTGAGAAGGTACGTATGAATCTTTTCTACCTAATCGATCGTTAGCGCGAGCGCTCTCGCTTGTATGGTCTGAAAGTCACTACCTTGATTGGGGAAGGCACGATTCTTTCTTGAGAATTTTGTATAACCAATTCTGTTAAATAAACGGATTCTTTGAACTAATATTTCTTAATTGATCTTGAGGCCTGTTGACGGTCTATAATCCCTGGAACTTTCGTAGAGAAAGCCGGATGTGTCGAGTTAATTCGCATTAACGTTCGACCTTCTGGTTGCTTTACGAAGGTTTGATAGGGATTTTTTTATGCGTTTTTTGAGAAATATATTCCGTTATTAATGGACCAAAACGCGATTTTCGCGTACCAAAACTAATCCCTCCGCAGAGAAATTCTTCGGTTGGGATTTTTTTATGCAAAAATTCAGGAAATTAAGAGGTGCCTAAACCCCTAACGAGGGAATTCGGGTCCAGAGAGAGCGTAGTTTCCGATCTGTGGTAGTGCAGCCTTGGTCCCGCTTTTCGGCTACCGAAGTCATCTTATCTCGAACCCGCCTGGGAGGTAGAAGAACGGGGTAATACGCGACTGGCGCCCCCTGAGAAATAAATTGGTGTCGCGTCATTTTGACGCCCGGTAGTGCGTTCTTCTACAACATCACGCCATCTGTCGCGGTTGCCTGTTAGTCGCACAGCTCTTTCCCATCAGCTCCCCAACTCCTTGGAGGACGTCCCCTCCCCTCCGACGTCTGTTTTTTCCTGAACTATCAACCGTTCTATATTGTCGTCTCTCCAGTTGATGTGGTCAAAAAATGAGAGAATTCGAGAGAATACGATGCTGGAGAGTCGGTTTTGGGAACGTATGGTATTAGTGCAGTGGGCTGTCCAGGGAACTCGTAACAAATGTCTGCAGGCCCACATTTCGAAAGCATCAATACCCTTTACAGTGCGGCGATCTTACGGGGCAAATGAACCAAAATCAGAACTCCAAAAAAATCAGCGGTATCATATGATTTATTTACCATAAAATTGTCTAATATTAATCTACATTTACATACATAAATATTTATTTTATAATATAAGTTTAAAAAAAAACCCGCTGCCCAAGGAATTACTACTTCCACATCCAGATTTTCTAGCCAAGTCTCTCACAACGAAAAACATTTTGTAGGTGAAAATAATTGTTAACTTTAATAATATAATATTTGAAATCGCCTACCCCAAAACCCCATAAAACGGTATGGCACATTGATAGTTGGGGTGGGGGGTGGAGTTGTAGGAAAAATTGAGGCCCTCGGTTCTTCTACACACACTAAATCACAATTTTTTTTTTCACCCCCTTTAATAGTGGTGCGGGGGTGGTACATTTTTGAGACCTTAGCTTCTCTTATATATACTAAATACCAATTTTATTGACTCTTACTTGGTTGATTTACCTATTTACCCCCCCCATTTACCCCCCCCTTTCAACTGATTAAGATTAAAATATATTCTAGTTTTTGCGTTACAATATTTCCACTGGATGTCAAAGTAAAATAGTGGATTTCTCGTAACTTAAAATAAATTTGTGAACACTCGCACATAAATAAACAAACAAAAATCCGGGTGTGTTTGATTTTTTTTCGAAAGTGCAACAAAAATCGACTTTGAATATATTTATAATTAGCGAGGGGGGATATTTAGCCGGTAATTAGTGCGTGGTAATTAAGAGTAATTAGGGAAAGTGGGACAAAGTGGGTAGGGGACGGGACTTGTGGAGAGGGGCGAGATTGTGGTGGGGGAAATTTTGGAGACGTAAATTTCGGAGGGGGAAATTCTGTATTTCCCCCACTCCAAAATTTTTCCTCCGAAATTTCCCCCCTAAAACTTACCGCCTCTAATTGAGATAGTCGAAATAATATTGGTGGATTTTATGAAACTTTCAGGGATTGAAATTTTCGAGAAAATCACTTTCTTATTTTTATTAATAAATAGGATCTTGAACGTGAGCACTTTATTCATCTTGATTTCAAGTTAACACATATTAATTTTACAACATTCAGTAGCAACGTCAGGGTGTGTAATGTTATACGTGTTCATAATACACTGCTTTATTGCAGTGAATTTGTTTTTATCTACTGCTGACACCTAAACCACAAAAAAATCACCATACGTGAAAGGGTGGCCTATAAAGGAAAAAGGCTTTTTTATAATTTGCAAATATTTGCACAAAATAATATTATAGCTTTAATCTACACTAAATTGGCTTCAAAATAGCAGAAAGTTGCCTACATACTTTTATATACTTTTTTTTAAGCTTATAGAAGTTGTTAAAAAATAAATAAAAGCCTAATTTTACACTTGTTTATAAAATACAAATTAACGAGTTGAAGAATGCCAAATATTGAGGTCTTTATATATGATTTAAATAATTAACATACCTGGATTTATATTATCCATGACCAAAATAGCACAAATTAAATACTGTTCAGCACACAACTATTCAAAATTGAAGCAAAATTTCAACTGACCAACTTCCTCATAATCGTGAAACTTTTCTTTACATTCAAAATTATATTTAAACAATACCGGTAAATTAGAACTTGTCGAGCAAGCTATTATGTGGGTGCCAGCCGATTATATCGACAGAAAGGGACAACGAAATGGACAAATTAATTAATAATAAATTATTAAAGTCTTTAATAGTTTAAAATTTGTAAAAATTACAACAAATTTGAAAATGTATATATATATTATACGCGCAACAAATGATCAAACTAAAGATATCACTGCAATCAGTGGAAAAGTAATTTAGATAACTAAATTATTTACTTACTTTAATAATAGTTTAAATTAATACTAAACGAACACATTTTACAGTAACAACAACAGTACCGAATAACTCGTTAGTCTCTCTAGAGCATATAAGTTGGTAAATTCCCTATTTTGTTTTAGCAGTCAAAATTTAACAGACAATAAAAAAAATAGTGTATTCCCCACAGCTGTTTTATGGTTCACAGCAATAGAATGTTTGCAATATCCCATTACATAAAAAACCGCTGCCCAAGGAATCACTACTTCCACATCCAGATTCTCTATCCAAGTCACTCACAACGAAAAAACTTTGTATGTGAAAATAATTGTTTATGGAACTTTAATAATATAATATTTGAAATCCTCTACCCCAAAAACCCATAAAACGATACCCCACATCGGTAGTGGGGTGGGGGTGGTGATAGGGGGGTGGTAGTGGGGGGTGGATGAAGTAAAAAATATTTTGAGGTTTCTGGTTCCTGTACATAAACTAAATCACATTTTTTTTTCATCCCCTTTAATAAGGAGGTGGGGGTGGTAATGGGGGTGGCTAATGCCAAAAATTTTTTTGAGACCTTAGCTTCTCTTGTATATACTAAATACCAATTTCATGGACTCTTACCTGCTTGATTTACCAATTTATCCCAAATTTACCCCAATTTACCCCCCAACCCTTCGACGGAACAAGATGAAAATATAATCTAGTTCTAGATCTCGTTAAAGTACATATGTGTACCAAATTTCAAGTCAATATCTTAAACGGTTCCAGAGTAAACGTGCGCACAAAAAAAAGTTACAGACAGACAGACCGACAGACAGACAGACCGACAGACAGACAGAAAATTTTTTTTCGCTCAAACTTAAAATCTCGACGTTTCATGACATTTTAAGCCTATTTGGACAATAAAAATTTTTAAAAATTTTTTTGTCGTTACTATACTTCCACTGGACGTGGAAGTAATTGTATGTAAAATCAATCAAAAAGAATTGCTATGACTGTATTTAAAAAAAATAATGCTCACACTAATGGCGGCTTCTTTATACGATTGGAGCACTTCCACGCTCGGCAAATATGGACACCTTAAATTGAATAAATATTAAATAAATACCTGGCCATCTCAGATGAAAGTTCCCTTACTTTCGGCTATGCTTCCCCCTTGGTTATAACCACAACCATATAGGTACTATGACGTGACTACTTCAAAGGGGTATACTTTGGACAATGAAATCGAATGAAAAGATGTGAAGTGATGTAACACCACGTGAAACACGAGGATTCTCCCAGGGATAACTTTTTATCCAAATGTTATCCAATAATTACTTAACAAGTTAATTTAAAGGTCAAATTAAAGGTGACTCAGAGTTGTATAAGAGGCCTAAAATAAATATTTGACATTCAATTACAACGATTAACTGTATAAAATAAATTGATTAGTTCTTATTAGGGCTCGTTTCAAAACTACTTTTATTATTCAATTTGAACTTTCCAGAACACAGTTCTATAAACCATACACACAATTAGTATAGGAAATAGCGTGCAAATTCGACGACGAGTGGTTACCGTCTGCCAGTCGGTAATCTAAGAGACCATATAAATACAAAATTTTTTTCTCTTTGGAACTTTTTGGTATGGTGGGGGGATAGGGAGAGGGGGGCATTTATTTTTAAATCGAATGATTATCGATATCTGTCCGCATAGGTAGTTAGTATATGTACTTCACATACCCCAATTACGAAACTTCCGAACGGCGCGCGCGCTAACCGGAAAAAGAAACTAAATTTTTTTCCCCCCTATCCCCCCATACCAAAAAGTTCCAGAAAGGAAAAAATTTTGTATTTATATGGTCTCTTCGATTAACGACTGGCAGACGGTAACCACTCGTCGTCGAATTTGCACGCTATTTCCTAGACTAAATGATAGTACAGTACCTATAGCTACAAAATATCCAAAACTTCTGAATAATGTCATATTGAGTAAATGCTTCACAGAAATGTTTCTATATTGTGCGGGGCCTTACTAATTTATAGGGAGTGGCACTTAAAAAAATATATATTTATTGGAGATGAAGTAGAATCAAATTTTAAGAAGAAAACGTTCTATGCAATTTTTCACATAAGTTGATAGTTTTTAAGTTATAACGACTTCAAAATTGTGATTTTAGCTTAAAAAAAGGTATTTCCAAACGGCTTTCGTCAAGTATCTCGAAAAGTATTACTTTATCGAAAAAATGTTACAGACCAATTACAGAAAATACAAACTGGGAATTAATTACATATTTTTTTTAATGATGTAGGATTAATAATTTCGGAGATATTTAAGTTTACATTTGGCATCCGAGTGTTCATAAGATAATTATTTTTTTTTCCTCTTCCAAATATTTCAATAAATATTAGTTTTATTGAAATGTGGGTAGAGACCAAAAATAAAGCTCATACACTGATAATGAATTTCGCTTCTTTATTTATTTACATAGATTTAATAGTTTCGGAGATATGAATGTTTACAAATGGCGTCCGAACGTTTATAAGACGAAAAATGCAGTTTAAATGTTAAATATCTCAGAAATTGTGACACCTACGTCTCGCGTGCTAATAAATGAAATTAAAGAAAATTAATTGCGCTTTCAAATTGTTTTTTACCTGTTCCTGTAGCATAGGAAATAAAGAAGTTATGATGGAAAAATATGCGTATTTATATTTTACTTCAACATCCAGTGTTTTTATATAAAAAGGTCGTCATTTTGTTACTCTAATTAGCCAATAATTTAATTTTCATTGAGATGTGTCATTACCTAAATGCTCAATTATTTTTACTCATTTAAAGAACTTGCTTTAGAAAAAAATGCATTTTGAACTATGAAGGTAATTTTGAAACACTTGGATATAAACTTAATTATCTCCGAAATTATTAATCCTACAAAATATAATTATTTCCCAGTTTGTACTTTCTGTAATTGGTCTTTAACATTTTTTCGATAAAGTAATACTTTTCGAGATACTTGACGAAAGACGTTTGGAAATACCTTTTTTTTTAAGCTAAAAGCTGAAGTCGTTATAACTTAAAAACTATCAATTTATGTGAAAAATTGCATAGAACCTTTTCTTCTTAAAATTTGATTCTATTTCAGCTCCAATAAATATATATATTTTTTAAGTGTCACCCCCTGAGAGGGGGTGGCTATAAATTAGCAAGCCCCCGCACAATATAGGAACTTTTCTGTGAAGCATTTACTATTATATTGCCAAAAATGAACGAAATCCGTTCAATATGACATTATCCCGAAGTTAAAACCTCTAGTTACTGTACTATAAGTTGTTATCACTCTATCAAACTTAATCAATCGGTTTTCTCTGCAAATATTTCTTATCTCTCCCTAATCGCAGTGGTCGCGTTAATATCACTTTTTCCCCACTCCCATCTTTTTGTGACAAAAAACGGCGCGGTTCTTTATATATGCTAAAAACTAGCAACATTAGGAAATGCTATATTTATTTCGTTTATACAGTATGAGGCAAAATTAAAGTGTTAGTGTACGATATTAATTTTAGTAATCTGTAGTTATCACAGAGATTTGTCGCTCCCTTTTTATGTAGTGGCACAAATATTGAGGTTCTCCAACCATTGGACCAGACTCCCATTTCCCATATTTCTTGACATAGTCTATGAAGGATTTTCACTCCATCTTCACCAATTAACTTAGGCGCATCGGCCGAGATATTATGAACCACAGCTGCTTTGCCAGTTTTTAGTTTTTTTGTTTAATAAAGTGTATCATTATTTAACTTTTCTCTTCTTTAGAGGATGATGAAAAATAATATTCATTAGCAGAATCTCTTTGTTTCTGTTATACTATAAAAAAAATTAGAATGTCTTTCCATTGTAGATAATATTTTTATGCACAATGAATCTTACTTACCTCTTACACTTATATATTAATAAGACAAATCAATTATATCACTTTCAAACGTAATATATTATTATATAAAATATTATCAGATATTCTCATTCCCACGAGAATAGCTAATTTTTTAGAGAGATTATTTCACTCATTAACGCTTTAGCCAATGAGAGCCCGTTTTTCACAACATTGCACCAATCAAACGTCATTATTAGTGGTAATCCAACCTAGATCGGCTTTCGACAGTACCAACATGCAAAATTTATAATAATAATTTCTTGACGTTTTGTTTCGTGAAATGTTTTCGTCAAATAGGGCAACTCGAGCTTTTAAATTTTGTCTATAAATATCTTCTCTAGCTCATTACTAATTGTTAACGTAAATTGTAGTATTTTATTATATACGTAGTAATATAATACAATACCAAAAACACGACATAAGTTGACAACTTCCAATTTCAAAGCGAAGGCTGAATGATAGGTTCAGGACACAAGTTATACACAGCTTTCAATGGCTTATAATACCTAACGTAATTACAAAACAATTTCACAACTAAAATTAAATACAAATGCCTACGAAGCGAACAAATCAATTATTTCATGTTAAATACACAAATGTACTTACATATGATAATTCGTCAGAAAACAGGTATTCGGAAAATCAAAACTGAACTAAGTAGCACTATATGTTATAATTCGTTGTACTTAAAGTTCACTCTACTTAAACAAGCAAACCGTAACTTATTCATTATACTTCTTAAATTAAAAATAAGGATTAAATACGTAAATATATATTAATCAACATTTTAATATAATAATTCTTGAAAAGTTCACTCTTTACGCCGGTTAAGTTAAGCTAGCGTTACTAGATGGCAGTACCATTTCATGTCCGCAACATTAGAACGAAAAAGCGAGATATTGGTAAAATGCAATATTGTCTGGCTCTACTCGTTGTGTGATTGGTCGAAGCGTGCTAGAGGACTCTTTGTTGGGAATACCAGTCTATAAGTTACAATATCTATGGTTTAAAGTATCTTAATTGTCACTGCCATTACATCATTTATACCTACTTTGTTTTTTATTAGATGAGTCATTTTGGAAATGCATTTTTATGTGAAGTAAATGATGAAATTGAAAACAAAGGTCAGTAAACTCTAAAAAATGACATGAAAACGTCTGAAGGCAATTAATCACAAAACATAATATTGAAGATATACTTAATGAATTATTTATTCTCCACAAATACCACTCGTGCTTTTAAATTTTATCTAAAAATTTTGGCTTAAGCTAAGTTGCCAAAAAGGTAATATAACTCATACAAATTGGCAGTTTTTTATCAAAGATTAAATCCCTCCCGCTAAAGCGATCGGGATTTAATCAGATAATAAATTGCCAATTTGCACTCTTTATATTACCAGGCATCAACGTTTTCGAAAAAATTTTCGATAAAATTTTAAGCACCAATGATATTACATACGATAATGTTTCTTCATTAATTTGTTACATAGATTCCATTTAATAATGGATGTTGTAGCTAACAGTTTTACATGTGGTGTACAATAATAAGACTGTAATTTCCTAGAGCTTATTAGGAAATTCTAACCTCGAGCTAATTTCGTGTTACAATCTAAAATTAGTGCACGCTAGTTCTTGTTAATATTAGTTAATAATTCACAAAACAAGCAGTAGTTTTACTTCGAATTACTGCAAGACAATGTTGTTTTAAATATAGCTTTACGTCATTAGTTAAGCAAGACTCTCATTGAGTTTTAGTATATTCCCAGTCTTGTCTACACGTTTATTTATATAAATTTTTCAACGGGTATAGGAAGATGGAGAATGGGAGATGTGAAAAATAGCGCTGGCGGCATATTGTCCTTATAGATGGATAGTGATTCCATCTACAAAAGATATTAGTTTGACTATCCTGAAATACGCGCTCGCGGAAATTTTCATTTAAGGCTTTGGAGAATAATTTAAGACTGTATTCTCAAACGACTCTTTTGTAATGTAACCGACATGCGACAGTTGGGATAATGATTCAGACGTTAAAAATAATAGAAAACTTTTTCTATGAAACTCAAAAACAAGTTCGATATATAAATTTAGTGTCTAATAATCCTTATGAGGAGACAAAGCCTTGGCTATTTCACACATTTATAGAAGCTTATTAAAATTATCTAATTTATTTTCGTGGATTAGGAATATCAAAAGTAGTTTTAAAAAATATGGAATAAACGAGGATAACATAAGTATTATTAAACCAAAATAGTGTGCTTCATCCCCTAGGACGTCGTTTCCACCCCCATTTTGAGGTTTTCTAGATCATCTCGGAAACGGTGCAGTTTTTGATAAAAATACTTATATACAAAATAATTCCTTATAAAATTCTCTATCAAAGATGTCTCTACACTTTATTTCCTAAAATTAACAATACTTTGGTAAATGAGGCGCAAATGTAATCAGCGCAGGTCATACAATTCGCTGAATATCCGTATGGTCTTTAGCGGTTGCGACACAACTTCAGCGTTTTTTTTTCCAAAGGAAAGGTTAATACAATCAATGTGCTTAATAAAAGAGATGACTTGCAAGACATTGTCCAAACTTTTAATAATGAAAAAGCTAGTCATGAAGAAATTGGAGACGTAGGGGAGCGATTTGGTCTGCCTCCGCAGAAAAAAGTCTAGATGTATACAGATTCATGTCTTTGAACAAACTTGTTTATAAAGCCAACAATACCTTAATGTCATCAAAACTACCACCAACTTCTGCTGCTGCTCGGCAACGCTCATATAGCATTTTTTTACCAAATTCAAACCTGGAAAAACGTTACGCTACAAGCTATTGATTGTGGATGGACAAAAGTCGGCGATGAACCCCAACCATGACAACAAAAGAACCAGCTCCCGTGTCTGTTTTTACACTAATTTCTTGTTCATGCAAATTAGGGTGTGACTGTGCACTTGCGGAAGAGCAGGCTTATGTTTCTCCACAATGTGTTACCATTGCCATTGACAAGCATGCATGAATATCGAATCTATAGAAGATGACAAAGATTAATTAACGTAGGTAACCTTCTGATAATTAGTGGATTAGGCCTACAGGGAACACTCGGCAAGTACTTTACCTCTGAGGTGGCGTAGAAACAAGAACAATATACAATATTCTCGCTTCTTTAAAAATCGCGTTATTTGTAGGGGGGAGAAAGTGGAAGCGGCACATTTATTATAATTTTAAATGGAGTTTAGTAGCTACTGCTTTAGCGTTAAGCATTGAACTTTAAAGTAGATTATAGTAAAGATCACAATTTATTGTGTTAACCGGAACCAACCCTTTTATGTGCGCCTTATTTCCCAAAGTGCTATTTATTTTAGGAAAATAGTGTAGATACATTTTTGTTAGAGAATTTTGTAAGGAATAATTTTGTATTTTCATCAAAAACCATTCCCGAGATAATCTAGAAAACCTCAAAATGGGGGTGAAAACAACGTTCTAGGGGATGAAGCACACTATTTAGGGGTGGGAACTTTTCGGTTTAGTAATTCTTATGCTATCTTTAATATTTCTGCCAATTTTCAAAACTTTATGAATTTTGTCCGATATAAATCATTACATTACTGAACTAAATATACTAATCAGTTTTATCAAAATGGAAATACACGGCATTTTAAATAGGTTCCACATTAAAGTACGTTTCATCAAAGAGAAACCTAGGAAAATATTCCAAAATATATACTGGTAGGCTTGGTAGGAACTTATCAAAAGGCTTAGAAAAAACAGGGGGGCTAGAAAATATTATGTGAAAATGTTGTTCAGCTATTTCTAGACTAACTGTAAATATTAAAAATTATTATGAACAGGCTAGGAAAACTCAATATATTATTACCTAATACTGCGATAAAAATTTTTACAACTAATATTTTGTAGATATTCTGAAAATTTTTTTCTAAATATTTTATTGACCTGATGGAACAGAAATTAGTTTTGAAAGCTGGCAACAACATGAAGTATTACCTTTCTTAGACTTGTTTATTTCCAAGTTAGGTATTTGAACTAATGAAGTCAAAGAGTTATATTATCGTTTAAAAATTTTTTTAAAAATATTCCTTCATTCTTATGTCAAGAAAACACAGCTTTTAGATGTTTCAAAACAATACATTTAGAATATTCAACATCTGCTTCGGCATGTTAGACCATTACCAAGAGAATTACAAGATATATTTCAGGCTATACGACCCAACTTAATTATATAATTTAATGAAGGTTTCGTGGTAGTCAACAGATTAAATCTTACAACCTGTAATAGTGTCAACACCGGTTTATAGCGGGTAGATCTACAATAATTAATTTGGTAAGTGTTACTCATTTTATTGGGAATAAGCTGGGCCGTGATGGTCAAGTAGATGTAATTTGTACAGACTTATCAAAAGTATTTGACAGATACGATCATGGTCCTCTACTGCAAAAATTGTCAAATTTCGGATTTACTTTAGATTTTCTAAGCTTTTTTGAGTCCTATCTTGGTAACAGAAAATTGCATGTAGGAGGTTCCGTTCTCGGACCACTGTATATATTCTATTTATCAACGATATCTACCAGGGATATTCAAAGCAATGTTCTTTTATATGCTGACGATCTTAAATTGTTTGCATCTATCAACTCTGACGAAGATTAATTACAACAAGATATCTCAAAAATTAATTTATGGTGTGAAACGAATAAATTACCTTTAAATAATACAAAATGTAATACAATTACTTTTACCAAGAAAAATAATCCGAAACACTTTTCGTATAAGATAGACGACGAAACGGTTAATAGATGCAGCCAATTTAAAGATCATCATCAAAAACAGAGTCATCTTTGATTCAGAATTAACCATTGTTGCTCATATAAATAATATTACTGCTAATGCTTACAAAAATTTAGGCGTTATTATAAGAAATTTGGGGCATTTTAGGGACATTTCATACTTTCTCTTCTGTTTAATGCTTTTGTCAGACCAAAATTAGAATATGCTAGTAATATTTGGAATCCACAATATGACATTCATATTTTTACTTTGGAGCGAATTCAGAGAAGGTATCTTAAATATCTCTCCTTTGAAACTGATGGTATTTATTAAACCTCACAATTTGATTTGTTAGCTAGATTTGCGTAAACGACTTAACGTCTCGGCGAGTCTGTTTTTCTATACTGTTTTTACATAAACTTCTGAAAAATCAGATTGACTTCCAGATACTCTCATCTCTATACATTTTAATGTTCCGTCTTTTCAAACTCGCTCATACGCCTTATTTTATTTAGCTACTTCAAGAATGAATTTATTAAAATGTTCACCTATTTACAATATGTTTAAATTATTTAGAGTATCAATCAAAGCTTGTTATTTTTAATTGTAGTGTTTTGTTTTTATTACTAACTTTGTATTATGTACCTATATTATATACATTTTTTGGTATGTTTCCTGCTCTTCAATTATATACTTATCTGTCTGGGCAGCTGTATCTTTAAATAATTAAATAATCAATTATTACATCAGCTTCATTATCAAAAATAGATAAAGTCCATTAACCAGGTGAATATTATTGCATAATTTTTAGTGGCCATAGAGTTAATTTTTGAGACGGTTCAAATTCTGGCTGGGGTGTGGAAATTTAGGGGCGCTTCCAATGTATTACCGAGAGGGTAGCAGTGGGGTAGTCCACAGTTATGTGAAGCAACATGGCTAGTCGCTGTTGTCTCTATTGAGTTCGAGCCTCAGTTGCGGCAGATGGCAATGTCGCAGGGAATGGTTGTTGTGTTGTTGTCTGTTCGAAATGAGAACCTCTTTTTTGAAGTCGTTTAAAAAATCGTTTTGGCGAAAAGTAAACTTAACAATCACAACTTATAGAATGTAAATATAAAGTCCTAACCATGAGATATGTATGGGTTAAAACACAATACGACATAGACAGTCTGTGTCTACAGAACTATAAATATTAGTAAAGCAGGATTAAACAAGAAATGGACTTTTCATTGGCACAATATTGATTTACTAGACCTACAAGATATACTCAAATCCAAACATAAATTTCCTAAGGAACCTTTGTACCACTTTTTTCTAATTCCTAGAAAGTATATTACTATTTTTATAAGGCTGCGATTTGGTCATAATTACTATCCTCTACACGTAAATAAAATGAATTGTAATCTAAGCGGTCTGAATCATTTATTTTTTAGCAGCATTTATCTGGGCATAATCAAATATATGCAGACATTCGCAACTTAAATAATCAAATGCCTATCAATGTATTAAACTCATTAGCTTTAAACAATAACAGAGTAGAGAATCTCTTGGATCTTCTATACAATTTCAAGCTTTCGGATTAGAATAAGGATAGGGTAGTATATGTACAGGCGTATGCTGTATGTGGATTGTGGATGTCAGTGAGAATGTATCATATATAATAACTTAACTCTGGAAACATGGATCAATCCTAGTACCACAAAAAATAAGTAGTGGCAAAGACGAACGTCTCAAATTTCGAAATTATATTATTAAGAAATATGTAGGAACGTTTGAGGTTTAAGAAGAAGCTGCTTATAAATATTCATTTTCATAACAAGTTTGACAAGTGCGGTGTTATATATATCCTGAAAAGATTTTCCTTTTAATGACAGTTGGCCACCCATTTCTTAAACGATTGTTATTGTCGCTAATTATGTTATATTTCAAAACTACTTGATTATAATAGACGTTAAAAAATGGTAATTATTATAAGTAAGAAAAAACTACATATTGATTAAAAACGCAACTTTTTTTGTCCGGGCCAGGAACGAGATATAGTTAGCTTACCCAAAAGTCAGAAGTGATTTATTAGTTCGCCGCTTGACTCTGACATCATGCAGCCGTTATGGACATTAAACTTCTCAAAAACTATTTATGATTCGCGTCTTGCAAATGACCTCCACCCTTCATTGCCCCAACTGACAAGACCCGGCCTTTGTGTCACTCAAATCCTAGGATCAATAAATTTTAAAGGGACCCACGGGAACGATCCAGTTTCAAATATTAACAAAAGAATGAAAGAGTCCCTAGCTGTATCCCTGTTTCCTTTTGAAGCATGTGGCAAGATTTCCTGTTTTTCATTTAAATATTAAGAAAAAATCGGCAACAGTGAAACTGTGTAGAATTGTTGTTGTTCTTAATAATGTGATAGGTTTATTTACTTTTCAATTAGTGGATTTGGTTACAATTTTATTCGATTTTATTTAAATAAAATAAAAACTTCGATAGGCTCGGATTGCGTTAATTTGGAAATAATAAAAATGTGCTTTCCTATCATCTTAATGCTACTAAAACTCAGGCTCTGAAATTTCACAGAAGACAAAAAAACGTGTAACAATCTGGAATTGAAAATAGACATCCAGAAATTGTTATGTAAAAATGAATATGTAAAATTTTTAGGAATACACGTGGATGAATGTCTAACCTGGAAAGTCCATTGTGAAAATGTATTTTCTAAATTAAATTCTTCTGTTTATCAGTTCAAAAGTATCAGAACTGTACTAAATATTGATTGGTTGATAAAATTGTATTACGCACAAGTTGATTATAGACTTTGATATGGAATAAGCTTCTGGGGCGCATCCACTTTATTGTATATTATTTTTATAGCTCAAAAGTGGGTTATAAGATGTATGACCTGGTATATTAAATACTGACTCTTAGAGGAAATTATTTAGGTATTATGCAAATCACAACTTACACACTTTTTTATTTATTAAGAAATTACCTACTTGTTGTATATTGCCTTAATCTGGGTACGCTAGTATACTAGTTAGGTAAATACTTTACAACACTCATTATTGGAGAACCAATCAAAACAACTACTCTTCTAGTCAATACTGACGAAGTATTGAATTACATGATAAGATTCCTAGCATTTTAAAGCAAAAAAAATATATTGAAAATACTTAAATCATTTATTTAAATTCAGTCATCCACACTTTTTTTTATTTAATATGAAATCACATACTTTCTGTATATTGGTACCTTAATCTGGTCACGCTAATATACTACTTAGAAAAAAACTTTAAAATAGTCATCACTGGAGAACCAATCAACTACTCTTTTGACTAATACTGACGAAGTATTGAATTACATAATAGGATCCCTAGCATTTTGGGGCAACAAAGTATATTGAAAATACTTAAATCATTTATTGAAACTCAGTCATTCACAACAATTATTGAACCTTGGCATTCTGTTTCAACTCTAGAAAAATTGTACGTAAGTTTTTTCTAACTCACATTTAAAAAATATCAAATTTTATCACTGCCCACTCTTTTTATATATGAGCTGTGTTTGTATGTATTTAGAAATAACAGATTTTGGTTTAACAAAAATGTGCACTTCATTAATTCTAGGCAAAAAAATGATTTCCATATACCATTTCAAAGACTGAATATTACATATAACTCGCCAAATAGCCTGGGATATAGCATTCTTTGGAGGGGATGTAAACCAGTCGGTCCCTTGTCTAGTAAATGTTAGGCAAGTAAAAGATCCCCACTCTTCGACGGAGAAGAGGTTCGGCAAAATCTCCAGTATGTGCGGAGCACAGCGTTACTACCAATTATCGAGTATTTACCCGAATTGTGGGAATTTTAGTGATGTGTGGGGATTTTGGCGGGTATCGGCTTTATGTGGGCAAAATGCGGGTATTTTGAGACTTTTCAAAAAATGTCATTGAACTTGTTTTATTGATAATATAATGAAAAGGAGCCACCCAATGGTCTTTACCTATCTTAAAAACCGCTGCCCAAGGAATCACTACTTCCACATCCAGATTTTCTATCCAAGTCACTCACAACGAAAAAATTTTGTATGTGAAAATAATTGTTTATGGAACTTTAATAATATAATATTTGAAATCCTCTACCCCAAAAACCGATAAAACGATATCCCACATGGGTAGTGGGGTGGGGGTGGTGATAGGTAGTAGTGGGGGTGGATAAAGTAAAAAAATATTTTGAGTTTTATGCTTCTTGTACATACACTAAATCACATTTTTTTTTCATCCCCTTTAATAATGGGGTGGGGGTGGTAGCAGGGGTGGCTAATGCCAATTTTGAGACATTAGCTTCTCTTGTATATATTAAATACCAATTTTATTAACTCTTACCTGCTTGATTTACCTATTTTCCCCAAATTTACCCCAATTTACCCCCCAACCCTTCGACGGAATAAGATGAAAATATAATCCAGTTCTAGATCTCGTTAATGTACATATGTGTACCAAATTTCAAGTCAATATCTCAAACGGTTCCGGAGTAAACGTGCGCACAAAAAAAAGTTACAGACCGACAGACAGACAGAAATTTTTTTTTCTCTCAAACTTAAAATCTCGACGTTTCATGATATTCTAAGCCTATTTGAACAATAAAAATTTTTAATAATGTTTTTGTCGTTACTATACTTCCACTGGATGTGGAAGTAATATTAAACGAATAAGTTATACTACTCTTTATATTGAAATTGGCGTTATGTGCTTCGTTCGCTGACGCAGTTGTCAACTGAAATTCACAATATTGATTCAGTCAATATTTATAAAAATACCCATTAAATTAAATTAAATAAATAAATAAACTAGAGGAAGCATTATACTCTTCGCCGATTTACTGAGCTTTTTATATAATTGTTACACATTCTATAGGATACTCTTCGCATTTTTCTTGTAAATAAAGCTAGTTTTTGGACATTCTAAATTTTGTGATACTTACCAACTTTGTTGTGAAAAAAAAAATATATGAAAAAAAAAAATCACGATGTGAGGGATCGAACCCGGGACCCTTGGATTGTGAGACGAAACTTTTGCCGCTACACCACCATTTCTTATTACTAAAATTGTTAATGAGTGTAATATATACCACTAGAAAATTTATCGTGATTATTAGGAAACACACATTAGTAAAATGTATTAAAAAAAAAATAGTGATAGGAAATAACATTTCGCAAGATTTCTATTTATTACAAACCATAAAAAAATGTAAAAAATATTTTTTTAAATTTTAAATTACTAATAACTTTTTTATTTACCAATCCATTTTGTTAAAAAACAACAGGGTTCTTCCTCTAGCTAACACTAAGTTACTCTCCAAATTTCAATACAATCGGATTTTTCTTTCTTGAGTTATCGTGCTTACAAGAAACGTGACGGACGGACAGACGGACGGACAGACGGACGGACAGACGGACGGACAGACAGACGGACATTTTGAAAGTTGTTCAGAATTCGTTCACTAACATAACGATATAAATTTTTTTTCTCTACGAGCGATATTTACTGATTTAGAAATGTGCCGATCAAATACAATATACTCTTCGTTTTTGCGAAGAGTATAATAAACGTTTATTGTGCACAAAATAGTTTACACAAAAGGAAGAGGTTAGCCTAAGCTATCTTCCACCTCCCCATATACATTAAAAAAAATTAATACTGTACGTAGTATTACATTACACCGAGAAAACCTACTAAACTAAATTTTTGTATAATTATTTATATTATATTTCTTATAAATAAAAACTGTTAAAAAAAAACAAAAATCTGACTATCAATTACCAAAAGTGAAATACATTTGCAGTAGTATTTAAGTAGTCCAAATTAACAAATTCTGTAGCAAAAATATTGCAAAATATGGTACCTACATTTTACAACATATATAACTACATAATATTATAAATACTTTATAAATAGGTACCCTAAAGTATTATAATTCAAGAAAATTTACAAGCGATAGTAAATTCCAAACAGTTGTAATAATAAAAAAAAAGAAAGAAAAAGAATGATACACTTAAAGAAAGAATAAGAACATTTTCTTTAAAATTTTTACCTGCGTTACTATATATAAAGAAAAAATATGTATGTATGTGTATACAATTTGCATCTGACAGAGAACTTTTTGCATTTTTCTTAAATTTATTGAGAGATAAATCTAAGTGATCTATAACGTCATTTAACAGAACAGGTGCCAAATAAGAAAAACTACCTTCATATTTTCTAGGCGAATGTTGTGGAATTGTAAAGGTATTTGCTCTCATATTGACTGCATGAATATCTGATCTCTTAACAAAAAGTTTAAACAAATAAGAAGGCGTTTTGCTCTTTAATAATTTATATAAAAAGATGGAAAATAAGTAATAAATTCTATTTTTGATATTTAATTCATTTAGAGCCACCACGAGATAAGGTGTTATGTGCTCCCGAAACGGTATGCAGCAAACAAATCGCATACAGGCATTTTGTATGCGCTGAAGTCTTAATTGGTTATTCTAAGAAAATTGTAATACACGCAACAATATTCTACAGGGTGTCCAAAAAGTCTGGAAATGGTCAAATATCTCGAGAAATACACATTGGATCCAAAAAAGAAAAAAGACGTCCTTAATAACTTTGAAAGGGCTATCCAATGATACCAAACGCGACCCCCTACCCCCACCCCTTGGAGTGGGGCGGGGGGCAAATTTAAAATCTATTTTTTATTGCAGAATCGGATTCTACGGCAAAAATTACCTCAAGTTTGCTTGAAACGTCTTTTTCGATTCGTGACAGATGGCGCTGTAATAGCAAAAATATTTCTTTTCGTGATTTCTAAAAAATTCTACTTAAGAATGAAAAATAATAAAATGCGAGTTCATTTTTTTGAAAAAGCCATTCAATTGTGTTAAATTTAACCTCCCCCCACCACCACCACTACCACCGTGGGGGAGGGAAAGTGAAGGGCAATTTTCAAATGCTAAATGGAAACCCTCATTTTTTATTATTCGGAAAAATGTTTAATTTTTAAGAAATATTTTTTTTGCCAAAACGTAGATTTTTTTTTTAATGAGTAGTAGTAGTTGGTTTTCACTGGCATCAGGAATGATTCCTCAGCCACAGAATTTTGATAAATTATTTAAATATTTAAATTATTTAAATATTTAACTTTGCCTGTTTAACGAAGGTTATTAGCTCGTCTAGGATTTGTTTTCTATCATCTAACAGGGTGGTCAAATTCACCGCTAATTGCACTTGAAGTGCCCTCAGGTTGTTTAAGAAAGTATCTCTTTCTTGCGCGTAATTTTTACATGAAAAGAACAGGTGGTTTAAGTCTGCCACTGATGTGTTGTCACAAGAGCACAGCGGTGAATCAAGTAATCTTGTGTAAATGCGCTCCAAAGCGTCCATGATTCAATCTCAGCCTGGTAATAATTGTGGAGTAAGGCTTTGGAACAGTGTGATCAAAAATATGTCTTATTTTTGAAGGAAGTTGGGGGTGCAAAAGCGTGTAGGGATTTGTGGATTTATTTACGTAATTTAACCACTGAAGTTCCCATTTAATGTGCATGTCTTTTTTAAACTCGCTAACGATATCCGAGTTTACAAAAATATTGTTCACGACCTCTCGATCAATGGATTCTTTTGCTAACTGGTCTACAATCTCATTTCCGGGAATACCAGAGTGGCCTTTAGCCCAAATAAAATTAACTTAAATGAAATGAAATTAAATTGTTTGTTCACCAGACTCTACATCCGCCAATAATAAATATGGGATTCCGTTTAAGATCTTAAGGTTGCCCACCACTTCCCCCCTCTCATGGTGGTGGTGGAGGGGGAAGGGGGTAAATTGTAATTGTTGGGAAATATATCTATTCTATTCTACTTTATTATAATAACTTATTATTTATCTCTTTATTAAATAATTATTTAATTATACACAAATTACTTTTACGAAAATCTTTATCTTACTGCAGACCTTACAGATCATTTTTAATTTATGTTATTTACAAGCGACAACATAATAGAAATATTCATTTAAATCGAAGGAAATTCCTCTGAAAAAATCACCATAAATTGAAGATTGAAAACACTCGAATGTCGCCACTGAAACATTTATCAGCTCTATCAGGGAACCTACAGTAAAACTCTAGGGCCGTTTTTCATTTTTATATGCATTCATATTCCTTTTATTCTGAGAATTTGACAAATATCGTAAATGCCTGAGTGGCCAGCACACCGGACCGTTTTATAAATGAAAAGATAAATACGGAACTCGATTACTATTATGTAATTGACATGTTTTCATCTACAAGGTAACATATTACAGAAAATTAATTTTATTTGCCTGTACATATAAACCTGAGAGCCTTCAATGACTCACTGAGAGAGCAATGTTTTTCACATTTCCAGTACAACTTGAAAAGTAAGCAGAATGCCCATTTTAATTGCTCAAAAATCCTCTACCACATTTGGATCAAACGTTTTCTAGGATGACCGAACCATCATATATGATATAAAAGCTCTTTACTTCCCTCGCTTACCGAATAGAAGAAGTATAGTAATTGTGAAAAAGTCATCCTCAGGAATTTTGCATGATTTTTGTTTCAAATTCGACCATTTTGGAGTTGCCATTTTATTTATTAATTTCTTAAATACAAGATTTGTAATCAATGACGTTGAAAACGCGTAAGTGAATATTTCTAGGCCAAAATAACCGAAATTTTTCGAGTTATAACATTTTCAAAATAATTTTTCATAAAAGAAAACGGTTTTTTTATGTAGTTAAAAAAGAAGTTGTGAAAAACTTCAGTTATGATTTTGTAAGGCCCTTAAAAAAGTTTTTAGGCAAATCCATTAAGATTCAGTCAATTCTCTAATAACTTACTTTTCCACCGAAGTTTACTCCACTACATCTACTGTAATTTTTAAAGCTAAAATTGTTTATTGAATGCAGAAATATTCTATATAATGCTCAAAATATCAAATGATGCTCATTTTAATTATCTTATTAAATATCAAATATTTATTGTATGAAATTGACAAAGACAAGACTCTTGAGCCGTAGAAATGATAAATCTATTGCCTTAATATCCTTGAATTAATATCTGCAGAGTATTTTTCGTTTCAATCTTTGTGATACACAATATTGAGGAACTTCTAGCGGAAAGAATTTTCAATAATACGCATTCTTCGTTCAATTATACGCAATGGGGAATATGGCAAAAGCAGAACCCATATTAAAAATTCGATAAATGCGGAATCTGGATTCAGGTATGTTATAAAGAACTATGTAGCCAACAATATATTTTGTCGCTGCATTTACACAAAAATGAATACAATAACAAATAATAACAACTATACATTTTTGATTCGATAGAGAAAATAATGCATACATTAGTGTTGAATTAAATCATAATCTAAAGGTATATAAGACTTTAAACTTTTATTCAAAAATTCTTTTATAGTATATTATATATTAAGTATCAAGAACGGTAAGGTACGTCTACCGGTCGTTTACCGGTCGACGGCATTGTATACTTAATAGAGACAACAACGTGTTGTAACAAACAATAAAAGGATCATAGGATCCACAGTAACGAGTAGCTCATTGCAAGGCACAGTCTAGGATCGGTACTTTACATAATTTATTTAATTATCTGTTTATAGATACTGATACTGATGTAGCATCTTTATTTATGCCGATGATACAGTTATTCAGATTAGCACTGATCCCTGAAAAAGTATTCGATAGAAAAGCATGTATTTTAACTAACCACAATATGACTTAAGAGTGTTTTGCTAACAATAAATATATCGAACTTAAAATTCATATATTTTTTTGACTTCCTGATAAAATCGAGTTAAATCAATTAACATTACATTAGGATATAAAGCGAAACAAAAATGAATGCTCATGTTTAATGTTATCCGGTGTACTTAAAAATAAGCTGATCAGGAATTGTTATTATGGTTTGGTACCAATTTTAATATACAGAGTGTTTCACCTAAAACTACACAGATCAATATCTTCCCAATCGGAGATAATGTTTAAAATATGCGAAAACGAACCAGATTATATACGAATAAGGATTAATAACTTATCTTTCTTATAGAGCGGGAGCTAGGTGGCTTTTCGGCAGCTCATCGTTTTATGAACTTTGAGATATTTTTATGGTTTAATGGATGATAACGATTCATAAAATCGACTTCTGGCGGGGCACCTCCTGTCAGGAGCGTCACGAACGCTGTAAATCAGTGAAATCATGTCATCGTTAAAAGGCTGATTTTTTTTGTGTGTACACATTTTATGTTTAGAATGAATAAAATAAGATCGCCAGAAAGTGTGGGCCGTCAGGAGGCGCAGCCAGAAAGGTAATAATGATGCAATACATCTGAGGCACGGTATGGAGTCAAGTCAGCCGAAAGTGTTAAATTCCTGTATATTTAAGAGCCTATGGTACTTTTGTTGACACTAACAACTTTACGGGGAGGCTATTCTATTGTTGAGGGAGCCTATATTTACGTTTTAAAAAGGAGCCAGAACTTGTGACGATGAGTTTAGAGTTCTGAGATGAAATATGCGAAAAAAAATCCAATTTTCTTCAAAAATCCTAAACATTTACTTTCTGGCTATCCTTACTGACGGGAGTTTTTTTCTGGGAATTTTTTTCTGTGTTCAAAACATTTAAATAAACATGCTCAATCTTAAAAAAAGTTTGTAACGATGATGTTATATAACTCCGTTTTTTTACCTCTTTGACCTTTCCGATAGCGCCCCTGATGGCACACACTTTCTTGCGATCCTATTTTATTCATTTTAAACATAAAATGTGTACACACAAAAAAAATGGCTTTGTAACAATGATATAATTTCACTGATTTTTATACCTTGAACCATGGCCAACTCGACGGGCTGACATATGCTAGAAGTCTATTTTGTCGTTATTTAAGTTCGATAGAATTAATCAGCGCATAGAAAATGCTTGTAACGATGAGTGTCCGAAAAAGCCACTTAGCTCCCTCACCATTATAGTTTTATGTGCATTTTTTATTGGATTGTCCTATTTTGAAATTAAAATATGTATCTGGGAATAAAACGATCAATAGCAACTCATTTTCTTCCAATTCTCCACCAATTCTTGGCAGACAAATGGTACAAGTGTAACATGTCCCAAAATAATGCTCATAGAATTAGAGACATGTTTTCTTTTTAACCCCCGACCCAAAAAGAGAGGTGTTATAAATTTGACGCGTATGTTTGTCTGTCTGTGTGTCTGTCTGTCTGTGGCTTCATATCTCTTCAACGGGTGATCCGATTTTGATGCACTTTTTTTATTTGAAAGAGTGTTTTGTCGAGAAGGTTTTTGCCATATTAGATTTTGATATTTTGTCGCCATCTTGATTAGAAGCTTTTATTTAACTTACATTGTTCTTGTTGGTCAAATCTTGCAACTGAATTTTAAAATAGTTATCCCCAACCTATTGGGCTGAAATTTTGCACACACGTTTAGTTTGGATGACAATGCATGGTTATCTAAGTGACGTCATTCCAAATCCAATATGGCGGACTCCCAAAGATGGCGGACCAGTTATTTTTTATGCACCCCCATCATATGGATATCAAATGAAAGAGTTTGCTGAGAAGAATACGAAAATAAAATGACGTCACACTAAATTCAATATGGCGGACGCAACTGAATTTTAAAACAGTTATTCCCAACCGATTGAGCTGAAATTTTGCGTAAACGTTTAGTTTGGATGACAATGCATGGTTAGCTAAGTAACGTCATTTCATATCCAATATGGCGGACTCCCAACGATGGCGGACAAGTTATTCTTTATGCACCTTCATGATATGGGTATCAAATGAAAGGGTTTGCTGAGAAGAATACGAAAATAAAATGACGTCACACTAAATTCAATATGGCGGACGCAACTGAATTTTAAAACAGTTATTCCCAACCGATTGAGCTGAAATTTTGCACACACGTTTAGTTTGGATGACAATGCATGGTTAGCTAAGTAACGTCATTTCATATCCAATATGACGGACTCCCAAAGATGGCGGATGCTCCCCCATGATATGGGTATCAAATGAAAGGGTTTGCTGAGAAGAATACGAAAATAAAATGACGTCACACGAAATTCAATATGGCGGACGCAACTGAATTTTAAAACAGTTATCCCCAACCGATTTAGCTGAAATTTTGCATACACGTTTAGTTTGGATGACAATGCATGATTAGGTAAGTGACGTCATTCCAAATCCAATACGGTGGACCAGTTATTTTTTCTGCACCCCCATGATATGGGTATCAAACGAAAGGGTTTGCTGAGGAGAATACGAAAATAAAATGTCGTCACACTAAATTCAATATGGCGGACTTCCGAAGATGGCGGACCAAATTTTTTAGTTTTAACACTATAATTTGATCGTATAGTGTATTCGCTCATACGTTGCATTCTGCGAAATGGTGAAGGATTCGATTTAAACTATAAGTTTTATACCGGATAGGAACGACGCAATGAATATACACTTCTCCAAGAAATTAACGCACTACCAAAAAATAACCAAAAGTTTGAAGCTAGTTAATTTTTATCCCCCGACCCAAAGAGGGGGGTGTTATAAGTTTGACGCATATGTTTGTATGTCTGTCTGTCTGTCTGTGGCTTCATATCTCTTCAACGGGTGATCCGATTTTGATGAACTTTTTTTTATTTGAAAGGGTATTTTATCTAGAAGGTTTTAGGCCATAGATTTTGATGTTAGATCGCCATCTTGAATTCGCCATGCTGAACTTCTCTAGAAATTGTCCGATTGAAGTAAAATTGAAAATGTGCAGACAATTATGGTAGCTGAATATGATTTCGGCCTCATTTTGATTCGGTTATATGAAACTGGTACGATTACGTACATTGATCGGGAGTTTTTAAAAATGTAAAATTTTTTAACCCCCGACCCAAAAAGAGAGGGTGTTATAAGTTTGACTCTTATGTTTGTATGTTTGTCTGTCTGTTTGTGGCTTTATATCTCTTCAACGGGAGATCCGATTTTGAAGCAGTTTTTATTAAAATTAAATATAACACATAAATATATTTATAATAGAACCGGTCTCGTAGACCTGTGCGACTAGTAGAATACAAAATTTGACCGCGTCGGCTTAAAGGTTAAACAGTTCTGTGTGGGACTCGTGATATAATAATACGCTATGTTGTATATATATGTTTAGTTTAAAAAGTATAAAATTAAATTAAATTAAAAATTTGAAAAACCCCGACACAAAAATATCGACTAAATAACTAATATAAAAAAAAAAAAATTAACACAACTTTAAAAATTATGAAATAATTTTGATTCCATATACGAACTCTTATGATTTATTTAAATCCAGCTTACATTTTCTTTATGTCCTCGAGATTTGCTTTCTTATACGCATGAATATGTCGGGGGCTGCTGTAAAGACGAATTACTAAATAGTTATATTCAAACCAGCAGCTCCCGATATATTCATGCGTATAAGAAAGCAAATCTCAAGGACATAAAGAAAATGTAAGCTGAATTTAAATAAATCATAAAAGTTCGTATATGGAATCAAAATTATTTCATAATTTGTAAAGTTGTGTTAATTTTTTTTTTTTTTATATTAGTTCTTTAGTTGATATTTTTGTGTCGAGGGTTTTGTAAATTTGTAATTTAGTTTTTGCCAAAATTTTTACATGCAATTATTTAAAACATAAATAATTGCATCGTCTAGTGCACATCCAATATTAGAGCCCAGAAATATTCTGTGAAGAGTGGCTAATATGAAATGTTTTTAATTCCATTCTTATTCTCTACGACTTTTGGCCTCTTTGAGCTCTTCCTCCATCCATATCTATCCCTCGCTGCCATCTTCTAGTTCCTTACACCGATTCTTCCTGCATCCTCAGAAACATCTTTACTTCGGAATAGCATTTAATGAAAATCTTACTCAGTATTATAGAAATCTTTTATTCCTTACGAAGAATATTGCACGCGAAAATAACTTTAAATATGTGTGGTTCAGAAGAGAGCAAGTGCTAGTTAGGAAAAGTGACAACAGTTCAGTGATAAGTGTCCAAACTGAAGCTGATTTGTGTAAGTTGCGATCGTCCTAAGTACATCCCTGCAGTTTAGTCCTAAAGTGGTATGCTATATAAACATTTTTTCTCCTTATGACAGACTCATTAATTAACGTACTTGATAAACACTATGAAACGAAAATCTGTAGCACTACACAAGACCTAAGAAATTACCTAATTTGTGATAATAACTATTTAAATCTCATTCACACAAACATAAGAAGTATAAACAAGAATATTGAGGAACTTGAAACATATTTATATAATCTGGAAAATAGATTTGAGATTATTGTACTCACGGAGACATTTATAATAGAAAATGAACAATTATACCATTTAAATGATTTTAATATGTATTATAATGAAAGTAAATTAAATAAAAATGATGGTGTCATAATATACGTCAAAAGTAATCTGTCACACTCTGTAAAAATTGTTAAAATTGAAAATTTCAGCTTTATGCGTCTAATATTTAAAGACAAGACAAATAAAAATATTGGAATAACCGGTATTTACAGATCTCATAGCTGCGATGTAAATGACTTTAATACCCATCTGGACACTTACTTATCGGAATATTGCAAACTGGATACTGAAATCTTGGTTGGTGATATGAATATCAATATAATAGAAACTGCCCCAATTTCACATAGTACTGAAACCTATTTAAATACGTTAGCCTTAAACGGATTTAAATCATATATTAATACTCCAACTAAAATTCAAGAACAAACAAAAACATGTCTTGATCATATGTTTATTAAATCAAACTTAACTGATCCATTTTTCAATGTCATAGTATCAAGCTTCCAAATAACAGATCACTTACCCTGTATATTACAAATAAAAAATTTTGAATCCAACAAAGCTAACTCACATAATATAATACGAAACGTTAATCATAAAGAAGTACTAGAAAATATAGCTAAAGTAAACTGGGTAGATGTATTAAACACAAATGACATAAATATTAACACAGAAAAGTTTATAAACAAAATAAAAGATATTCTAAACGCAGCAACTGAAACTAGAACATTGACCAGAAAACATATTAAAAGAAAACAGTGGGTAACGCAAGGGTTAATAACATCAATCAACAACAAAAACAATATGTACCTAAAAACAATGAAAGAACCCAATAATCTGCAATTAAAAGAGCACTATAAATTATACAAAAATCACTTAAATTGTTTATTAAAAAAAACCAAGAAAGAATACTTTTCAAATCTAATAAAAAATAATTTAAATAATCCTAAAAAAATCTGGGAAATCACAAATGAAGTAATACATAATAAAAATAATAATAATAACAAAATTGAAGAAATTATAAAAGATAATCATACTATAACACAAAATAAAGAAATTGCCGAAAGTTTCAACAATCATTTTCTAAATGTTGGCTCAAACATCACAAAAAGTATACCAAAAACTAATAATAATACTAAAAGCAAGATTAAACGAGTTGTTCATTCACTGTTTTTAGAGCCGATTCTTGAACAAGAAACTACCAATTACATTAACAGTCTAGGTAATAATGTCTCTCCAGGAATAGATGGCATACAATCACCCACCATAAAAATAATATTATTATATATAGTGAAACCACTAACTCAGTTAATAAATATGTCAATGACGTCGGGAATATTTCCTCAAATATTAAAGTGCGCTATTGTTAAACCATTACATAAAGGTGACGATCGTAATCAGATGGCAAACTATCGTCCAATCTCTCTCATATCAAATATAGCAAAAATTTTTGAAAAAGCAATAACCGCACGATTGTATAATTATTTCGAAAAATACAACATCCTTTCAAATAATCAATTCGGATTCAGACAAAATAAATGCACCCAGGATGCAATTACGGCATTGACAACAAAAATATATAATGATGTAAATAAAAGCATACCGACAGCTGCTATCTTTCTAGATCTAGCAAAGGCATTTGATACTATCAGCCATGTAAAGCTTCTGGAAAAATTAGAAATGTACGGGGTCCGAGGCTGTTCCTATAATTTAATAAAAACTTATCTCAGCAACAGACAACAATATGTTGTAACAAATAATGAAAGGAGTAGCGAATCAACACTAACGTGTGGTGTACCACAAGGTACAGTTCTTGGCCCTGTACTTTTCATAATTTACGTTAATGATTTGTTTATAAATACTGATACGGATAGTGTGAGCATTTTTGCTTATGCCGACGATACAGTTATTCACGTTAGCGGTGATTCTTGGGAGGACGTTCGCTCAAAATCTGAACACATATTACAAGTTATAACAATATGGTTGAATAGCAGTTTGCTAAAACTGAATACATCAAAATCAAAATTTATATGTTTTTCACTTCGTGACAAAGTCAATTTAAATCAATTAATTCTACACCAGGATATATGCAATCGAAATGCATGTAATTGTCCCTTGTATATTGAACAAACTAATAACATCAAATACCTTGGCGTAATCATTGATCAGTCTCTTAAATGGCATGAACACATTAACTGTTTAACAAAAAGATTAAAAAAATGCATGTTCATATTTAAAAGTTTAAGCGGCATTCTTAGTAATAAATTGATTAGGAATTGTTACTATGCTCTTGTACAGCCGTTGTTAACGTATGGCATTCTGTCCTGGGGTGGAACTTATAAAAATAATCTAGAAAAAGTATTTGTCTGTCAGAAAATAATTATTAAAACCATCCTTAGGAAACCAATGCGTTACCCAACTAGAATCTTGTTCTCGAATTTTAATGTTTTCACTTTAAGAGAACTGTATGTATTTGATATACTGAAATATTATTATAAGCATAAAAATTCCGTAACCCGTTTTGAACATGAATATAACACCAAAGCAATAAAAAATCATAAATGTATACTTCCTATCTCACACAAAACGACAACTCAAAAATATTTCCTGTATTACCTATCTAAAATTTACAATATACTACCGAATGAACTTAGACTATTTAATGGCAGCATCATTTTATACAGTAAAAAAATTAAAATGTGGATTAAAAATTCAAATATAAATCTTGATCACATATTTATCTAGCGTCCTACATTTTTGTAATTATAGAATACCCTAACTTGTATAATTAGTAAATTACTTAAAACCTTATATTATTTTAGTGTAAGAATTTTATTTTCAATTTTACTTTAGTAAAAAGTACTATTTAATTGTATTTAAGAAACTTGTAAAATTAGTAACTTAACACTTTATATTATTTTATTGTAAGAATGTACCTTGTGTTATTTCATTTAGATTTACTTTAGTTGTAAGTACTATTTTATTGTTTTTTAGAAACTTTTTATATGTAATATTATTACTGCCATATCAACAAATTGTAAATATTACAGGAGTCACGAACAAACCTTTTACTAGGTTTCTGTGACTTAACTGTTTATTTTTGTACAATTTCTATACATTTTTGCACAAATAAAACTTATTCTATTCTATTCTATTCTATTCTAATATTTTCCTTGCAGGATTTGACTCCTCCATGATCGGCCCATTTTACTTAGCCCGAGAGGTTCTAATGAATTAAATAATACCTTGATCTCTGTACAGGGTGGACCAAATTAGATGGAATTTGGGGTTTTCTCTAAAACTATTGCAGATAGACAAAAACCAATATAGGTGTCCTAGGCTCGATTTTTGAGAAACAAACAGAGCAAACCACGATCGTCTATCTTTTTCGACTACCGAGCTACAGAGCGTTCTTGGAAAATTGGTATTTTTGGATGACCTCAATTACCAAGTGTCGAACCGAAAATCGGAAAGGCACTTTTTTTAGTAGAATGCGTTGCTGATAAGAAGAAAATTTTCATCTAAAAAATAGAAAATGACGAATATCATGTACACCTCTGTACATTCCATATTTAAATAAATGCATCCAACTGTTTGGTCTTAAAGTGTTTAATCATTTAATAAAACAGGCAAAAAATTTAAATAGTTTTAAAATTCAAATTTATTGTGTATTAGGTGTAATATAAGATATAACGATTCTTATACAATGTGTAAGCTGTCTGAAAAATTATTATTTTTATAAAATCTATCGGATACTTCCAGTGGATGGTATTAAGCAGATAAAAGTCTTTCACACTTCTTACCAAACAATTTCAACCCTAATAATCAGTACAAATAATCGAGGCTCAACTTAAGAATTAAGTATGTTTGACCTAATATGCCTTCTATAGCGACTATAGCGACTCACTCACTTCCAAAAGCGAGAAGTTTCCATGGAGTCGCTAAGAAACAAAAAGGAAAACTCGATCCATAATGGAGAAGTTTCCATGGAGTCGCTAAGAAAAATAAAAAACATTCGATATAAAAATATAATATCAATCTACTTAAAAAATACCAAAATCATATAAAATATGAACCTGTATTAAAAACAAATATACATATATTAACTTCCATTTTAATTTTATTTATAGCGATAACGCTATAAATTTGGTGACCCCGACGTGATCATTTTATTTCCAACGTGATAAATATATGCCAGACGTGAAAATTTTATGTCCAACGTCATAAATATATGCCAGAAGTGAAAATTTTATGTCCAACGTGATAAATATATACCAGAAGAGATTCAATATATCAACTACCGTTATAAATTGACCATTTTATGAAGAGAATAATTTTCCGATGAATTTTGAATAGAGGTTCCAAATTTGAATAGATGTTCCTATAATTTATGGTAATTTCCTAATTCAATCAACCGAAGTTGTACATTACAAGTACTGTCATCTGTCGGTGAGTGAGTTAAAGTACATTTCCTTTTTTATCTAAGAGAGTAGTAAATCAATCAATCAATCACAATCGATTAGTTATGCAAAGACAATCTTCAGACGAGGATTTTCCTCAAACAGTATATATTGCCATTACAGCTTCAGGGAAAACAGACACAAAAGAGATTCTAGATATTGCAGATCAGATCTGGGAGTCCTGTCAAAATTCAATGGTTGCATCGTACTCCAAAAATCCTCTTGACTCTGAGTCCACCCCGTTATCAGATTTAACTACCACTATCAAAAATTTTTCAATCACTTTTCATGATTCAATTAATCAAGTATTACAAAAACAAGAAATTTTTAATTCTCGATTAAACTCTTTAGAATCCAGACTTTCCAATCAATCCTTCGAGCCTCAACCTTCTACTTCATGCTGCAACAATTGCAAAATTCGAAGCAATTCACAAACTCGTACCACTAATCGCAATCGTTCACCCAGCCGTAATAATGTTTCCAATAAATTTGATCGTACAGACAATACTATTTGTTACTACCATCAACTTTATGGTGCCAATGCCTATCGTTGTGGAGGTAAATGGTGCAAATTCAGTAAGAATTGTAAAAAATCTGATAATTCTCAAAGATGACTAAAGTTTGATAATTCTATGACGTCTGATTTTGACATTTCTAACAGCAAACGTCGTCGACTTTTTATTTACGATAGATCTAACAACCTGAACTTCCTAATTGACACTGGTGCCGATTTATCTGTGGTACCACGCAATGCTTTCACAGATTTAAAAAAGAATTTCGATACGATATTAACCGCGGCTAACGGTTCAACCATTTTTACATACGGTAAGAAATTGTTAAAAGTCAATCTAAACTTACGTAGATTATTTCCTTTCGTTTTCAATATAGCAGACATTGACATACCGATAGTCGGAGCAGATTTCTTGTCTCATTTTGGTTTAGTTGTTGATCTTAAAGGAGCTCGAATAATTGATAACAAGACTAATTTGTCAGTTAATTGTTTTATTAAAAATAGTCCTTTAGACAATTATAGATTAGATTCACTTAAATTATTTCCTTTGACAGATAAATATAACAAATTACTTTTACAATTTCCTAATTAGTTCACCAGATTACAATTTACCTATTAAACATTCTATTGTACATCATATAGTTACTGAAGGTCATTTACCTTTTTCACGACCTCGTAGATTAGACAATCTTAAATTTAAAATAGCTCAAACAGAATTTAATAACATGGTAGAATTAGGTATCTGCAAACCATCATCTTCTCAAGTTTCCTCTCCACTCCATCTAGTGGCGAAAAAAGATAAGAATGACTGGAGACCTTGTGGAGATTATCGACAACTAAATACGATTACCATTCCAGACAGATATCCATTACCTCATATCCACGACTTTAGCTCTCAGTTGCATGGCTGCACTATTTTCTCCAAGATTGATTTAGTGCGAGCGTACCATCAGATACCTGTCGCTGAAAATGACGTTTATAAGACAGCTATAACAACTCCATTCGGACTGTTTGAATTTTCCCGCATGCCTTTTGGTCTACGCAATGCCGGTCAAACTTTCCAACGTTTTATGAATGAAGTACTTGTCAATTTACCTTTCGTTTTCGTCTATTTGGATGATATATTAATCGCAAGTCAATCAGATGTACAACATTTGGAACATTTGGAAAAGGTTTTCAAGAGATTAGACACATACGGAATTAACATTAAACCATCTAAATGTATCTTAGGAGTTGACAATTTAACCTTTTTAGGTCATCACATCTCTTCATCAGGTATTTTACCATCAACTGAGAGAGTCGAAGTCATTAATAATTTCCCTTTACCGACAACTCTCAAACAACTACAACGTTTCATAGGTATGGTGAATTTTTATCATCGTTTCATACCTCATTTTGCTGAAATATTACTTCCCCTATATTCTCTTTGTAACAGTTTATCTCATGATAAAATTACAAAGATAAATAGTTGGCCTGATCAATGTTTAGACGGATTTTCGAAAGCCAAAGACGCAATAAGTAATGCAGTAGTTTTAGCTCATCCTTGCAATAATGACGATACTATCTTATCTCTCTCAGTAGATTGTTCTAACCTTGCCATGGGTGCAGTTTTAGAGCAAAAAGATAATAAGGGATTTCTTGCTCCTTTAGCATTCTTTTCCCGTAAATTAACCACAGCACAAACCAATTATTCGATTTTTGACAAAGAACTTTTAGCATTATATACTGCAATTAAACATTTTAAGTTTATACTTGAAGGTCGCAAGTTTAATTGTTTTACAGATCACAAACCTTTAATCAACGCTTTATTCACAAAAGCAGAAAGATCTCCTCGTCAAATACGTCATTTAGAATACATAGCTCAATTTTCTTGTAAAATACAACATGTTAAAGGAAAACATAATGTAATAGCTGACAGCTTGTCACGTATTTACGACACTTCTTCCTTAAAACAAGATATTTTACCACTTCAACTTAAAAATTCTCCCTTCCTTAATGTTAACTTTGACCTAAAGTTGCTTAGTGAAGCTCAGGAGAAAGATTCAAATCTCAACTATTTATTGTCAGATAAATCATCACTAACTAAAACCAATTTCATTTTAAAAAAGATACAAATTCCAGATTCAAATGATTTTATTTGGTGTGATGTTTCTCGTGCAAAAGTCAGACCTTTTGTCCCACTTGTTTACAGACGAACGATATTCGATATTTTTCACAACTTATCTCATCCTGGTATTAAAGCCACTAGACTGTTGATTTCAAATAACTATTTTTGGCCGAAAATGAACACAGATTGCAATTTATGGTCAAAATCGTGCATTAACTGTCAAGCTGTCAAAGTCAGTCGACATACGCGAAGTGCTCTCGGGAACTTCACCATTCCGAAAATCAGATTCGACCACATCCACATAGATTTGGTAGGACCATTACCTCCATCCAAAGGTAACTCTTACATTCTTACGGTGATTGAACGATTCACTAGGTGGCCGGAAGCGTACCCTCTTCGCGATATCACAGCAGAAACAGTTGCACGTACTTTATTTCAAAACTTTGTTTGTCGATTCGGTGTTCCCTTGTCAGTAACTACTGATCAAGGAGTACAATTCGAGTCAAAATTATTTAATGAATTTGCAAAGTTTTTAGGTTTTCATAGAATACGTACAACTCCATATCACCCAGAAGGCAACTCTTTAATTGAAAGATTTCATCGCTCACTTAAAACTTCCTTGTTAGCTAGAGCCAATACATCACATTGGACAGATGAATTACCCATCATTTTATTAGCATTTAGGACAACTCCCAAGGAAGATCTGCAATGTTCACCTGCTGAACTCATATATGGTCAAACCCTTCGTTTACCTGGCGAATTTTTCGTTGAATCGTATAATTCCCCAGATATTCCTTATTTCATTGACAAATTACGCATTTATTTTAATAATTTAAAATTTGTTCCTCCAACTTCGCATGGCAATTACAAAACTTTTGTTAGTTCAGATCTTGCCTCTTGCGATTTTATTTTCGTTCGCATTGAACGTTTAAAACGTTCATTTACTCCTTTATATGAAGGACCGTTTAAAGTTTTATCTCGTTCAGATAAGTTATTTACCTTTAAGAAAGGAGACAAAGTCATAACTGTCAATATTGATAGGGTTAAACCGGCTTTTGTATTAGTTGACAGATGTGACACTTTGCCTACCCCGATTAAAAAAGTACGTTTTGCAATCGACACGTTGATTGATTGACTATTTTCTTTTTTAACGAGGGGGTGTATATAGCGACTATAGCGACTCACTCACTTCCAAAAGCGAGAAGTTTCCATGGAGTCGCTAAGAAACAAAAAGGAAAACTCGATCCATAATGGAGAAGTTTCCATGGAGTCGCTAAGAAAAATAAAAAACATTCGATATAAAAATATAATATCAATCTACTTAAAAAATACCAAAATCATATAAAATATGAACCTGTATTAAAAACAAATATACATATATTAACTTCGATTTTAATTTTATTTATAGCGATAACGCTATACCTTCCTAATCCGAGACACATTAGTTCCCAAGTACTCTGGTAAGCATTTGCACGCATTATTTTAATTTAATTACGCTGCAAAATACTTTTTTGCACGATCGAGCCTTTGTTTATTTACGATATCTGTTGTTAATACGGTATGTTTACTGATTGCAAGGTCTAACACGTCTAACACGGTAAGTAAAATTATTATAATATATGTTATTTCATAAGAATAAGGACAAAAAATTACAACAACACTTTTTTACTGATATTAGCACCATCCCTCTTCTCATACCAATTTTTGGACATTTCATAGGCTTTCTTCATAGCGGTCCTTGGATTTTTCTGGAATTAATGCTGCACATCCGACCTCCAACGCATTGTCTATTTCACTATCTTCGGAATCACTCATTGTATAATTTATTGCCGAAAGTAATGGAATACGATCGTGCAAAAACAGTATAAGCATCGCGTACGTTAATGGTTGTACCGGTTTCCGGCAATGGACCCGTATATTTCTAATTTCTCCGAAAACTTTACTTCGTTGATAGTGTCAAGTGTATAACGCCCTGAATATATTTTTTTGTACTGAATCCGAATTGATTCTTAGCAAGGATTTTATATTTTTCAATTTTTTTATATAATCGTGCGGTTATTACTTTCTCAAAAGTATTTGCTGATGGGGAGCAATAACTCTGAAACTAGTGCCAGTAGCTGTATCTTTATTTATTATTGGGGTATATGATAATAATTTCCGTTTTTCCTTTCTTGTTGTACCCAACCAATTATCAAATTTTAACCCATATTATTTATACTAGTGCAATACAAGAGAAACGTCTGAAAAAGTTAAGTTGTTTTGTGATGTCGCTACTCAGCGAGGCTAGATATATGTATCATTTCTTTTAAAAAGTACATTGTACAAGTACAGAATTTTGCTGATAAACCTTTAACGAAAGTAAGAATCTATTAATAATACTGCCTTCAATTTAAGTCCCGGCAAAGTCCATTTGGTTATTAGATTTTTTTATTGAGGGTTAAACGAGTTTGAATTTTAATCTCCCCAAACACGTAGGAGTAGGAAATTGGAGTAGGCAAAAATATTCAAGAGCACGAGCGGTCATTAAACTTTTAGGCCTGACGTAGATTGTGAGAATTGACGCGAACTGCTACAGCGATACCTTATTAACGTCTATTAGGCCGCAATAAATTTTATAAAAAGTTTTTGTTACTTTCGTGATAGCTTAATAAGTCCCAAAGCGAAAAGAAAGAAAGTTTCTATGCTGTAAGTGAGTAAGTTAATATTAATTGGTCAATTAGATACAGGAATTTGCATCGGGTAAGCAATTAAATTATGCATAAATCGAAACGTAGATCTAAGAATAGAAAAACATGTTCATGTCAGTAGAGAAATATCACACAAGGCACGTAAACACAACAGTGTTCAAATGATAAAAATACTTCCATTTTACTTCTGTGTTCCGAAGGAACAGGTAAGTATGGTGACAGTGTCGAAAAATCGCGCCCGAGATAAAGATTCTAATGGTCTAATATGACATTATTAAAAAAAAAAATCTAATACTAACCATTTTCTTTTCTATAACACCCAGTTACAATTGAAGTTAGTAGGAATGATTTTAGAGGGCAAAATATATCTTGTCTGACTCCTCTATACGTTTCCTTAAATATATAAGGAATAATAACCAGACTGTAACTAAGAATTGTTCTATGCCCCGCTAAGTGATGAATTACAAATTACAAGCCTAGCCGCGTTAAGTGCAATAACTATGTATTGCCACAAAACACTAAAAGCTTCAACAACTTGCAAACTACAGTTTCGAGCTTTTGGCTCTCGTCAGTGCAAGGTAGGTGCGGAATGGCTGTAACTAGATCCTTGATCACTCTTGGTGCACAGCGAGATTTATAAAACCACGACATACAACAAAAATGGTAGGCCCCATCTAGCGGCCGATGTCTATCGCAATCGAAGTAGCAGTAGCCTTGACATGGGCGTAGTTAGTAGGTGTGCTTTTAAAGGGCAGAATATTTACTAAACTAAAATTTTGTCGAACCCCTCTATAAATTTCCCTAATTTAATTATGTGTTGCCACAAAACGTTAAAAGCTTCGATTGCAACAAACACCAGCCGAAAGATTTATTCCTACTCAAAGGAGCTCTCATCAAATTGGATGAGTTTTCTTTAAAATTATGAAAGACAGAATAAAACCGATGCATGTTAGTCCCATGAGGTAAAGCTTTTAACCCAAAAGTTCTGCAACCGCACCGCAAGACATATTCCCCGCCGTTTTCGAGGGCGGGGAACACGATGGTGACAATATTTTCCGACCTACCGTCCAACCGCTACCTCTGATTCGATAAAACTACCTTTTCCAGATTTTTCGGTGCTAGGCTTGCGAGGGCTTGTTTATCGGTTTTTTTTGGTGAATTTGAACGAAATAAGCGGTGGGGGGGGGGGGAGAAATCCATAAAAAAATTTTGATGGGCGGGTAGAAATCCAAAAAAAAATATTTTTTGTCCGAACAAATTTTTGATAAGCGGGAGGAGAAATCCATAAAAAAAATTTAATGAGCGCGGGGGAGAAATCCAAAAAAATTTTTTTTAACCCAATCTCTTTCAAAATTGCCCCCCCTCGCGGTCGCCGTAGGTCGGCGAAAATTATTCCAGGACGGGCGTAGCCCGTCCTGGCCCCCCTGTAGCTACAGGCCTGGTCGGTATACCGCTTTCCAGATGATTTCCGTTGTTTTAGAGGCACTTCGTTATTGGGAGGTGGGGGTAGTTTCGATCCCCTGGGGTGAATTAGATCACCTGTGGTCAATATTTATATATTTTATTCTGACCAAAAAAAAAAAAAACCGAAGATCTCTCGCAAGCCTAGTACCGGAAAATCGGAAAAGGTGGTGGGGTTTTTTCGGTTTAGGGGTAATGGGTGAAAGGTAGGTCCGGAAATATTGTCACCATCATATTCCCTGCCTTCGAAAACGCTTTCCAGCTGATTTTCGTTGTTTTCGTGGCACTTCGTTATAGGAAGTGGGGATAGTCTCAACCCCCGGGGGTGGGTCAGGTCACCTGTGCTAAATATTTACCTATTTCATTCCAACTGACAAATATAAACCGATATGACAGGCTCTCGCAGCACTGAAAAATCGGAAAAGAGGGTGGTTTTCAAGTTTAGAGGTAGTGGGTGAAAGTAGGTCGGGAAATATTATCGCCATCGTATTTCTCGCCCTCGAAAACGGGGGCATACCGCTCTCCAGCTGATTTTCACTTCCGTTGTTTTCGTGGCACTTCGTTATTGGGGGTGGGGGTAGTTTAAACCCCCGGGAATGGGACGGTTTTCAAGTTTAGGGATAGTGGGTGAAAGTAGGTCGGGAAATATTATCGCCATCGTATTTCTCGCCCTCGAAAACGGAGGTATACCGCTCTCCAGCTGATTTTCACTTTCGTTGTTTTCGTGGCACTTATTGGGGGTGGGGGTAGTTTCAACCCCCGGGAATGGGTTAGGTCACCTGTGGTCAATATTTATTTATTTTATTCAAATTGACCAAAAAAAACCCGATCGGACAAACCCTCGCAAGCCTAGCACCGAAAAATTTCGATTTGGGGGTAGAACGGTGGGTCGGAAAATATTGTCACCATCGTGCTCCCTGCCCGCGAAAACGGGAGAGTACATGTCTTGTGGTGCGGTCGGAGAACTTTTGGGCTTTTTGCCTTTTTCTGATTTACCTCAAGGGACTATGTGCTTTAAACTCGATTTTCGAGAAACAAACAACGGTACAAATCGTGATCCTCTATCTTTTTCGACTTCCGAGCTACATAATGTTTTTCAAAAACTCAATTTTTTTTCAGACTTCAATCTTTAAAGACATTATGCTGATCGACGAAGTAAAGTTTTGGAAAGTGCACCGAAACTGACCACAAATTTTGGGAATCTGAAGAAATTTTTTCAAAACTACACTAAAACCATGTTCATTTTTGGAAGTATCAAATCTGATTTTCACAAAAAAAATCAAATTATGAATTGGGACGACTTTTAACTTACAAATTGATTTTCATCCGACGGCATGAGCTTTGGAGAAATGTGTCGGATAACGACTTACCCTAGTTTTATTCATGCCGAATGGTTAATTTTAGATTTCGACCAAAATTTTTCCGAAAGAAAATAAGCACCATAAAATGAGGGGACGGACGTCTCCATTATTATGGTTCTAAAGAGGATCGAAATCGGATGATATCCTTATCAGATTATATGCTGTTAATACGTTTGAATTAGAAGGAAAGCCTCATTTACCATCAAAACAATTTCCAAATGTCCAGTCCTGACGGAAGATAAAATCGTCCACGGGGACTTATAAAGTTAGCCACTCTCAAAACCAGAATTATTAAACATATCTTTTAAACCGTTGTATGCAGCTAAGATTAAACATCTTCTGGGTATGCGTCCTTAACCTGCTATACGTGGTATGCAGATCTGATTTGTTTTATACATAATTAGTTAGGCAATTAATTATTTTAATCAATATTTTATTTGAATTCCAGTATTTCTTATTGAACTAATTTTTATTTATAAGCTTAACACTTCGCGCGATTCTGAGTTTTGAGAAAATTAAATTTGAAATATCACAACTTGAGAAATTAGTTATAATTCATGCAGTATGTAATAACATATGCCTTGGGAGCTGCCTTAAAGTATCATTTTGTGACGATTAGTTTTTAAAACGCTATAGTAAGATTAAGGAGACATTTTTGTAGTAGCTTCATAAGTTGGTATACTTTTGTTTATTGTCAACTTTGGCAAATGTATGTGAAAGGCAAAGAACTGAGTTATTAATAATGGTTGTATGTGATGATAAAACCAGAACTCATATGAATGGTCGGTCTATTCTCTCGATTTGACGCCACTAAATTACTTCTTATGAGGATACTTGAAGTTGAGAGTGTAGGTTAATAGATTGTAGCCCAGTCGATGAAGGTATTTACCCACAAAATTTTGCAAACTGAGTAAACTTTTTTTTAATGAGTGAGTATAGAATAATATCTGAAAAGTTTACATTTCGTTCGGATGCAGAACATAAAAAAAAAGCGAAAAAAAATTTTTTTCACCCATTTTTCAAAATTTTGAAAATAAATCAAGCTAGAAAAAAATAAAAAAATACAGATGGATAGATCACATATTTATGAACAAAAAATGTTCTAACAAAATTTATCGTTAAAGCCTCGGTTTTCCCGAAAAAAAATAGTCAAATGTAACGTTATAACTCGGAACGAGATCCATGCATGCACGCACTTGAATACGCATGACTGTGACACCGACGCACTGAATTACATGTCACTGAATAAGAATTTGTTCAATTTATATGAGTGTTAGCTCATTTAAAAGATGGAAATTGTAGCTTTCTGATGCTTTTTTGTTTTAAACAATACAAGCTAAGGATGGGTGGGAAAAATATACTTATATATATATATTAACACGCCCGAACTCGATCGTCGCAATAAACAATATAGAAAAAAATAAAAGCCCTTCAAAAAAATTCTTTCTTCATTGAGAACTGTTAAAAAGTATGTACACTTCATGATTATTATGGTTTATTAAGTTGTAGTAACGAGGATTAAAAAAAAAGTACACCTCAAATAATTTTAATTTCCTTGCTTGATGATTTTTTTGATAAATATATTAGTCGTTGAGCCCTCCCTAGCTGTACGTGTACCCCTCCGCCTGATCCTTGGGGACAATGTTTTTCATACAGATTAGAGCCTAAGGAACAATTTAAGACATGTTCTAAAAAAAATCTGGCTATACTTTCAAAATGGCGGCCATATGTTAAAAAAAACTGTTGCCAATGTTGTTTTTGTCATTTAACACAAAAACTAAAAAAGATGGACAAAAACTTTTTTCACAAAAAACAACGTGCATAAAATTTTCTACAATTTTGTTCCTATACAATATTTTGACAGGAGTTACCATTTTCCAGATAAATTAGTCCAAAATTAAGAAAACATGGAAATTCATATATCGGTAAATCACTTAGAGGAAATAACTGTGACATTTATTGTAAGCCGTATAATATAACTTTATATTATTAACATAACAAAAAATAAAATAAACTGAAAAAAAATTAATAATAATAATATTGTAATTTGCAGACATATATCTCGAAAACGGTAACAATGATATCTGGAAAACGGTAACTCCTATCCAAATATTGTATAGGAACAAAATTATAGAAAATTTTATGAACTTTGTTTTTTGTACAGAAAGTTTTTCTCCATCTCTTTTAGTTTTTGTGTTAAATGACAAAAACAATATTTGCATTTTTTTTAAACAGACGCCATTTTGAAAGTACGGCCATTTTTTTTAGGACGTCTTAAATTGTGCCTTAGGCTTTAATCTTTATGAAAAACATTGTCCCCAAGGATTGCGGGGGTGCACGGACTGTTAGGGTGGGCTTCCGTAGTATTACGTTTTATATTGAGTTTTATATTTTATTTTAAGAGCTGAATCATTTATCTGGAAAATGGTAACTCCTATCCAAATATTGTATAGAAACAAAATTGTAGAAAATTTTATGCACTTTGTTTTTTGTGCAGGAAGTTTTTCTCCATCTTTTTTAGTTTTTGTGTTAAATGACAAAAACCATATTTGCAAATTTTTTTTTTAAATGGACGCCATTTTGAAAGTGCAGCCAATTTTTTTTTCTAGGACATGTCTTAAATTGTTCCTTAGGCTTTAATCTTTATGAAAAAGTCCCCAAGGATCGGGGGGGGAGGTGCACGGGCACTTAGAGCGAGCTCCCGTAGTATATATATTGGAGGCTGTAACTTGTCGAGAAATTGACCCATTGGAAAAAATTAAATACCACAATTTCGGAAAAAAATGTATACTTTTCGAATGTTCCAACACAAAATCGTTTATTTGTATGCATTTTTTCAAAAATATGATCAATCAGATCATTATAAGAAATTGCGATTTTCACGATCTTATCCTTATAATTATGAAAACATCTTTGATTGTTTTGAATATAAATTCTGGAACTTTTCCAATACATTAACAGATGTATAAGAAATCCATTGGATATAGCTGAAATGTGGATAGGTAATGAATACAATACAGTAAAGGAACGCAAAAATTGATGCGAGCGATTCAACGGCTATGTGAGGTGTCTGTGTATGCGTCCATAACTATATATTTTCCTTCCATACTCACTATTTATCCTCCTATTCGATAATGAAAATGTTTAAAACGTGTAATCAGAAAGAGAAAAAAGCTTTATTTTACTCGATAGAACAGCTAAGAATTTTTAGAGGTTCTATAGTATGCATTTAACCGTGCGCTGGCCGCGCAGTGACAAAGTTATTTCACTATTTTTTTCCAGGGATACCGTGGCTTTAGCGATAAATTTTATTACCATATTTTTTGTTCAGAAACACGTGGTTTATCCACCTATATTTTTTATTTTTTCCTACCCTGACTTAATTTCAAAATTTTGAAAAAATTGTTAAAAAATTTTTTTTTTCACTTTTTTTTATGTTCTGCATCCGAGCGAAATGGAAACTTTTCAGGATATTATTCTATACACTTTCACGAACTCATTAAAAGAAAATTATTCAGTTTGCAAATTTTTGTGGGTTTCACTATAAAATGTTCTGTCGTCTGGGCTATTGGACAATATTCAAAATTTAAAAAATATGGGAATAGTCCAATGCAATTAGGTTTATTCCTCGGAACCCAGCTATAGTGAATGGATTTTGTTTATAAAGAATTTGTAAAAAGTGAAACTTTTATCTGTAATTTTTAAAATATATATTATCGCATTACGAGCTTTTTATTTTTAAGGGTGGAAACCAACCCTAAAAACTGAAAAATTAATTACTCTTCTAATTTTATAAATAAATTAACAAAAATCCATAAACTTATGTTTTTGAGGTCGCTGAATATGACTGTGTGATTAAAACTTATGAGATGAAAATATTAAGGGTTGAAATTACCCTTAAATACCGAAAAATTAATAATTCCTCTAATGTTACAAATAAATTCACGAAAATTAATGTACTTATGATTTTTAGGTCACTGAATATGATTATGAGGTCTACATTTATAAAAAAAAAAATGGGGAATTAAAAATGGTCGCAAAAGAGTATAGTAATAGGTCGAACTTTATTAAAAATACAGATTGTTGTACATAAATCAAAATTAATACAATTAAGTAAACTAATTAAATAACGTGTTTTATCTGCACTCTAAACATGCTAAAGTGCAGCAATGCAACCCGCTTTTTCTGCGTATTCTTCGGTAAATAGACGGCTATTGCTCGTTTCTCTACCTACTATATACATTTAAAATGCGCATAAAAACTGAAAAGTTTCAACATTATTTCAAACTGTTTATATCTCTGGAACAGTTTTCGTAGGAAAAAAAAATAAAAACCCAAACTCTTCGTTTTTTTTTATAAGTTTCATTTAATTCTTATGTCATGATTTTACCAGTCTTATAGTTTTCGGGATATTTGAATTTTAAATACATAATTTTTTTGTGTATGCGCTCAAGTGCCATCTTTACACCATTGTATCTCTGAAACAGTTTGTCGTAGAAAAGTAAAAAAAAAGCAAACTATTCGTTTTTTATAAGCTTAATTTTTGTACTCTTTTCTCTTTTTTTAAAAAAAGTATTTTCTGAGGAATTTCCAAAAACCTGATTTTTTTTAAAAAAATTATGAAAATTTTAATTATTGAAAATGGGTACAGAATGAAAAATAATTATTTTAAAAATTCTAAAACAATTGAGCATATTAATAATAATATGCATTAACAATATATAAAAGGATTTAAAAAAAATTGAATTAATAGAAATGAGAGTAATAAGACCAAAAAAAATGGCGCCTAAATTTTTAAATCCACTACTTTTTTGTTTGTAACTTTTTTAGTTTTCAGTATTAATACATCCCAATCGAAAGAAAATTTTAATACCTTCAATTTTTACAAGAATAACATTTTTTCTTATAGTTGTAGATTTTGAGTATTTTAGATTTTGAGTATTTTAGATTTTAACGTCGTATATTTTTTCTGAATGTTTCGGCGCCATTTTGAAAATGCCATATTTCCAAAACTAAACATCGGAGAAAAAAAAAAGAAAAAACCATTCGATTTGTTTTCGTAAAAGCTTTAATTTTGTACCCTTGCATTTTTTTTAAGTCCACATTTTTCGAATAATTTTTAAAAAACGTCTAGGAATACTGATTTTAGGGGGTGAAAATTTCAATTTTCAGTTCGCAATATCTCAAAAAATATGCATTTTACAAATAATGTGTGTGTAAGACCTTTCTTTCTTATAATTTGATTCTCTATCAGATTATGTGTGTTATTTTGCGACAACCCTCAAGAGGGGGTGGGAACCATCCCTAACCAAACAACAGGAAAAATGACAATATAGATTCTTATGTACATACTTTATGAAACATGTTGAAGAAAAAAAATTGGAAATTCATTACATCGCGTTCGGGATAGGATTTAAAAGCTTCACTTACTGTACTATTCATTTATTTCGCTTTTTGGAGCTTCTGCTATCTTCAAATTAATTTAAAGTTTCATATTTTTACAAATTCTTTATAAACAACCTCGAAAACTATAGCAATTATTACTTTCTTAAAAGAAATATTAAAAAATTCCGATAATTGTATTTTTCGTTGAGATTTTTAAAAATTATATCTATTTTTTTAATTTTTTTCGAAATTGCAGTAATTTTCAATGGGTAAACTTTTTAGTATATGGCATTAGAAATCCAACAAAAATAAATCATTCAAATCCATTCACTACAGCTGGGTTCCGTCATTTTTCATTTAAAATGACGAATTGCACTGCACTACTCGTAGAAGGTAAGAAGAAGTTGAACAAATAAGTCCTCAGGCCACATTAAACAATCTTGGGGATTTTAGTAACCTCCTTGCGTATTTTCAAGAAATGAATGATTTGCAATTTGACAAATTACTGTTACTCGTTAATTTTGGATTTCTTTGTTTATTCTCTTTTCTGAAACACAAACACTCATGTTGTGTTTCAAAGTTGAATTTTTAGATAACTAGTGAACGAAATTAAAAAAAGTTGTTGAATAGCGAATCAAAATAGCTTTCAAGTGAGTTATAATAAGCATACCCTTCCAAGTTAAAAGTGTAGGGGTTGAAGTACAAGGTATAATTTTAAATTAAAAAATTGACCTACTTCGAGATTATCAATGAAAATTAATTTGTTCGCTATATATGGACCACAGCGTATAGTGTGGGAATATTTTCATAATCTACTTCATAGTTGAAGACAGAATTTGTCTACTTTTTTTTATTCATTATATCATATTACCTAACACGACATCTGTCGATCAAATCATAGTAGTGACATAGGTTAAATATATATAATAATTTAAAAACAAGGACATTACTTTATTTGTAAATTGGTAACGCAAAAGTAGTGAATTTGTCAACGATTTCCCACTACACCTCTTCGACTTTCCTAACTCATTTAATTATGACGAAACTATTTGAAGAAATTAAAAAATATAGGTCGATATATTTGCCTCAATTTTTCATCATGTATATTTGCCTAAATACCATGCAAACGCTCCATTTCCTTCAGTTGAATTTACCTGCTCCTTCTGACACTTTCAAATTCATGGTAGAAACAGATAACACTACCTGACTTCTTAGACTTGTCAGCAAGCCCAATTCTATATATTTTGGTGAAAACGAGATTGGTGGATGTTTTATTTGGAAAGTGAAAAGTAACTCAATATATTTCGTCGTCGAGCTTCGTTGCTCCAACTCAAACCAAGCTTACTTTCGGAAAAACAACACATCCAATAGAAGTGTTTTCTTTATAAATATTTTATATACAATTGAAAATTGCGTTGTTTTAGGCATTAAAGGAAATCGATAGTACTAACAGACAGCATGGAGAGGAAATAAAGGAAACAAATCGCTCGAGTGTGTAAAGAGAGTCGATGTGTTCTCTTAAGGATTCATTTAAAGAAAGTAAGCGAGTCCCATTAATTTTCCCTTTTACTATATACAGTATACACACTATACACCCCACATTTATTGGCCATATAACAAAGCATGAATACAATATAATATCTATTATCAAAAATTAAGGTGAAAATTATTTTAACTTAAATCATTAGGAATAATTAAATATTCAACTCCCAGGAATGGAATTAAAGGGATAAGTAGCATTGAGAATTATAAATTTCAATTTAAGTTGGTGAAAAGATAATATAAGGAGCATCAGTATATTAATATGAATAAATAATAACATTTGAGTTCTGTAACCCCACCAATTACAACTTTAACAATCTCCGCTCCTCACCCACTTAACATAATTTGTCGACAAAAGTGAAGGAGAAGAAAAAAGTGAGGTTTACCTCCTAACCGATTACTTCTTAATCTGGTATAGTTGAAGCAATCGCATTTGTGAGCGACGTTGAGAGGCAAGGAGTGCGGAACACAGAGCCGGATTTAACTTGTTCGCTCGTTTACTTTTTATAATATTACACTTACAATACCCCCCAAAGCACTGCTATGAATTGGTAACAAACTTACTAAAATTATTTTCAATAACACATTACCAAATAAAGATATATAAAGTAATTATCGAATTATATCTTCACCCCAACAGTATAAGCTCGACAGCGGTGTCTCTAACTGCGGCCCTGGATTAGACAACACACTCAAGGTATTCTCCCACAAGCCACGTCAGATAGCCGACATCGAATAGCCGTTATCTTCTCTCTCACTTAATATAAAAGTGGAATAAAGACGGGAGATCTAGTTGCCGCCTATTAGTTCCCCTCATAACGGCTCACTATTAAGATTACTTCAACTATATAATCACTGGTTTAGAAAACAAACAAAAAATGTAAGATGTTTGCTAGAGACGTCTCTATAGAAATTATAAAAATGCATGAAGAATTCCAGCTCACTTCGCCTCACCAAGTAACACAAGCATAACTAATAGTATACTTAGCGAATCTTTAAAAATATCCAAAGTCAGTCCATTGGACTGATTATCAGTCCATTGAAAAGATAATATCGATTATTTCACTCATTAACGCTATAGCCAATGAGAGCCCGTTTTTTCACAACATTGCACCAATCAAACGTCATCATTAGTGGTAATTCAAGCTAGATCGGCTTTTGACAGTACCAACATGCAAAATTTATCGCTCTAATTTTTTAGGTCGCTGCAGCGGCAAATATTGCGAAAATTTTTTGACGTTTTGTGTCGTGAATAGGACAAATCGTGCTTTTAAATGTTATCTATAAATATCTTCTCTAGCTTATTACTAATTGTTAACGTAAATTGTAAATTGTAGTATTGTATTAATAACCTAAAAAGCCAATGCTGTGTGGAACTTATATAGGTTCGGGACAAGTTATACACAGTTTTCAATGGCTTAATACCTAACGTAATTACAAAATAATTTTCGCAACTAAAATTAAATATGAATACCTACGAAGCAGACAAATCAGTTATTTCATGATAAATACACAAATGTAGGTACTTACGTATGGTAATTCATCAATCGTCACAAAGCAGCTAACACTTATTTGGAAAATCAAAACTCTGCAGTATCACTATATACATTATAATTCGTTTTACTTAAAGTCTCTCTACTTAAACAAGTAAACCTTAACTTAACTATTAAACTTCTCAAATTAGAAACAAGAATTAAATACATAAATATATGTTAATAAACACTAATATAATAATTTAATTCACTGTTTAGGCCAGGTAGCAGTTAAGTTAAGCTAGCGTTACTAGACGGCGGTACCATACCATCTGAGCCGGCAGCCTTAGAACGTAAAAGCGATAGATTGGTAATATGCAATTTCTGTGATTTCACCCGTAATGTGATTGGTCGAAGCGTGCTTTGTTGTGATGACTAGTCTTATAAGTTACAGTACCTATGGTTTAACGTATATTATTTTTCTTGATTGTCATAATTTAAACCTACTTTGTTTTTTATAAGATGAGTCGCTTTGGAAATGCATTTTTATGTGACGTAAATGATGAAATTGAAGATAAAGGTGAGTAATCTCTAAAAAGTAACAAGGAAACGTCTGAAGGCAATTCATTACTGAATATAATATTGAAGATGTCCTTAATGAATTATTTATTCGTGAAATATTCTCCACAAATACCACTCGTGCTTCTAAATTTCATCTATAAATTTGTTCTCAAGCTAAGTTGCCATAAGGTTAATATAACTCGTGCAAATTGACAGTTTATTATCAAAGATTAAATCCCTCCCGCTAAAGCGGTCGGGATTTAATCAGATAATAAACTGTCAATTTGCACTCTTTATATTACCAGGCAACAATGCTTTCGAAAAAATTTTACCGATAAAATTTCAAGCACTAGTGATATTACATACGAACATTTTTTGACAGTTCTAACAACCAATTAAATTTCGTTATTTCTTTTCATGTGACACAAATCATTTTAACATTACACTGATAACGCCATCCGAGGAAATTTTCAATCACTATGACAATAAAATTTTCTGACCGAATATTCCTCTGACATTGACAAATGTCTCATAATTTTATGACAATCTCAAGCACGTTGCTTGATAATAGCCCTCCTCCTTCGACGTTGGGCAACGTGCTTTCGGTTGTCATAAAATTATCTCGTACACTATCAATATCCTAGGGATATTATAGCTGATAATCTTCTACTAAATGTATTAACCAATCAAAATTTTGCATTTCATGTCATGTGTCAAAATTCATCCAATCAGTAAAAGATTACAGCGATAACACGCACACATGTGGTGTTATCAGCCAAGGCACAAATGATATGTTCAAACGTCAGATTGAAATTCAACAAATGTCAAATTGAAAATCTATTTAGAAAAATGTTACAAAGGTTTGGTAATGTTTCAAACGATTCAATTAATCAAATTGTATTAAAAAATACACCCAAAAACACCATTAAAAGTAAAAAGTTTTAGAATGTTGTTCGATCAGAAAATACGAATTGAATGGAGAGTAAAAAATTATCTTATCAGTGAGTAGAAAAAAAGTCTAAATGGGCGAGAAGCTCCAAACCTCATTGGTTCCGAGATAAGACCAGCTGAATTCGGACCAATCGATATGTATATTTTTTTCACAGAAGCCTTTAAAGTAGCAACTTTATGCCCGGGGCGAGTATAGAAAGTTGCTATTTTAAAGGCTACTGTGGAAAAAAATAGTATACGACCCTCGAGAATAAAGAGAGACAGCCTTTCTCTTTATTGCTCTCGGGCGTAAATATACTAGTATATGAAACGTAGCATATGCAGGTACTTGAACACATGAAGTGTAGGTTATGTAGACATTTCTGTTATCATGCGAACGTCCGTAAAATATTTTTATAATATTCCAAAGTATAAGACACAGTAGGGGGTGGGGTTGGGGGTAGGTTGGTTTTTTGATAACAAATGATTGTAAATAGCAAGAGCAATCGAACTACCCCACTACCAGGGTGTCCGGAGGGTGGGATCTGACTCCAGATTTATGATCACTATAATTCGAAAACTCTCTGATACGTGGTTCGGCTGTTTCTTAGAGATATCGGCAAATTGATCCATTTTGGGAGATCCTTGATTCATTTTAGGAAACAAATGACCAATTATGGGTCACCATATCGATAATCTGACCTTAGATTCGTGATCAGCGTCTTCGAAAATTCTTGGTACGAGTGTACGCGGATTTTCAACCATGAAAATGGTATTTGAATATTCACGATTTTTAGCGAACAGAATATTTGCTGGTCGCAGCGTTCAAGCAGGTCTAGCTCAAAACCAGTATATTTTTGAGCTTGGTGCCCATTCAGACTTTTGTACTACTATTCCGAGAGTCATGTGGGTTAGCCTATTGGTGGTTTGGAAGGAGTGGTTTCTAGGGGTTAGGTTGATTAGAGGGTTGGTGGTTAGGTGGTTTAGCCCGCTTGTGGTGTGGAATTTAATTCTTTCAAGAAAAATAAGCGATTAAACTCGCTGTTCCCAGGATCAGGTGGGTTAGCCTTCTTGTGGTTTAGAAGGGGTGGTTTCTAGAGATTAAGTGGGTTAGGAAGTTGGTGGTTAGGTGGGTTATGCCGCTTGTGGTATGAAATTCAATAATTTCAAGAAAAATAAGTGACTAAACTCTCTGTTCCCAGGGTTAGTTGGATTAGCTCACTTATAGTTTGGTAGGGGTTGTTTCTAGAGCTTCAGCTGGTCTTACCTCGTAACTTGGAGCTTCGCGTCCATTTAAACTTTTTTTTCTACTCACTAAGAACTACCATTTCTCAAAGTTTCACGAAATTTGACCGGAGCCGCAAAACCCATGTATTGTGTGCGGGGTCCTTTCAACAAATCCCCGGAGCCCGAATTTTGAAAAAAAAAAATTTCCTTTTTTATTATATTAAGTTAAAGGCCAAAAAAAAAATTCTTTGCCCCTTAACCTAATATAATAAGAAAGGAAATTTTTTTTCGAAATTCGGGCTTCGAGGATTTGTTGGAATTTAGGTAAGCTTTAATTTAAAAAAAAATTGTTAATTTCCGACAAGATTTGAGCTCTCTAGCCATTTTTGAACCAAAAAACTCGATTTGGGACCACTGTGCGTTCGTATGATGAGATGTCCAGTGAATTCGTAACAAACATCCTCAATCCCACATCTCGAAAGTATTAACGCCTCATCTATTTGCCTCTCAGATACGTAAAAAAGATGGTGAAAACTGGAGCATTACGAAGTCTGATCTTTGTGAGTTTCAGGATATTCTGTCACACCAGATTTTGCTCTACTGGAAAGTTGCCGAGCCATGTATATTCTTCGTCGAATTACATACAATTACCGATATTGTCTACAATAGCTCCAAGGTATATCATCCTGTCTACTACCTACCTCGCTATCCTTAGCCTCTGGGTGATTTTCATTCGCTCAGTGCGCAATCATTACTTAAACCGTACTCAAAGGATATTGTTCGAAGGTTATCCAACAGTGTCTGAGCTCATATTCGTTGCTGCAATTAAGGTGGTACTGTAGAAGAGCCCTACACAATGCGTCTGAGTGGCGCGACACGAATTCATTTATTAAAGGGCCCCAGTCGCGTTCTCCCTTGTTCATATGTGATTTTCTACCCCCAGGCGGGCTCTATATATATTTTATGAGATATTTAACAGACGAGAAAGGTAAAAGCTGCACTTACCGTAGATTGCTAGCGTCGCTCTCCCCAAAATTGGTTTCTCTCTTGGTACACTTTATCTTATTTACCTAAGAATTTAATGAATCTTGTGGCTAGGGATCTCTGATTTTCTTTTAAAAAAATCCCTTTCGAGCCCTCGTGATGTGACCGGTTAGTGAGTTACAAACTTGTAGGTATCTGGAGACGCCCGATACTCAATTCTGGCATAACACACAAAATCCCTTGAGGGATAAGATTGAAATTCAACCATTCAGTCAGTAATACAACAGTTTAAATAATACCATTTATTGATTAGATCCAAAGTAAGTACAAATAAATTATATTACAAATATATTGTTAAAGTGCAGTATACGTATTTTATAAATAAATAAATAAACAAATCCTATCTAAGAAAATCTATACAACGTTATCTACCATGACATGCGGAAAATTTAATAGTAGTTAGTCCCCACCGAAAGGAGTTAAAAAAATGAAAAATGAAAAAAAATTACCTTAGTTTTGCGCCGCCAATGACTTTAATCAATCTGATGTAACGCGGTACAACCATATCACTTTATCAGACTTGGGATTGGCACTATTGACAGCAAAGCTGGAGCGGGTAGAAGTAACTTTTTGGTTTTAATCAAATCACATTACAAAAATAGCGAAATAAATCGAAAAGACATTGACCCTATACTAGTGAACTCTGCAACAAGTAGATATAAGAGATATTCACTTAAACCCGTCAATAACACGCCGATGTCCTGATAGTTCGACCGAAAATAAAAAACGAGGCACTTTGACCGCACTCGCCGGCTTCACTTTTTATGCCAATTAAGGAAACGTAAACATCTCCAATACGTTCTTTCACAAAAGTTCGTATTATTGACCTAGTCAATAACAGTAGTGTATCTTCGTAAATTTTAACCATTTTTAATATACTACATTACCTCGGGGCACTCTAAAATTTTGCAGGGGCTTTCCCACATTCAAGACTAGTACATCAGTTTATTTACCACATATCATGGTAAATCACGTTGTATATTTCAAGAAAACGGCTCCCCAAGTAGGGCAAGTGCCTTTTCAGTACGTCGGTTCGTTAAAATTTCATATTCATTCTTTTGAATGATATCTACAATGGCTGTGTCTCCATTTTAATCATTTTTGGGAAGCGGCGTACTTTCGAAAAAGTATAGTATAATTTTTTCCTGTACCGAAAATATACTATTATTTTCGGTACACTATTCCATGGCCATAATATACTTTCACCCTCATGACCTGGACATAATCATATTTTCCTAAGTGAAAATTCGATGCTTTTTCATATTTTCGCTTGGTGGTGCCTTACGTCTCTGCGAACGTGTATGAGTTCTTTTGTACCAGTTTTCGGCGCTGATGCCTTTCAGTCTGGTATGTTATGCTCAAGGTTATACTCTAAAATGTTTTTTAATAAAGTTTTCCTAAGTCGAAATTTCTATTTATTCTTCTACTTCGGTCGGTTCTGGGATGTTCTATAGCAGTATCATCTGCTAATCTCAATCTTCACTATGCCTATAACTACACCACTCAGCCAGTCCTCTAGCACATGGCGTATCAAGTGTTAGCTATATGTGTCAAAGAAGACAGCCTTGTCCGACCTTTTCCAACTGTACATTTGTCGGAATCGATGTTGTGACTTTCGCCAGAGCAGAGTTCTTTTCATGTATTTGGCGAATAATAAACGCGCGATGTCTAGACATTTCCATCTTCGATAATACAGTCAACAGTTTGTTTCATTATATTTCATTATTTCCCTACTTACAACTGATTTTCTTTTAAATTATGTTGGCCAGTTTCTATTCCATCTTTGTCGTATGCATTTTAATGTTCCAGTATATTACTTGAGCTTTTGTTTTGTAGATAGGTAGCTAAATATTTGGCACGTGTATTGTAAACACTTTTGTGTATTATTGAATAATTAATTTGCAAGGGAAACTTTAATTACAATCTACAGCAACTAAAAACCATGACTATAATTTAGTAGATAATTTAATTTACCTCTAATACTCAAATGCGAAAACAATGGACTTTAAAGCTTCTCAGTTAAGGAATATATAAAATAGCTGTTATAATAGTGTTTTATTTATTGGAGTAAGTCACTTGAAATTGAAATGTAATGTTAGCCACTGAGCCCAATACCAACGGAGAGCAACTAAGTAATTGATTTATATTTTAAATACAATGTCGCTAAAGTGCATCAAACCAATGATTGTGTTCAGTCAACTCAGGCTTGAAACTGATCATTCGCAAGATAAAACTCTATAATCAAAATCATGTTCCAAATTGGGATTGTCTTGTTTACTGCTTCTTGCTCGAATTGATCCAGTTTCAGTTTTACGACGGGGTGATTTTAGCTGCAATTATGTGCACGTATTATGTGATGTCTATACAGAAGCTAATAGAGCCACATATCCAATAAATAGGTTTTAGATTTTGAAGTAGTTTTAATTCACATATTCATACGTCCAGATTTGCAAATATTTGCGAAATAGACAGCTTTAGTTAAGGATATTAGGCCATTCATATTAGCATAAATAGAAAATAAAATTATAAAGTTTTGCCACTTGGGGATTAAACTTGTCAAGGGATGATTTTCCTGGAAAACCGTTTGTCCTACAAAAAAAATTATTGTACTTACAAGAAATGTTCCCAGTAAAATTCTGCATAAAAATGTATCTATTGGCTAAATTGTTTAGAAGAGATGTTTTCGAGAAATCAACTATTGAAGTTAAAGGTTGCATTAACAGAGATTCACGAACATGATAACTTCATATATTTTAGGTATAATTTTGGAACTCTGTGATTTAATGTAAGGTTCTATTATAATGGAGGAGTTTATAAAAAAAGTTTGGGTAGAGTTATCGGCGGTTTTTTTTTTAAGTGGTTTCTCCTAGAGACCTAATCCACTAAGTCAAAATAAATTTATAATACGTCTTGGATAGTATCTACATCATCTATTTTATCTGTATTAGTACAGCTTTGGCCACGGCAATTTCTGCACATAGTTGTGCAATGTAAGCTTGCCTTAGTACAGCTGCATCTCTTTCCACAACCTTGTTTGCAACTGCAGGTTATTAATTTTAAAATAGAAGCCGGGGCGAGTGGCTCAGTGGTATAGACAAGTGACAGGGCATCATAATTTTTTTTCCAGCCCCAAATGCAAATGTTGTCCACGCCATATTTGCACTTGAAGGTAACTACGACGAGAATGCTGTTGTACTGCTGCCGACGTGGGAGGTAATTTTGAAAGAATCACGGCACTGCCCGCTTGGCCAACAAATTTATTAAAATAAGCATATCTTTGCCCACTGAGACTGCCCTCTAATGATTTAGCTTTATAGAGCTCCAATATAAACCTTTCCCCAGCTTACTCAATTTCTGTTGGAGTTGACTTAGCATTATTAAAAATCTGAATTACACTATCAAGGTCCTTTCTTCGATTAAATAGATGTACAAACTGTTGTTTGCCTTTTCCAAAGAATCCTGACGTGGTATTGCAGCCACTAATAGCATGATTGGAGTGTGCTGGAATGTCGCGTGTTCGATGCCGGCCGCCGTCTAGAATTATAAGTGATACATTATATATACCATGTTCGTGAATCTCTGTTAATGCAACCTCTAACTTCAATAGCTGATTTCTCGAAAACCTCTGTTCTAAACAATTTAGGTAATAAACACTTTTTTATGTAGAATTTTACTGGGAACATTTTTGTAAGTATAATTTTTTTTTGTAGGACAAACGGAAATACGCAAAAACTACCTTTGCACTTTGGGGGTGGGTTTTAGGGATGAAGCTCCCACTTGTTGCTTGGGAACTCTTTTTATTTTGAAAGAACATCCCTTGACAAGTTTATTCCTCAAGTGGCAAAACTTTATAATTTTTTTTCTATTGGGCTATTTTTAAGCTAATATGAATGGCCCATATCCCTAGGAGCAATGGATATTCCGTAAGTACTTGATAAATTAATTATTAAATACAGATTTAATTTGAAAACCTTGGCCCATCAAATGATATTAGAATTAGTGTTAATTCCATATAAATTCTGGTTTACGTGTAGATCTATGAAGGAGTTTTTAAAACTTAGATACGACAGTTTTTCATCCATCGGGTAATAACTTAAATAATAAACTTTTGAGCAAGCTAAAGGATAAAATTGAATGAAACAGAAGATCCGAGATTTAAGACATTATTTGTGAGAATTGTAATTTGAAGTGTGTTGCAGAAGTGAAAAGTCAACTTATTATAAGATCAAGGGACATATTATGGCTCATCTTAAAATTTGAATAACTGAAGAATCTAGTGTTGTCCAACACGCCTGTTATTAAGGTGGGCGGTTTCCTGAATGTAATTCGAGAATTTCTCCTGCATCCCTGAACCGATTGAAAAATTTTTTTGATATTCCTTTAGAGACAGCTTTATAGAATGGTACTAGGCTATTTAAAACGAAAAAAGAAAACAATTTTTTACTTATGCGAAATTAAAAATTTTTTTTTTACTTTTCAATAGTCTGGTACCATTCTATAATATTGTCTCTATAGGCCTATCAAAAAATTTTTTGAATCGGTTCAGGGATAAAAGAGAAATTCTCGAATTATGACATCATTTTCCTAAGCACGGCACCGGCACGGCACACCCTTAACAAATAAAAATATTTATTATTTTTCTTAAAATCGAGATTTTTAAAACATTTTGAAGCTTCATAAAAAACTGCCATTTGGTCACATTAAGAATTTTTGTTTCTTAAATTGTAACTTTTTAAACGTGCTTCAAAATGGTGATAAAAATTATTTTTTTGTATTATTTTAAAGTTACATTTCGTTCATTTTTGTAAAATGCATTTTTTTATAATGCATTTTTTTACAAAAAAGTGTATCCAGCCAAATACTTTTGTCATCTATTTAAAGTGCTTCAAGAAAAGAACAATTAAACGAAAATTAAACCCATGTAAATTTATTAGAAGCCTGAATATCTAGCGTTTTATGCATTTATTTCTGTACTTATATATTATTTTAAGCTGAAATTGATACGACTAACTTTAGTGAATGCGTAAAATAAATTTTAATTGTTAACATACCTTTAATTACCCAGATATACGCGCGCCCATTCATCAAAACTGCAACTGCCATGACGAGAATATTTCCCTTACTCCCGCTACCAAGACTTTAAGATTCTAGGAAAATGTGCGGAGATGATATCCATGCAATCTACTTATTCAGCTAGCGTGTTCATAAAAAGCCAAACGCGTTTCGCGAAACATCAGTAAATGTCATTTTTTGCTGGATTTTCGATTTGGAGTATGTAGTTTACGATGAGGTTAAAACGCCATTCTTGCTCATCGATGTCGATATCGTACGGCCTACTCATGTATTCACGAAGATCTTATTGTGCTTTCTCTGCCGTATTTCATCGAATACGCAAATGTCTCACACACCTGATACTAGCAAACGACATCATTCGTGGCCTACGTAAGTGATTTCATCAGGCCACCGCATTGCACACGAGTCCGCGTGTCACGTCACGAAAGGATTCCTTCGATTTTACAAAGCTACTGCGGCTGCGGGTGGATTTAGCGCTCTTTTGCAAGATTAATATTTTATTTCTTTGTATAATTTGTTTAGTATTAAGTTGAGTATGGATTAGTGCCAACTAATTAGATTTCAATTTGTACTGGAATCGAATGAAAAGGGAGTTACTTTAATATTTAATGTGCCTAACACAGTAATAATTCAAATATATAGTGATAAATATTACAAATAAATGATTCAGCCTCCTAATACTTAATAAAACCATAACATTGAAATTAGATCCTGATTTATTACTGTATCTTTATACTGTGAACATTATGAGAACGCCCATAATTAATGAGTGTTAATTAAACACAGGTGAGAATGCCCCGCCGATGACGTCGATGTTGTGTGCCAGTGCAAATCAAATTACAATAAACAACGATACACTACTGTGTTTCGTTTTTCGTCGGATAGGAACCTGGAAAAAGTGGTCTCACAGCATTCATCGAAAACATTTTATCCCGAATAAAAATTCAGTAATCGGCGTTAATCACGTTAGTAAACAATTACTTCCACATCCAGTGGAAGTCTAGTAACGACAAAACAATTTAAAAAAATGTTTATTGTACAAATGGGCTTAGAATGTCATGAAACTTCGAAATTTTAAGTTTGAGCAAAAAAAAAATCTGTCTGTCTGTCACTTTTCTTGTGCGCACGATTACTCTGGAACCGTTTAAGATATTGACTGAAAATTTGGTACACGTAGGTATTTTAACGAGATCCCAAAAAAAAAAATGGTATTTAGTATATATAAGAGAAGGTAATGTCTAAAAAAAAATTTTGGCATTAGCAAGTTTTTAAAAGTTCTCATGTCTTATAGTGAAGCAATACGATTTTACTCAGGGGTAAAATGCAATAGCTTTTACTATAATTATAAAATAACTGCAAAACCCTCGATCATTATTTCAGATTCTAATAAGTCTCGAAAATTATGTACATAAAAGACAATAAAAAAATGACAAAACAATATACTCAAAAATATGCAAAATACGAAAGATACAAAAAGCTAAAAATGTTAATTAAATTAATCCGAAAATCTAAATTTGCTGGTCAGCCGGGTTACTAATAATTATTATTTTAAAATAACAAAACTTTACTTCAAATAAAATGCAAAATATCAAATCTTAACAGTAACTTCTACAAATTACTTTACACAAAAATAACAGCCTCAGCTGTTAGGCACACATACATAAGTACTTACAAGAAAACTACAAAAATGCTTTATATTAAATCAAAAACAACCAAGTGCATTACGATTAAAAAACGAAGAGAGCCAACAATGCACTATTAACACAAAACGTTCTTCGTACGTTTGCAAAGAAACCAACACATTACCTCCTGGTAATTTACGAAATTCTCCCTTTCGGCCTATACGAGAACAGCAACTCAGTAAGAAAATGTTTCTACTTACAGAACTTACAGAATGTGTCATAAACAGGATGCTTCGTAGCACTAACTTTAATTTAAAAAAGTTCTAGCCACACAAATAGGAACATATATACAATTTAGTTATTATAATATTTACAGGATGCAGACTAATAAATTCTCGTCAGATTGTTCTCTGTAATAAACTACTTTTAGACAACGATTCTTGTCTGTTGTCTACATTTTATTCAAAGTCTAATACTCTAAGTACCTTCTGCCGCCGAAGCGGCGTAGTGCCCCGGTCTCTTCGGACCTCGACCCTCCCCAACCACAGAAGACCTATACCAGAAACGACTCTCTGCCTTCCCGCCAATATTGAAGACAGCCATCTTGTTGGTGGTATTATTATCAACCTCTAATTCTGCAGATTACTAAATTCACCGGTGGAGCGCACTGGTAAGCAATAACATTATATGATTGGATATTTTGAAAAACAGCCAATCAGCTTCAAATTTTATCTACCGGTGCGACCAGCGGTGAATTTAGAAAAGTGTGGAATTATAGGTTGACAATTATACCACCGACAAGATGGCCGTTTTACCAATGAAACATCAAACGTTCCGCCGGTAGTGACGCTTCTGGTATAGGCCTTCTGTGCCCCAACAACAAACACGAAGAAGCCGTTAAGCCCCCAAAGGTGGGAGAATAGACCATGACTTACACGCTCAACCAGATATGTCATAAGTGACAATTTACCTATTAGCAATATCTTGCTTTTAAGCCTACTTGGAGCCAACGCTAAGGCACAAGGGCGTACTAGCCTAATTTTACTTATCAAAATATAAATTTTTATATTTATTTACAATTAATGGGGCTTTTTGCTCTTAACTGAAAATTGGTTCGTTACAATAGACAGCTAAATTGTTAGATTTAAGTTTTTATGTTTTTAAACAGGAGTGCTAACCCACAAATATTTGTCGTTCTAGCCGAACCGGACCCGCTCCATAGCCCATGCGAAAGTTGCAAAAACCCCAAAAGCGCAAGGGTAGCGACAAAATATGTCTACTTCCCCCGTTTTCCAGGACGGCCAACACGATGGTGATACTCGCGCGGTCCCTACCCCTCTCGAACTACCCCCCAACGCAAAAAACCACCCATTTTCATCCATTTTCCGATGTTAGGCATGCGAGGATTTGTTGGATCGGTTTTTTTTGAGGAAACTCAATATGTACTGTAAAATTTCGCAATCTGACATCCTAACGAACCCCGGGGGTTGAAGCCTCCCTCAATACCGGAATATGCAAAAAACATCCAAACGTGCCGAAAATATTTTTTTACACGTTTTCAAGGGCGAGGAACACGACGCTGATATTATTTAGCTTTTCACCCAACCAACTACCCCTAAATGCATGAAAAACGTTCTCGACGCAAAAAAACACCCCTTTTCTTCCATTTTTCGTTGTTAGGCATGCGAGGACTTGTTGGATCGGTTTTTTTTTTTTTGAGGAAACTCAATATATCCTGTAAAATTTCGTAACCAGACATCCTAACGACCCCCCGGGGGTTGAAACGAACTCCTCCCTCAATACCGGAACATGCAAAAAATATTCATTTGTTTACACATTTTTAAGGGCGGGGAACACGATGCTGATATCATTCAGCCTCCCACCACTAACCGACTACCCTTATTTAGAGGTAGTTGGTTAGGGATGGGAAGCTAAATAATATTAGCATCGTGTTCCCCGCCCTTGAAAACGTGTAGAAAACAATTTTCAGCACATTTGGATGGTTTATTTTGCATGTTCCAGGGAGGGGGTGGTTTCAACCCCCGGGGGTCGTTAGGATGTCTGATTGCGAATTGCGAATTTTACAGGACATATTGAGTTTCCTCAAAAAAAATACCGATCCAACAAGTCCTCGCAAGTCTAACAACGAAAAATGGAAGAAAAGGGGTGTTTTTTTGCGTCGAGAGGCGTAGGGACTGCATATTGAGTTTCCTCAAAAAAAATACCGATCCAACAAGTCCTCGCAAGTCTAACAACGAAAAATGGAAGAAAAGGGGTGTTTTGCCGTCCTCGAAAACGGGGGGGGTAGACATATTTTGTGGCTACCCTTGCACTTTTAGGGTTTTAGACATATTTTGTAGTTTCGTATGGACTACCACCCAGCCGCGCATCCACCAAGATGCTGCGCGCCGTAGTTGCACGGCCGGCTCTGGACCTGGGTCCGATTAGGCGCATTCTTGCAAGAATAATTTTTAATGAATTGTTATTGATTGATTGATTGGTTAAAGTGAGGATTCCCAAACGAAAGTCCACGGTTCAAATCTCACTGAACATATAAGGTTTTTTTTTTTGTAAAGTGATATAAAACATTATTAGTCTAGGTGCCCGCGTACATAAATGCAATTTATACATATCCTCGTATAACCTTTTGTACGGCATAATTGCGCCTAGTCTATCACTTTCTTTCCCTGCCAAAAATTTTCGTAAACGCGGCGTTCCTCCTCGGCATAAAAAAGACGATTTCCACGCGTCAGACTGGAAAAATCGGCAAATATATTTTGTCGGACAATTTGAGAATTGGATTCTACGTATATATTCTATATATTTCTACAAACTGTCCGACAAAAATTTTGAAACGTTAAGGGTGTCTACCACCCTAAACATAACATAACATAACATAACTTTAAAACATTTATTGATAACCAGCTGATTTTTTCAAGATTACTTAATAAAAATATGTAGAATCCAATTTTCGAATTGTCGGACAAAATATATTTGCCGATTTCCCAGTCCGACGTGTGGAAATCGTCTTTTTCATGCCGAAGAGGAACGGCGCGTTTACGAAAATTTTCGCAGAGGAAAAAGTGATAGACTAGGCGTAATTATGCCGTACAAGAAGTTATACGAGGACATGTATAAATTGCATTTATGTACGCGGGCACCTAGACTATATTGTTATGACCGTTGTAAAGCACGTTCAAAAAGCTACAATTTAAGAAAGAAAAAGTCTTAGTGTGACCAAATGGCAGTTCTTTATAAAGTTCCAAAATTCTTTAGAAATCTCGTTCTTCAGGGAAAGTAATAAATATTCTTATTTATAATTTTCCACAATTGTTTACATCTATAAGATCTATCATTTCACCAAGTTTATTTAAAAAATACAAATTATTTTTTTAATTCAGTTGATGTAAAATTAGGAATTTTGTTAGTTTTTATTTTTTTGCAAAAAAGAACAAAACGAGAGATCGGATTTTGTGTTATGTTGTTTTATTGATAATTTATTTACAAACATTTTGATTTTTGGTTTTGCCTGATCCGATGAACAGAATCCAAGGTATAAAAAAACGGGACAAAAACACGTTTTTCAAAATTAAAACTTAATTTTCAAGAAACGCTCGCCTCCAAAATTAGACAAAACTTTATTTTATCTTCTTGATAACATACATATTACATTTCCAGAAAAAATTACCCCGCCCCCCGACAATCGTATTTTTAATGCTTAGTTTTATTGGACTATATAGTTAATTAGAAATGTAACAAATAATAGGCAGCTCTTGGAAAATTAAAAATTGCAAAATGTAAAATCGAGGTAAAAATAGTATGCTATCAAAAAGTTTTTCTCAAATAGTCCGTGTATTGGCTATTAGGTCACGGAACATCGAACCAAGACAGACTTTAGGTAGGGCAAACAGGATTGATTGAATTAATTCATTAACATTAATTTAAAATGAACATAGGAACAGTTTTAGTTCTTTAGTTTTAATCATCTTCAGATGATACCAGCATGGTTGACGAAACGTCGTGGTGTTCAAATGTAGAGTTCAAGTGTTTCGGTTTTTATGGGAACATCTCAGTCAAGTGTAAAACTACATCACACATCTCCACAACATTCAGTTCCTAGCGAACTCGCGGGGTTTGACGTAGGGGGAGCCATAAGTTCGCCATAGCGATTAAATACATAAAAATTACTGATGAGTGATGACACATCTGTAGATAGCGAACTTTAATTTAAAAACCGCTGCCCAAGGAATCACTACTTCCACATCCAGATTCTCTATCCAAGTCACTGCACTCACAACGAAAAAAACTTTGTACGTGAAAATAATTGTTTATGGAACTTTAATAATATAATATTTGAAATCCTCTACCCCAAAAACCCATAAAACGATACCCCACATCGGTAGTGGGGTGGGGGGTGGTGATAGGGGGGGGTGGTAGTGGGGGGTGGATGAAGTAAAAAATATTTTGAGGTTTCTGGTTCCTGTACATAGGTACATTAAATCACAATTTTTTTCATCCCCTTTAATAAGGGGGTGGGTGGTGGTAATGTGGCCAAACATTTTTTTGAGACCTTAGCTTCTCTTGTATATACTAAATACCAATTTTATGAACTCTTACCTGCTTGATTGACCTATTTACCCCAAATTTACCCCCCAACCCTTCGACGGAACAAGATGAAAACATGATCTAGTTCTAGATCTCGTTAAAGTACATATGTGTACCAAGTTTCAAGTCAATATCTTAAACGGTTCCAGAGTAAACGTGCGCACAAGAAAAGTTACAGACAGACAGACAGAATTTTTTTTTCTCTCAAACTTGAAATCTCGACGTCTCATGACATTTTAAGCCTATTTGGACAATAAAAATTTTTAAAATTTTTTTTGTCGTTACTATACTTCCACTGGGCGTGGAAGTAAAATAGAATCATCAAAATCGGTCCACTGGGAACCTCTAGCGAATTCAAAGGAAAAAAAACCTTTTGTGTTTTAAATATATAGATAATGATTATTATTATTTATATATCATGGGATATAACAGATTATTTCTTACAAATATTTTTTTAATTAAAATGGATTTCTTAACATTTATTTTTACTATTAAAAATGTATCAATCTATAAGCCTACTATTATATTATAAATATTAAATGTCAATTATACACTAAGCTAGTATGACAATGGAATTAGGTATTTTCTGGTTGTAATACCAACCAGTGTATAATTGGTTTGTGGTCACTTCGCTTGTAATGGTTTGAAAGCCCTGTATTATATTGTATAACACATCCGTTCTAGCTAATATGTATACTGAAAAGAGCTTCCGGGCAGTTTGTCCGTATTTGACCTTAGATTTCTCGAGCTTAAATAGTCTAGAAAGTGAAAAATTCACCGAATTGAAAACTATACAACCATCATTAATCACAAGTGTTTTTCTGGCTATATATCGACTTTCATCAACGTCAACGTTCTAAATTATTTTTTATTTAAACCGGACAGCCTGGACCTTGAATCAGGATTTCAATGTAATCCCTTCACTGTTCATTAGCTGAATTTAGGTTAAAATGTAGCAAAACACTACGCAGTAACTATGGCGAATCTTGATAGGTCTAAAAGTTGTACTGGTGTCTATAGTTACGTCGTGTAATATTCACCTGATTGAGATTTAGGCAACAAAATCAAGAGAAGTACAACTGTAACAGCTTATTTTACAAACATCAGCATTATTTTCTGCCAGAAAGGAGTATACAACTTTATTTCATTGACAACAAAAGCTATATTCAAACATTGAAATACATTCAATAGATTAGGTTGTTTACCAAGATATCACCAACAAACAAAGGGCCACAGCAGGATAAGCATGTGTTAGCTGCCTCCGCACCAATCGGGTCGAAATTTTGAGCACAAGTTGATAGCAGTGTTAGTAGACCGGTGATTTTAGATTCCAAAATAACGATTTCTCGGTAAGTTTTGGGACAAGCCAAAAATTAGCCTACCCCCTACAGAATTTCCTCAGGAATCCGAAAAAAATAGTGTTGACCACTCAAAATGGCGGCTTTAATTGTTATTCAACTTTTTGTAAACAAAGTGAATTTTGCAACTTACTTGTTTGCTTATATCTTCGCTTCTAAAGGTCGTATAGAAACGTTCGACCCGTCAATTTCTTCGTTACGGGTTCCCCTATAAGGAAAGTACATGCAAAGAACGAATTTTTGATGGTTAATAACATTTTATGACAAGAAACTAAGAAAATTGAATTTCTCGATCCTCGAAGTTTGAAGTACTGTAGAAACAAATATAAAATCTGCATGTTAACGATATTACGAGAAGTAGTGCATATTTTTACCCTTAATGAAATGCACTTTGTCCCGTTGCAAAATATTAATTATTTTTTATGCAATTAATTTATAAAAAAGAAAATTCAAACTGTTATACTAAAAGATCATATTAATATTTTACAGTTCTGTTCCGGTAAAAACGTTGTATTTGACGTACATTTACATAATCAAAAAGGATATTTCAAAAAAATTTTAATTTGCGACTTTTTTACGCAAATAATCAATTCTGCAACTTAAACAAATGTAAATATCTCAGTGGATTTTGAATAAAATTTATTGCAACTAACGGCATTTTAATTGTCATAAAAAAATATGAATTCAAGAAAAAAAAATTTTTGCTCCGATGCTTTGGAGCCGAGATATAAAGATTTCACGTTTTTTGTGATTACGGCGAAATTTCAAAATATTCTTACTTGAAAATTTAACTGAATATACCTCAGAGTGTGTGTTATCACTTACAAAAAGTGCCATGTCTATATATCTAGATGGGCTATGGAAAAAAAATCGATAAAATTGCATCCTTGACGCTCGCGTTCACGCTATACGCCAGATTCCCCTCCCCCTTCACTGCTAATGGCGTACTTGGACAGTTTTACCCCAGCGGCAGCTTTATTTCTCTTGTTCTCGGCTTCAAGAGTGGCTAGATGGACGTTTTTTTTTAATTCAACTTATTTTTTTTCTCAGCTTTCCGATTATTCTATTATTTTTCAATCATTCAATTACGTTGCTTTATAAAATAAATATGTAAAGACTACATACAATTTATTTGATAAGACATTGATGAGTTTGAGCTTTGCATATACCTTATAGGGGAACCCATAGCGAAGAAATTGACGGATCGAACGTTTTTCTATGACCTTTAGAAGCGAAGATATAAGCAAACAAGTAAGTTGCAAAATTCATTATGTTTACAAAAAGTTGAATAACAATTAAAGCCGCCATTTTGAGTGGTCAACACTATTTTTTTCGAATTTCTGAGGAAATTCTGTAGGGGGTAGACTAATTTTTGGCTTGTCCCAAAACTTTCCGAGACATTTTCCTAATATCACCGGACTATAGATGTTATTTCCCAAAATATTATTTTTGGAAAACCATTTTTACGGGAGTTATGGGGGTAAAAAAAAAATGAATTTTTTTTTTCCTCAAGAACGGATAAACCGATTTTCATGAAAAAAATATATGTTATGGCTTCTGATGGCACAAACGTAGAAAAAATTATCGAGTCCATTTGTTGAAAAAAAGTGGTGAAAGAATTTTTTCAAAATAAAAAAAAATTTTTTTAGGGGATGTTCTCGAGGCACACCCATCATTTCCTTTCAAATAAATGCTTATATATCCCTTTAAAACATATCCAATTTTCAAAGCGATCGAAAGGGTACAACATATTCAAAATTGATAATCATTGGCATACAGCGGGCGGCGCACAGTGGGGCAAATAGCTCATTTTTTGGACAAGCGATAATTCCCAAGCTTGGAATTAATGAAATTAAAAATTTTTTTTTTTAAACTCTTCGTTATAAAATTGCCTTTAATTCTATCGAGCCCGAATTTTGAAATTTCAAAATTAAAGTACTTAAATTTTGAAAGTAAATTAAAATTGTATCAAAACATTGTTTAAAATCATAAAAAATTGTTACTTGGGGGGTTTTTTTGGTTTCTAATCTCATTTCTTATCCCCAAATTTTTCTATTTAAAAAACCAAGATAGCGGATCCAATATGGCGGCCATAGTATTTTTTTAAATGAGATGTACATGCGCAAATTGATGAAAATTGTTACTTACGGTTTTTAAGGGGTTTAAGGGTTCTGACCATGAATATGAAGTCTAAATTATGTAATATCGTAATCCAAGATGGCGGATTCAATATGGCGGATCCAATATGGTGGCCACAATATTTTTTTTAATGAAATGTACATACGCAAATTATTAAAAATTGTTATTTAGGAGTTGGTCTGCTGAACATGAATCTGAAGTCTAAATTACGTAATATCGAAATTCAAGATGGCGGATCCAATATGGTGTCCGTAAGTTAAAATAGAATGATAAATCAAGAAAGAAATTGCTAAAATATGTTACTCAGGGGCTTAATTCGCTAATCTTGTTTCGGATATTTTAGTTTCGTCACTTTGGAAACCATAATATCGGATCCAATATAGCTGTTATAAATTTAAAAAAAATGAGACGTACATGCAAAAACCATTAAAAATTAGTTCCTAGAGGTTTCTGATTTTGCAGTTAAAATTTCGTAATTTTGAATTCTAGGGTTGCATTTCCAGTATGTGCTAAAATGAAATAATTAATCAAAAACTAATCTTAAATGTCCAATCATAGAGTAGTCAAAAGACAAATACTATTAGCTAATACTATTAGGCAAGAACTATTAACTTTAATTCTAATATTTGGTCAAGTCATAAAATGACAGAAAGTAAAATATTGTAAGCCATGAACTTAAAATAACCTAATGCTTCTAGTCCTGAACAAACAGCTAGAAAAGTACGATAAGATATAAATCTAACATAATCTAATACGTAAAATGATGAACGAGTAGAACCTTCAACTTACGGACACCATATTGGATCCGCCATCTTGGATTTCGATATTACGTAATTTGGATTTTAGATTCATGATAGCAATCTCTAAAACCCTTAAGTAACAATTTTTAACAATTTGCGCATTTACATATCAATTAAAAAAATATTATGGCCGCCATTTTGGATTACGATATTACGTAATTTAGATTTCAGATTCTCGATCAGAAACCCTTAAAAGTCCTAAGTAACAATTTTTAACAGTTTGTGAATGTACATTTCATTTAAAAAAATATTATGGCCGCCATATTGGATCCGCTATCTTGGTTTTTTGAATCGCAAAATTCGGGGATTAGAAATGAGATTAGAAACCAAAAAAACCCCCCAAGTAACAATTTTTTATAATTTTAAACAATCTTTTGATAAAATTTTAATTTACTTTCAAAATTTAAGTCTTTAATTTTGAAATTTCAAAATTCGGTCTCGATAGAATTAAAGGCAATTTTATAACGAAGAGTTTAAAAAAAAAAAAATTAAATTTCATTAATTCCAGGCTTGGGAATTATCGCTTGTCCAAAAAATGAGCTATTTGCCCCACTGTGCGGCGCCGTTCATTACTACATCTTACTGCCAGTCACTTGAGGTCATTACACTCCTACCGTTTAAATCAGTATCAAACTTCATGAACTGTGGTGCAGATATTTTCAGATTCTCTGACGTCAACTGTTAGGTCAAACAAAATCTAGTTTGAAAATCTGAACATTTTGCAATGATGACGTCTGTAGTCAGTTTACGAAAGAACTAGTTTTCAAAGTTCACTATGAGGACGTTACAGTGCCTCTCACTAGTCAGGGTGCCTGTTTATTGTGAGTCTCCTTGCCTCTCACGAGTCGGGGTGTTTGTCTATCGTGAGTCCCCTTGCCTCTCACTAGTCGGGGCGCTTATTTATTGTAAATCCCCTTACTCCTCACGAATCAGGTTACTCTATATTGATGAGACTTCTCTTAGTCTTCATTGCTGTCGTCCTTAATTACAGGAATAATATTATTCTGAGTAAAAATGTCGCTGAGAAATTCAGATGGCTTCAGAACTTTCGACATATACCTTGCGTTGGACAGATTGTATACAATTGCAGCAATGTGCGAGCAGCAGCCAACAGCTCTGTTTCCGTTGGGGCAATTGTATACTGTCTGTCCCATGCAAGGTATTTGTCGAAACATCTGAAGCCAGCTGAAATTCTCAGCGATATTTTTACTTGGAATGAAAATATTCCTGAAATTGAGGATGATAGCAATGAAGACTAAGAAGTGTCTCACCAATATAGAGTAACCTGTCAATAGCAACATTTTTGTGTTTTTCTTTCTGGTATACTCTGTCATCTCAGAAAATGAAACGGAAAAATTAAGAGAATGTTACAACTTACATATAGCAAAATACCTACAATATACACACATAACGCCAACAAATCCTGTCCCACGCCACATTTCCCCTAAAATATGTTCAAATTCCTCACTTCCTCCACAGATGTTGAAAATGTAATCAAATGTATACCAAACAATCAGACATCAGGCACAGATTCCAAATGTCCTCTTAAAGGGCCTTCCTCGAAAAGTCTTGACCCAACTATCTTACATAATGAATAGAGTCTTAAGGGCAAAGACACACTAGTCGGCAGCCGAATCGGCCACCGTCTGTTACAACACACGAAACGGTTTAACCAGTTGGCGCAGAAAGCATCAAAATGCAGCGTTGTCAGTTCAGTAATACAGCTAGCAAAATGAAATGTTTGACTCAGAGGAAGAATTAATTATGTTAGGTTTATTATACTGTCCCAACTAGTTCTTTTGTTACTCTATGGGAATATTTTGGTATTCTCATGTCACACAGTACCGGTCTCTCCTGGACGGCTGATAATCGTCTGATAATAATTTCTCTAACTCGAAGCCGCTATTATCCATTTTTTTGTCTGTTATTTCAAGTATTTGTAAACAAAAACAAATTTGGCAAGCACGCATCAAATTTACAACTGAAGCCTCGTCTGTGTGGTTACACGTAATACCAATAGACGAGAGGACGAGCGTCAACGCCACTCAACCAGCGGCCCATGGTCCAGACGATGTGTCGAGACGTAATCGCCTAAGATCAAAATGTTTGTGCGTCACATGTGTGCGTTTCTATGAATTGGTATAGAACCATGTGCCGAGTTGGCCGCCAACTAGGCGAAAACCGTGTGAGTTTTTACCCTAAGAGTCTAATAGTGCCTAAGAACGTGGAATACAGCCATAGTGATTTATAGAACGTAGCTAAACACAATTGTGGTATGACGAAGTAATACCACGATGCAATCTTGGCGGACGTTTTGTTGTCCATTCTAGTCGGCCGCCCATTTGATGTACGGCGCATCTAGCAGTATTATGCCATCTGTCCTGGTCGCCTGTTAACCGTACTACCTATACAAATCTGTTTCCCATTAGTTTCTTGGTAACATCAACCCAACGTTTCGCAGAGCACCTTTTTGCCGTTTACCATTTTATTTTCCCTGAACCATTAATCGCCCTTCTCTAATTGTGCTCACTGTCTTTTTTTTAATTTATTTATTTAACATCGCCCATTTCTGCTACAAAAGCCTATCAGCGGCGCCAGGAGATGAGCTACCACCTCCGATTAAAGAACTTATATCTAGATACATAATGGCATTAGTTTTTGTGTTCCTGAAAGATTCACAATCTAAGACACTTCTTCCCATAAGTTCTTGATTGGCTAGTCGATCTATTCGCGGCCGATTCGGGCACCATTCGATTATCATAATCTCAATTTGACACTTTTGACAGTATCCGCCATTAATGTTAATAAGCGTTTTTCGTGTTTTCCCATCAAAATGTGATGAAGAAGTCTTTTTATTTTAAATTGTGATTTGCTTAATACCTTAATAATATTCTCTATTCATATTTACACAATTTAGTGACAATATATTTAGTGCAAAGAAATGGTGAAGTGTTATGCCGTTTGCAGAAAGCAGTTTAGAAAAGAAGAAAATCGATCGTTCCATAGTCGTAACATGATGAAGTTCAGTTTACAGCTATAAAGTGAATAGCAATTGAATTTTAATATCCTTTCAATACATATTTATCTTACTGTATTATCTTACTGTAATATCGTATGCCTACATCACGTTATATAAAGAGCCGGTAATGCAGGAATTGCAATAATTCATTTTAATGAAAATATTTGTCATTCTACACATTTTCTACACACACCACGCCACTGTTGCCTATGGGATGTGATGTGATCTAATCTTTTTAATGGACATATAATGTGACTATGTTAGGAGCAAACAAGGTATATAGTGAAAAGATAGCCTGTTATGTATCTAGATATAAGTTCTTTAATCGGAGGCTACCACCAACCTGGAAATTTTTTCTAAACCTCTTCTCTGTCGAAGAGTAGGGATGTTTTACTTTCCTAACATTTACGGACTGGCTGCTTTATATCCCCTCCGAAGGATGTAGTACAGTCGAAATGATTTAATTCAATTTTATTCAGCGATAACATTTCACTAGAAATTGTATTGTTGATTCATGTGTATTATGATCTCCTGATTACAAAAAAAATATTTGCGCCCAAAAATTCTAAGCGCGTCAGAATTTATATGCACTTTTCGACGCGCTTTCACGAGTCAAGCAGATGCGCAGAAGGATTGGAATTCTCCCACTCTACAACTGTTAATTTGTTCTAGATTCCGTCCAAGCTAGAAGACTCGAAGACCAGTCCGTATTGACCCCCAGCCAAAGACAGACGTTACAAAGTTTTCCTTTGTCACGTCTCACTTTTAGTGAGTAATAAGAATTGTAGGTAACGACTTGGCTGAACAAGGGACTAATAATTCTTTTCACTGTTTTCAGCAATTATTTTCCTCTCCGGCGGTAGGTGATTGCCTCTCGCATCTTCAGTGTATCTGGCGTGGACCTCTCAACAGGGTATCCCGAGGGTATCTAGTGGAGATCTATACTAGCGTCCAAGGGAGCCTCTCGCGTGGATATCTCAATCAAAGGAACCTGCATTTAACCATACCTTGTTTCAGGCCAGGGCGGGGCATCGTGAATTTCCAGCATTAGTTTTCCTATCCGACAGTAGGTGATTCAGTGTATCTGGCGTGGACCTCTCAACTGAATACACTGAGGGTATTGAGTGGTGAGCTATCCTAGCGTCCAAGGGGCCTCTGACGTGGACATCTCAACTAAAGGATTTTTCTTGTAATTAATCATAACTTGTTTCATGCTAGGTGGTGCAACAAATGTCTAACTAACCACACCTTGTTTCATCTTTAAGGGTGCCACATATTAGCCAAATCTGACACCTAGAGTTAGTATTTTGCTGTGTACATGTCTGTTGTTTTTGCTTTCTCGTTCCTGGTACCTAAACTCTATCTGTAACATAACTGTCTTCGCCGCTTGGGCCACTAACCCACTGCATTGCTCCATTCATCGTGTATTAGTATTACCCGGTCTTAGTTGACGTCACTACCCCGTTTTGCTTTCGTCTGTCGTAGTTAAATCGTAGCTTAAATGACAACCTAACCGTAGCTTAATCATGGCTTAGCCATACAGTGTGGTTCTAGTTTCATTTAGTAAGGACAGTATTAACTGTATATATTATAATAGTTGTGACCTGTAAAATTTAAGGTGAATAAAAACTGTTATATTCTGAACTGTGTGTTTTACTACTGTGTGTGTGTGTGTGTGTGTGTGTGTGTGTGAAGAGATCCAATTTTCCCTTTTTGACTCCCTGGACGTTTCCGTTTCACCGTTTAACGTTTAACTGGCTCAGAGTTTGGTGGCGTCCATTTAAAAAGAGATCTAGCGCCCTAGCAACCGATTTATAAGTAGTAGTACTTATAAATCGGTGACGGGGTGACATTTCCCGGCCTCACCGAGTTGCAATATCCATTTTCTTTTACTTCACCGTGCATACGAAAATATTAATGTATCGTTTGTAATACGTCCCTTATTAATCTCAAAAAAGGGTGTAGAGGGAAATGTTAAGAACAAAAAATTTGACTTCGGAACTTTGGACTAGTCTGGAGATGAACATATCAAAAGTCCCCACTCCTAGGTGGTGAGCGGGGGAAGGGGGGCACTTTAAAGGTCCCATTTTTTTGTTTTTCGCTTACATCTCGGAAACTATGCGTTGTAGCGGCTTGGCCATTTTATACAATATTGAAGCTGACAAAATTTGCTATAAGAATCACTACTTACATTTGTGATATGTTTTGCTGTTCTCGAGATATTCGCCCTCGAAATTCGGAAATTACGGAAAACAATTTTTTCGCCTCACGTTAAAAAATTTAAAAATTTAATGCTCTACAACTTTTTTTCTCGCGACTTTTTCGTGGGAACAACATTTGAAGAGTTACAAATAGAGCAAAAAACGTGAGGTGAAAAAATTGTTTTCCATAAGTAGTGATTCTTGTAGCAAACTTTGTCAGCTTCAATTTTGTATAGAGTGGTAAAGCCGCTACGACGCATAGTTTCAGAGATATAGGCGAAAAACGCGAAAATGGGACCTTTAAATTGCGCCCCTCCCCCAGCTCACCACTTAGAAGTGGGGACTTTTGATATGTTCATCTCCAGACTAGTCCAAACAAAGTTCCGAAGTTAAAATTTCTGTCCCTAAAATTGCCCTCTATAATCATTCGTTGCCAGGCCTATTATATCTATTACTTAGTTAAGTCCCTCAATTTCTCAATAACGTGATCGGCCAAATTGATAACAAAAAAAAAAAACGGTTGCCAAGATAGTTTAAAACTTTGAAATTACATTTATATTGTAAAAGGTAAAACAAGTTCCTTTTCAGAGGTAAGTTAGAGATGAGTGGCAGAGCAAAGGGGCTGGCCGTCATGTATGATCCAAAAGTGGTCATAAAGTGAAGTGTATGTTTGCTAGCGATAAAACAAAGCCTTCTGAAATGTGAAGTAGAATTTTGCTGGGTATTGTTTAACGCTTTATGGCGTCATGCACACTTTTACAATGAATAAACTGCACAGACACATGTAATCTTTAAAAATTTTATTACTGTGGCGTAAATTGTAGCAGTATATAATTTATATGAGGTGTGCAAGGTATAAAGGAACAGAAATTGTGAACTGTAAATGGTAGGGCATTATTTTATGCTTTATGAACACGAATTTTTAAAAGTATGGGACCGTTTCCTTATAAGGACATAAAGCAATCGTAAAGCTGAAATCGCAATAAAATATAATTTTAAAAGGGAAGTTAATGACGTGAATTTCGTGCCTACGAAAAAAATATTTGGTGTCTTCGTAATTTTATCGTAGCCACCTGAAAGAATACAAAGTATCTTATTAATGTTTCGTACTGCTTTTATATTTTATAATTAACTTGATAAGAAAATACATTTTATTATTAAACTAAACGAAAATAGTCAGTTATATGGTAATACTATTAAAACGCCCTTAATCCGATATGGGGTTGATTTGATTGATTTACCAGCATGTGGTAGGTATTGCTGCCACTCCCAATATTATACAGTTGTCCGGCTACGTCCACGCTGGGTTGAATTTGGGTCATGCTGCACATGATGCATGATACAAGAGTATGGCAGTGTAGATGTCTGTGAAATGCGTTGCCGCATTGTGTCGTGATATGGAGTGTTTATGCTCCTCTTTTTTTGTGTTTCTGCTTCTACAGATTTTCTTCTTCGTCTGATTTAATACAGCGGTGAGAGCATAAAACATGAGGTTTAGTCCGAATAAGTGCGGGAGTTTTGAAACTTTGGGAATTTGTAGATTTCGATGCCCTGAATGAAATAAGAAAAAATGCAAACTGTGATTTCAGCCGCCGGCGCCGCCATATTAAAAAAATGGCGCACAAAAACAGTTTCTTTAAAATATCTCGCTTCGGGTGCCTCATACGGCACAAAATATTCTTAAAGTAAAAGAGCATTAAATTTTCTACAAAATATATCTTATACAGTGTGTCCCACTTTTCATAAATCCACCCTATATCTCAGTTATTAATAATGTGATTTTCTTCAAATTTGGGTGGTAACTATATGTTGGAAAAATTAATTATTTGGCATAGTAAACAATTTCATTTTTCATTGGGGTGCGGTTCTAGGGGGTAAACAGTGGTCGATTTTTCGGCAAAAGGATATTAGGGTTTATTTTAGACAAATTTTTCTATCATATTTGGATTTAGCATGTCCAAGAACCTCTTGATCCATATTCTCCATGATCTCAAAAACGGATTATGGCAGAAACGAAAAATTAATTAATTTCTTGATATATCAGTTATTAATAATGCAATTTTCTTCAAATTTGGGTGGTAATTATATGATGGTAAAATGAATTATTTGGTATAGTAAAAATTTTCATTCTTCATTTGCGTGCGGTTTTAGGGGGTAAAATAGAGTAGGTTTTTTGGCAAAAGGATATTAGGGCTTATTTTAGACAATTTTTTTATCATATTTGGATTCAGCATGTCCCTTAATCCATATTCTTCACGATCTCAAAAACGGATTATGGCAGAAACGAAATATTAATTAATTTCTTAAAAAACACTTTTTAATTTTTTGCTATAACAAACCTAAAAACAAATTTTTTTTATAAAGAAGAGACCAGAATTTAAAAAAGAGTTGTTTTTAGGTTTGTTATAGCAATTAAATAAAGTTATAAAAAATAAAAAAAAGTGTTTTTTAAGAAATTAATTAATATTTCGTTTTTGCCATAATCAATTTTTGAGATCATGCAGAATATGTATTAAGGGGTTTTTAGACATGCTGAATCCAAATATGATAGAAAAATTTGTCTAAAATAAGCCCTAATATCCTTTTGACAAAAAACTTCCCCTATTTTACCCCCTATAACCGCACGCCAATGAAGAATGAACATTTTTACTATGACAAATAATTCATTTTACCTACGTATAATTACCACCCAAATTTGAAGAAAATCGCATTATTAATAACTGAGGTATTAAGGTGGATTTATGAAAAGCGGGACACACTGTATATTTTTTCGTCAAACTGAATAGTTTCTGTGCAAACTAAACTCACTGGACTTTCCCATATAAATAACGAAACTTATTCACTCTTTCCTGACAGGTAGATCGCTGCAGGTCAGGGTGAATAACAAACTATCAACTCGGCGGGATATTCGCGCGGGAGTCCCCCAGGGGTCGTGCCTGTCGCCAAAGTTGTACAACTTGTACGTCTCTGACTTCCCGGAGTTCCCAAATACGAATCTTGCCAAGTACGCCGACGACACGGCCATGTATGCGCATTCGCACAATGCACAAGCGGCAAATATGCTATTGAAAGCGCACATGGCCCGTGCCATGGCGTATTACGACAAGTGGAAGATTCGGATCAACGCCGAGAAGTCCAAGTCGATTATCTTCACGCGCCGGTTCACAGAGAATCGAATATTAACACCAATCTCGATCAGGGGTCAAGAAATTCCAATCAAACAGTGCGTGAAGTATTTGGGGGTTAACTTGGACAAACGACTGACGTTCAACACCCACGTTAACGACACAGTACGCAAGGTCTACGCCATGTCCAGGAGTCTGTATCCGCTCCTGGCAAGGGGTAGCGGACTCAACAGGACAAATAAAAAATTGTTGTACACGATGGTGATCAGGCCGGCCATCACATACGCGGCGCCGGTGTGGTGCAGCATACCGGCCACGACAATGAGAAAACTTCGAGTTCTCGAACATAAATTTATGCGCCTCATCTCTGGTTCGGACAGATACACCTCCCTCAGAGATTTATATGATCGTTGCCACGACATAACCCCACTAGCGGACTACGTCCAAGAAATTTCTCAAAAATTCTACGAATTCAAACTGGGCGATAGTCCGCTAACCCGCAACATAACCCGAATCAGACAGCATAATGCAATCCCTTTCGATATCCGACACCCCCTACCATACCAGGCGTTGCCTATTTTCCGGCAACCTCTCTAGCTAAACTTTCCTATACGACAACTTCTTATTTCCCCACCTTTAATCTTTACTAAAACCTATAACCAACTTTCTCTATCCCCTTTATATGTTCTATTTGTTTTATCCTTTTTGTTCTTTTGTCCTTTTTGTTTCTAAATTCCATCTTGACCTATAAATTCGTAAAAACCAAAATATTTCTTACCATATATTTTTTAAAGTTCTACGGCATTTTCCTGGCGGCAGGAAGACCACCAGGGTGGAATTACTTCAAACGGGTTTTTTCGTTAAGTTCTGTTTTCCCGTGCCACCAACCAAAATTAAATAAGTGCTTTGCCTAGTGAGTGATAATTTTTTACAATTTTCTTTTAATTAGCTTTAGCTCCGCGTGGACACATTTTTAATTTTATTTTAGTTTTTAAGTCTGCCTGTGACAGACAGGAGTACTGACTAAGACATCCGTCGTTAAGCCAAACCGGACCTGCCTCGCCCAGCTCTGCAATCACCACGGCACTCAGCGCCGTGGTTGTCTGGCTGGCTCCGGGACAGGTTCCGGTAAGGCGCATAAATGTATATACAAATGTTAATAAATTGTTATTGTTGTTGTTGTTGTGCAGTAGTCGATCGAAGTCAAGCATTCTTGACAAAATTATGATATTTTGCAATTTCTCGATTTAGTGCGACTTTTGTGAAGGAGTATTTTTTGTGTTGAGACAAAATTTGTGCTATGCATATCTCAATGTTCAATACTCGTTTCCACACCACCTTGAGGTAGAGTATATGGCGCGTTTATTTTATGTGGTTGTCCCCTATAGGCCTAATCCACGACTAGCCTGCTTCTTGAGGCGTTTTAGTTGCTTGATGTCGAAAGTCCAAGTTCATTATAGTCTTCAACAATACTTTCTTCGAAAATTGCTTCCGTTGCGCTGTCTACTGATTCTACGTATTGATTGTTCTCCATGCTTGCGGGAAAAGTTTCGATCGGAGAGTCGACTTCCTCGTCGTCATGAAGCTCGTCGACTGTTGCTGGTGCATTGTCGCAGCTTTGTCCGTTACAAAATTTGCAAATTACAGAGCATTTTAACCCTGCCTTTCTACAACCACATGTTGCACTGCTCCCTTTCTTGCATTCACAGGAAAAAAAATTAAGTAGCTTTTCAGAAGCTGTTTCCAGCCCTATTCTTCAACATTTTTTACAAACCTCCTGCTACTCCTGGACTCGATAATAGAGAGAGATATTCCAAATAAACTGATTTTGTGCGCCATTTTTTCAATATGGCGGCGCCGGCGGCTGAGATCACATTTTGCATTTTTTCTTATTTCATTCAGGGCATCGAAATCTACAAATTCCCAAAGTTTCAAAACTCCTGAGCTTATTCGGACTAATAATCTACTTATTGATTGTACTAATTCTCAAGTTTCTGATTCTGGTAGAGCATATATCTGTAGCTATTTGTGAAATGCGTCGCCGCATAAACACGTTATATGGAGTGTTTATGCTCCTCTTTTTTTACTTCTGCCTCTACAAATCTTCTTCTTCTGAGTCCTCAGATTTCTCCGTTTCAGATTCTGGTAGAGTATATATCGTTGTGATATCTGTGTGGTATTAAAAAATCTCACAGTATGTTTGATCCTTTCCTTGTTTGTTCATATTCTTCTCGATTATTGTTCTCCACATGTAACATGGTCTCCCTATTTTTAGTTTGTTGCTGTTCAGTATTAGCTCTTTCTTCAGTGGATGTGTTGGGCCACTTCTTTGGACATGTTTTTTTTTTATCTATTTATTTAACGTCGGCCTATTTCCGCTACCAGGGCCTATCACCGACGCCAGGATACGAGCTGGAAATTTTGCCGAACCGCTTCCCTTAAGAAGAGTAGGGATCTTTTACTTGCCTAACATTTAATAGACAAGGGACCGCCTGCTTTACATCCCCTCCGAAGGATGGTATATCCACTACGTAATCCTCGTCTAAAATTACGTAACTTCCGCGTATACACTGATATAGAAGCCGCTAGAAGGTGGGACGAGAACGCTGTATTTCCCAAGATGGGTCACACATCCAAGTACTAACCGCGCTCGACGTTGCTTCAACGGAATATCGACTGACATTCACATTGAAGTCGCCTCTATGCTAGCCCCTCTTTGGACATGTCCTCAGTACTTCATTGAGTACATTTCTAATCATTTCCGATGTACTTCTCTGGTCTTACTTTTAGGTTAGGGAGTATAAACAATTTCAAATAGTAGACCCAATTACATCAATACAAGATTCAAATAATCTGCCATTTATATATAAGTTGTCGATTGAAATATACTTCATATTATTACCTGATGGAGTTTATTCATAGCTATTCCACCACTCAACCAGGACACGTACACACAAGCAACAACACTACAACTATTCCATACGACAATGCCATCTACCGTAACTGGGTCTCGGACTCAGGCTCTACCCAAGTTGTCTCATTCAACAGCGCACTGCTACCGTCTCAGTAACAAAAAACGCCACTAAATATTCATACCCTAGCCAGGATTCGAACCCGGAAAGTCGTGGTCTCAGGCCTAACATGTAAGTGTGTATGTAAATACTTTTGTTTATTTAATATTTACTTAAACGTGTCGGCATAATTAATTGTAATGCACGTAGGCTTTTATATTTGTTATATTGCATATTAATGGATCATTTGAAGTTAATACTGATACAGGGAAAACATCCTATTCATGAGGACACATAGATACAGCTCGTTACATTGCCGCTTATAGTATAAATTGGAAATTTAATTAGAATGCTAGATCTAGTGGATTGACAAAGATAAACATGGCAATGTCCATATATGCGATAGATAGAGATCACTGTTGCCTCATTCTACATTTCATTAAGAATGCCCTATTCTGACTTTTGTCACCGCCAAAAAATTATATGAACCGATTTAAATAAATAGTGGAATCTTGAAATAATTCCTTTAAAAAAGTGTATAACAGTATTTATAAAAAACTTCATTCTTTATTACTTCCATATCCATGTATCGGAGTAACGGTAAAAAGAAAATTATTCTATTTTTTTTTTCAAATTGGCAAGAATTTCATGAAATGTCGAGTTTATAAGTTTCAGCAAAAAATATTTCTATCTGTCTGTAAGTGTTTTGTGCAGACGATTATTCTGGCACGGTTTACGGTATCGATTTGAAATTTGGTGCATTGGTGTATTATAACGAGATCTGGAATTTGATTATATTTTGATCTTATTCCGTTGAAGGGTTTGGGGGTAAACTGGACTAAATAGATAAAGCACGCAAGTAAGGTTCCATAAAATTGGGATTTAGTCTATGTATGAGAAACCAAGGTCTCAAAATTTTTTTGCATTAGCCATCTACATAGGGTAGAAAATACAATTGTGACTTATTGTGTGTACAAGAACCAAAGGCCTCAATTTTTTTTGCCATTAGCCATCCCTACAATCACCTCCACCTCCACTACCGATAATTATGACGTACGTACATAGAATATTCTCATTTAACGAAAGAACAATGTTATTTACTTTTTTTTTAAATATTTATCGTCGGCCTATTTCCGCTACTAGGGCCTATCACCGACGCCAGGAGACGAGCTACCCGCAACCTGGAAATTTTGCCGAACCTCTTCCCTTAAAAAGAGTAGGGATCTTTTACTTGCCTAACATTTAATAGACAAGCGACCGCCTGCTTTACATCCCCTACGAAGGATGGTATATCCACTACGTAATCCTCGTCTGAAATTACGTAACTTCCGCGTATACACTGATATACAATGTTATAAACGAGCATTTTTTGCTCATTCTGAAAAATATGCAGAAACAATGTTTTTAGACTAATTTTTGTCCGCTGAACACGATTGTGTATAAATGACTGACATAATTTGGCAGCTGTCAAGTGTCAAAATAATATAATATACTCATGAAAAAAAAACTTCTAATACAGCAGAATTCATAGTATCAGTAGGCCCTACACTTCGTTCAACTAAAGCCCCTGTATATACATTCTTACTGTTTCACTGGTGGTATTGACAGCTGTGAAATGTCATAATAATCTTATTTGCAGAAAAAAAAAATTATATAGCAGATTTAGTACCGTCTATTGACCATTGCTTTAAATAAAGGGTCAGTTGTGTATCTATTAACGTCCGTAGAAGGACAATGGCATGGCAGTGTATCGCAATTGGGTTATTGACGAATTTTCAAAAATGGTGAAATATGGTAGTGAAGGACTTAATTTAGTTATATATTTAATTTGGAAGAAAAATTCTTAGCGCAACATATTTTAAAAAATTGTTAAACTTCGACTATTTGAATGTGCCGCGAAAATGGTAGTGACATCATAACGGCAGTTAGATGTGAACTTATAAGCAGAACAGATGAAGACGAATAAGTTGACATTGCTGACAAGAAAGAAAATAACCTCATATGTCAAAAGTAAATTTGACGTTTAGCTAGCAGTGATTGATATTTGCAATTATTGTTAATATTTTTTTACAAAACGACTAAGGCAGTATATCTGTAAAAGCTAATTCTGACATTCTACTTGCGGTAGATATATTTATGGTCAGCGAATTTTTAAAAAGAGACGATCGTTTTGACATTGCAATGGTTGGAAGTGCAAAATCTGCAAGGTACTTACGTTACAGCTGCTATAGACAGTACAAACTATTGGAATTTCTGCAAGAACTTGCTTTATCTTATCCTATTAATATTACATAATATGTCTAATATGTATTTTATTATTTAATTTAGATGAATTTGTTAAATATACTTTGTATTTTATTAAATATTTCCTTTTCATTGTTTTATTTCCTATTAACTATATACATGCGTATCTAACTGAAAACAACAAAATAAGTTTATCTACTAAAGAAATTATTTATTATCCATTGATACTCACTTCTAAGAAGAGTCAGAATGAGACTTACGAAGATATCAAGAAAGGTCTGTATTACTTATAACAAAAAATAATAAATAGGTAAGTACTTTATGCTAGTATCTATCTAAGCAATAAACAGTGATATGAACTACAATCCAACGCATTCTTAGCCATTTCCGACTGATTGTGTTCACCGACTTTAGACGACTTTCACACTTTGTTTCATATAGTTTTTCAACGGCGAGTTTTTAAATTTCCTTTCTTAATTTATTGATCACCCTAGTATTATGGGGCGTCTAGGGAGCTTCATAAATAATCAATAGCTAACAAAAACAACTGCACTTTATTCCAACATAAACTAGATAAAATACATAAAAGCAGATTAAAGCCATTTCCCTCCTTTTAGGAAGTCAAAGCATGAATAACATTCTAATCTACAGCCGTTAAGAATTCAGTAATACACCTTGTTTTATCCACCAGTTTGGCGGGTAATTTAAATTTGTAACAGCTAGAACATCACACAAGTCTTGTAATGCGGCCGTTTTTCCTACAACATAAACCCATATTAAAAATCAAATTCCTACATTAAGATGCAACTTACCACAAATAAAACGCTTAGAGTACATTGTAATTTGTTACTTCACTTGACATTGAAATGGTCTCCACAATAAGAAGACTTGGTCCTTCTCTGGTGGCTTTGAATCATTCATTATTACGTTCAGCGTTTAATATTGGAACACAACAGTTTTTCTGGTGAATTGGTGGTCTTATTTACACAGTGCGGCAGAAAACACTATCTATACTTATATTTATCCATAACTAGATGCTGTTAAACTATACCGAATTGTAACCTATGAACGTCAGTTGAATTTATAATGTCAGATTAAACTGTCGTGATTGTCTTTTTTCTCCGTCGCTATCAGCGAGTTTCTAAATTAGTACCCGTTTCTCGTCGTTTTATAACTAACTTCTCTACAGACTGCCGGTATTATGTCATCTCCGTTTTAAATGCATGTATTTTTGTAATTAATATTATAATATTATAAGACTTTCTTTTCAACTTCTACATGTTTCTAATGAGTTTTTATGAATAATTGTTATTGTTTAACATAGATTCTCCTCAAATTTTAACTTAGTGCAACAACCCAATTGTCAAAATAATCATCGCATATCAAATCGTACGTCGTGTTACCAACTCATACATACGCCACCTTAGAGTTTACCGGACTATAGAGTCATTGACAGTTAAAAACTGCCAATTTGACTATGTTCCCATCATTTTCGATAAATTTTATTTTAGTTGTGTTCAGCCACGGTCAATAAACGGTACGGTTACCTCAATCAGCAGCTTTAGGATGAAAGAGACGCGGGGGGCGGGAAATCGAATGAAAGAGACAGACATATCTGATTTCCGTGCAAAAGACAGATATAAAGATTTCGGTAGGGTCTACAACCTACGTCACCTATAGACACTACAGGCATCTTTGTCTCTGTCTTTTGCACGGAAATCAGATATGTCTGTCTCTTTCATTCGATTTCCCGTCCCCCGCGTCTCTCTCGTCCTGAAGCTGTTGATTGAGGTAACCGTACCGTTTATTGACCGTGGTGTTCAGCGACCAAAAATTGGTCGAAAAACACTATTTTTCTTTCAAGGTCAGAAAAACATGACATTTCTTAACTCATTTCATGACATTAAAGTTTGACTTTTTAGACGGCTGTGCGTTGCGATTAAAAACGAAGGTAATAGTTATTTACGTAACGAGTTCCTAAAGTGGTCTTTTACTGGTCGAGTAAACAAATTCCAGCATGAGCCGCAGGCGAGGCCTGAAAGCTTGTGAGTCCAGTAAAAGCACAATCGGGGCGTGTTACGTTCAATGTTTTTCTTCAATCGTCTCTTTAATGAAACCAAAAATTGATATACTTTGACTATTTATAAATGTTACCATTGATATTGATATTGATATTGATATTGATATTGATATTGATATTGATATTGATATTGATATTGATATTGATATTGATATTGATATTGATATTGATATTGATATTGATATTGATATTGATATTGATATTGATATTGATATTGATATTGATATTGATATTGATATTGATATTAATATTGATATTGATATTGATATTGATATTGATATTATCTTTATTCATAAAACTTTCATAAATATATAACAGTATTAAAAAAAAACAGTACAACTGATTATTAAAAAATTTACATTCTCTTGCAATGTAATTCAAAGTAAGTAAAGTAAGATACATAATTCAAAGCTGAGTAGATAATAAACTACTACACGTGGTTCTACAATGTTAGTTGGATAATTAGGAGACGCTTGCAGGATAGTTCATTAATTCTTAGTAAGTAACTAAGTAGTTTACAACAACCTAATTAGTATAGTTATACACTTGTAACAATCTATGGATTTTAAACTATTTTTCATAGGTATAAAATAGCTATAGATCAATTTACACTTTTAATTCAGAGTTTTTTTTATTACGTTATGATTTTGAATGATAATTTTTTTTATTTCAATTTCATGTTTATTAAATTTTCTTAAACTTTTTAGATGCAGTGGTAATATGTTAAATAACTTTGGACCGAGATAGAAAACAAATCTTTGAGTATGGCTTTTTTTAACCCGCGGTATGGCTATAGATTTATTTTCTGTAAACCTAGTGTCATATCTATTATGGTAAAGTGTTTTTGTTAAACATGTGTAGTAAGCAATCCCAGCTAACAATTTCATGTTCTATAAAAATCGTAAGAATGTTTCCAGAGCAAATTTTATACAGCAATGTTTGTTCTAAGAACATTTTCAAAACGTTCTTACAACACTTATACCATAAAAATGGGCACCGTTCTATAGAACTTTTTAGTTCTTTAAGTTGCTCTGTAAGATCTGCAGGAAACACTTATAGAATTGTTGAATAAACGTTCTTACAGGTCTTAAAGAATTTTTATAACACAGTTACAAAGCAATCTCATAAAAATTCTATAGCAGTTCCAAAATGCTGTCTTTGAATTCTGGTATAGAACAAATAAAGAACTCTGATATAATTATTCTTTAGCAGCGCATATTGTTTCGTTATACAATTTTTGTGTTGCATGGTGTTCTATTTAGAGAACTTTAAAATCGTTTAACTGTATCTTTTAAGAACAAAAATGTTTCTGTATTGTATCACAACCCTGGCACATGTCAGAAACAATATGGATGGACAACATAAAATAATCAACCTGCATAAGAGTACTCACATCATTACGAATTGCTTAGTTGGTTTGTAGAGTCCAGGGGGTAGTAAATTTTAAAGCGGAGAAAGCTTTATTGTGAAATATGTGGTACATATATGATAGTTTTTTGACGCGCCCTCAGTTTACCTTACATTTCCTATGATGCTGGAAATTTATTAATAAAAAAAAAAAATCTAAATTGATGAATTTAGCAACCAACTGTATATAAAATAGTCAGAAAGTAAATATAATCCATATTATTGATGTCATTTCACCTATTTATATTGTATATATTTTTAATTATGATTTTTCTTCTTGCTTCACAATATGGCGACAGAAAGAAAGGCTTATCTTGTACTTCTAATATGGATTCTCACTAATATGACATTTTTGTGTCGATTACGATGATTATAGAGCAAATATGCTTTGTAAACAGCTACTATAACACATCTGTGCCATTTAATATCCACAGTGTTGTCATATTTTACGATATTTCCTGAACTATAAGGTTGACTATTATTTCTGTCTCTCTTTAGCACATTATTTCATATGAGAAGTACCTAAACTTCTAATGCTAGTGGCATACGTGTAGTACGTCGTTGATTTGATAGCTTTTGAAATATTATATAAAAATCCATATGTCCTTACTTTCAAAAATGAAATTGATGCAGAGGAGTAAAAGGGATAAGGAAGATATAACATTCGTTTCGAAGTATGTCGTTAAATAAAGTCAGGAAGAAATAAAAATATATTTCCGGATACCTCCAGAACTATTCGGAATCTTCCCTATTTATAAACGGTGTTTAATAGAGCATTCAGTTTCGTAACTTTTCTCTAATCTAACCAATAAGTCTGTATATCTCTTGCCGTTTCGGAGATCCCCATACTGACCCTCTGAAAAGCACTTCTGCAGCAACAGAAACATGCAAGTTATTATTATCGAAGTGGCAACGCTGTACATCGATCGACAGTCAGTTTATAGAAATACGTTGATTATCGGGATTGGCTATTTTGATGTTTTAAAATGATGCAATCTTGATGCAATAACAGAACTTTTATAGAACAATTTAGTTCTGTTACTATACTGTGCCGCAACTTCAATAGAACTTTAATAGAACTTATATATTTATAAACATAACCTACGTAAAGTTGTATCTTTTTGTGTGTTATTTTGTGTTTGTTTATTATAGTTTATGTGACTTTTTATAGCAGGTAATGTATGGATAGGCCATTGTTCCACATTATAACGGCTTTTTAATTGTTGCAGCATTGTTTTGATAAATACTTTATAAAAATATGTATAAAATAGTCGAGACAATAGAGAGAGGTTCCAAGCAACTAACTGTAGTTCCCCAGGCTTGGGAGAAACAAGGGGTGCTTTTTTGGCCCAAAATGAAAACAGAAAAACTTATTAAAATAGGAACCTCTATACCTGAGGATTCTTGGTTCCAAATGGGTTGTAAATTAAAAAGAAAGGAACTAGAAACATACGAAACTGCCGAACAGGAATTACGTGCTATGCTTAAGAAAGAGGATTCGACTGAGTCAGAGGAACAAGAAGCAGTGCAGCGAAAAAAACGTGTTAGAGTTATTCTCCCAAAGAAAAAAACGGAATATGATTTTAATGAGATGGCAATGAAGGCTGCTTGCATGGTAAGTTTTTTAAAACAACCGCTTTTGATAGGTTGAAAAATTTTTATATCTATTTTGCAGGATTCAGAGCAACTAGCAACGACTTCTAAGACAGTTCAATACATTTCAGATAATATTTTGGTTGCTGATAGTTCTCCACAAAATATTATTTATTTAAATACAGATGAAATAAACGATAATTATTCGATTGAACAATCATACAATTCCACTGCTACTGCTGTCACGAATGAAATATTACCAACCAATACTAGCACGTTAGATAATAATTTATCAACCATTATCGAAAACCAAGGAATAATTATAAATAACCAAAATGCTATTATCGAATATTTGAAAAATCTTGGGACCACTGAAAACCAATTAAAAATCTTACAGCAATTATCTAAATTCGAGGCCATGACAGATGTTATTGCAGAAAAAATGTCAAATATAAACAGCAGTAATAATTGTTCCTGTAAAAAATCTTCTCCGGTAGTCCAGGATGTTTACATAGATCGGATTGAAACAGTAGAACATTTTGATGCATTTGAACATAAGTTAAAAGACAAAGATGTTATGAAGGAAAATATGGAAAGACTTAGTTACGTTTGTGGAAAAAGAGGAGATGGCCATGGAATTAATAACTGTTACATATTAGTTGATAGGATGTTTTCCAGAAAATTCATAACCCTATGCTCGTGGGCTGGTGGCGCAAGAGGAGAAAAAGAAAAAGTGGCTTTTAAAACGTATAAAAACGTTATTTCGCTTTTTTTCAACGTCGTGCATTTGTCAGACAAAAGTTTTACGCATAAAGACTGCGAGGATTTTTTTAAAAACGTAATAAGGAACTCGACCAGAAGAAGCAAAAGCGATTTGTCAAGAAGGTCAGCTATTAAAAGAAGGTCCAAGAAATTTATTGCCCCAAATGAAAATAATGAAATGAAAGAAACTGATAAAAATGACATTGCCGAAGAAGCTATGTTAGATGAAGATAACGAGATGGGAGACCAAAATTACTCTGATGCTTTATCTGATAGTTAAGTGTGTATATCATTGTATTGTGTATCTTTTTCTATATAAAAGCTATTAATTGTTTTATTTTATAGGAATTCGACCAATAGGCCAGTACATTAATCCACGATGTCAAAGAAGAAAATGCTGTTTTATTTTTATTTAATGAAGACATTAAGGCTGTACAATACAGAAATGATGTAGTTTATTTGGTTTTTATGTTACATACACATAATATGATATATTGACATAAGGTATCTTATTTTAATAAAATGTTTATTACTTTATTTATATTTTATTTTTCTAAATGTAATGTATCAAAGGAACGAATACAGTTGTTTCTCTATATTCTATAGCAACAACTTTACACTTAATGTCAGATACTGAATATAAATTTGAATGTTTATATTCTACTCGGTCTGATTTAAAAATATTTAAATAAGAAGATTTGATAGGAATATCAAAAACTTCCTCTATGTCTTTTACAGGAGAACCACAAATAAGTGGCTTTCCGTCATTATTTAATGATGCATAATGGAAAGTAACAATATTATTGTTGTGAGTTAAAAACCATTTATTTGGGTAATCCGATGACAATGAAAATTCATCAAACTCTATTTTTAAAAAATGTCCTATGCCATTTTTATTTTTTAATATAGGAAAGCTCCTTAAACATATGGAATTATTCTGTTTTACGGAATTATTTTCTAACTTGATAATTTCACTCATCCTTTTGGCAACTTGTGCCAGAGGCAAGTTACCATTTCTTAATAATTTTTTTATTTGGTACAGTTTGTTTTCAAATGGATAAGCATTAAAAGTTGACAAAGTACCAAACTTTCTAACTTCTTCGACCAAATGTGTCAAATTATGTACATTGCTGGTGATGTAGTCTTCTCCATAGAAGTCTCTATAGTATTCTACATAATTATAAAGTAAAGTTTCTGCTAAATCGAGAAAATGTTTGTATGAATTTGATGAGCATATAGTCACCCCACAAAAAAAAAGTAGAAAATGTAAGTATATTTCGGGGGCCAACACATCCTTGAGTATTACTATTCCTAGATAATACAAAAATGTGCGATATTCTGAACCCTTCCAGTGACACAAAACATCCAAACCACGCACAGATCTATGAAACTCGCATGGCATTTTACATTTTTCCAAAAATTTTGAGACTGTATCTATATCTCTGGCGCACCATTTTGTCTTATAACTACCAAAGCTGCCATCTCTCCAGCCTAACAAACATTTCTTCATGACACCTAAATCTAGTAAATGTAATGAGTCTCCTACAGGAAAATCTTCAACCATGTCTATTTTCAAAAGAAGTAAAGGAGAATCCTGTTTATGATGTGATCCATATTCTTTAGCACGGAAGTTGTCATTTGTTCTTCTCTCGCAGCCGGCTCTGGGAAAAAACACAGTGTGAGAAATATGCGAGTATTCGCCGATGGTGGTACATTTTAAACATCCGTGCTTACTGTTGAAATTTGTAACACCTGCAAAAACAATAAGAACCTATTTTCACTTTGAATTATTAGATAAAGTTTTGAAGTAATAAATATATTTCAATTTACCTTTGATAAAGGCTCTGGTTGGTGAGTCGCATATAAAACATCTTAGCTTGACATCAATTACAACTTCGTTTATCATGAGTCCTTCCAAAAAGATTGTTTGGGCTTCACTAACAAAAGGTTGCAAAAATGCCGTTAAACTGGACGGCTTTCCTGTACCGCAATATATGCCAATGACCATAGGTTTCACTTCAGGTAGTTCATAAATATTAAAAAGTATCGGCCAAAATTCCATTTTGCTGCTTTTGTAAATAGGCAAGCCATCCACGTTTATATTCACACTAACACTTTTGGGTAAGTTTAGCATTGGTGATAAGACTTGTCTCAAACAAACCTCGAAACCATGATGCCAGTAATCGCCGCTTCCAACCTTAGTCATAATGACAGTTTGGCAAGTCTTTAAAAGCGTTCTTGGATCTTCAGGAAGAATATCCGGTAAACGTTTATTAATACCTTTAAACAAATTCCTCAATGCCGAATGTGAGATATTAAATTTTACTGCCCACATCCGAAGATCCTTTGTAAACTCTGCGTTTTTTTCTAACTCTGATATTACAGAATCATCTTCGTTATTATTTTGAAGCTCTATTAGCCAGTCATTTCTTTTCATTATATCTTCGTCATCTTGTTTTTCTGTGTCGAAATCTATTCTATTTTTTTCTTCCTCACTCACTACGGCACTATCTGTTCGTAATGCTGTCACCTCCTGGAAATCATTTCTAGCAGTGTTATTTACGGAAATACTATCGCGTAATAAGTTTTCGTAAATTTTTTTCGTTTTCCTACGAAACGCTCCACTTTTTTTTACTTGTTTCCATTTACTTAATGGCATTATTCTCAATAAGATATGCTGCACAAAACTCGTATACCAACAACAAAATAAACTCTTAAAACATGGCGTCAATTAAAGCATGGTAGTTCTATTGCGGTTTTTTATGGAACAAAAATGCTTGTATTAATACTTGTTTACTCTATTATGATTTTATAACAACTGTATTATTATTCTCTATAACTGCTTTAAAGAGCTTTTTTCCCTTAAGTTCGATAGCAGCTTCCATATTTATAATTTGTTGTCGGCAGCAGAATTGTAACTTAGAAACCCCTTCCACAATAGTTCTATAAAGAAATTATAAGCGACATTACAGAATAATTCTATAAGAGTGTCACAGGAGATGGTATAATTCTATAAGGCACTGTTTTACATCGGTTTTACAGTAATTTGATTCTATAAGCACCGTTGCTGTAAAGTTGTGTTACTGTACACACTTATAGAGCAACATTAGCACTTATCTTATAAATGCTCTATAATTATGCTCTAAAAACGTTCTTGTAATAAATATTTAAAACAATTCAGTTTCTGAAGGCAAAATAGTCCCATGTGCTACATTAATGCAACAATTCAGTGTTCTAGATACAACTATAAAACATTAACAGAATATAAAAGTCCTATTACTCTAAATTTATAGAACTACTTTGCTAGCTGGGATGATAGATAAAAAGGTTCTTTATGTTAAATACGTCTGCTTCTTTGTATAACTCAGTGGAGGAATACAGTTTTTTTTCTTTAGGATTATCTTTAGAATACAATTTTGTGATGTTTGTAAGATTTTCAGTACATTATTATAAAGTCCACACCAAATGATAATACAATACCTACTTGACTCCACTAGTGATTTATATATTAGCATTAAATTATTCCTATCAAGTATGTCTCTTAGAATGAAAAACTTATGCATAAGTTGTCTCATTTTTTTTGTCATATAAGTTACATGCTCATTCCATCTTAAATGATGGTCGAGCATTACTCCTAGGTATTTTATTTTATTAGTTTTTTTCTATTTTGGGACAGCTGCAATTTTTTTCTTGATGACATATATTATTATGTATATATAGAATTTCATTTGTAGGTTGATCGTTAGCTACCAACGTGAAAGTTAAAAGTTTGCTTTTTTGTATATTTAAACTTAGTAAACTGTGATTTAGCCACTTAAAGATCAGAGCTAAACTTCCTTCCTCATTTCTATACACCTCCTCCCACAAACATAATTGCAGTATCATCAGCATATGATACTATATGGCCTTGAAAGTTTTTTAATTTTGTAATGCTGTTTATATATACGAGGAACAATACTGGACCCAGTACTGTCCCTTGTGGCAGGCCTATGGTGACAGTGAGAGGGTCGCTATATACATCATCTATTTTTACACATTGCTTTTGCACATTGCATTTTTTTTTAAACCAAATTGTCCGTCTGTTATCACGTTATATTTGCCAAAAAATTCTACCAGCCTGTTTTTAAGAAATTTTTCAAATATCTTAGCAACGTTGTTGATAACTGAAATAGGTCTGTAACTATTTAAATTTTTATAATCACCAGATTTATGCACGGGAGTCACACTTGACTCCTTCCATTGATGAGGTATGGACCCAGTTCTAATTGTTAAATTTATTATATGTAGTAATGGTTTAGAGATATGTGAGTGCATGGATTTTATTAGTTTGACAAATATTCCGTCTGGTCCAGCAGACGAGTTATTTTTTAAACTACTTATTCCATTTTTTGTTATGGGTTTAAGAAATATAGATGATTGCATTGAATGATTTACGAGATGATTTATTAAAACATCTTCAGGCAAATTATCAATTTGATCTATTTTTTGATACATTTTTGTGCCAATATTTATGAAGTAATCGTTGAAGGTGTTAGCTTTTGTGATATTATCCGTTATTTCTATTCCTGCGTCATTTATTAAGTTTACATTTTTAATTTGCTTATGTGTTGTCGTTGAATTTGATGCGCTATTTACTAGTTCCCAGACCTTTTTGCAGTTACCTTGTGCTTCAGCAAGTTGATTTTTATAATATTGATTTTTGACATTCTTTATTAGCTTATTTACCATGTTTCTATATTCTGTGTACTGCTTTTTCAGTTCAGGTGAATGGTTTTTTAACAATCTTTTTATAAAAGCATTTTTCCAATAGTATTTTTGTTTATATTTATTTTTATAAATATTGGCAATAATTTAATATTTTTTAGTTCAGAAGATAGCATATTATAGTACGTATAACCGGCAAAGTATGGAGACTTTTCTTTTATAAAAGGTGTGATAAATTTGTCTATATAGATATTATTTTTACTTCTTGTAGAATATGTGTGGACATTTGCATGTTTTTCGTAAGTACCATTGCTTTGATGAATGAATGTTAATAATTTTAATAAATAAATACACGTAAGAGTTACCAGTTGTTTCGACATGAATATATCTTTGCTAGATTCAGTTTGTGTCAGACCAAAAATTAGACGTATTATCCTTTTTTGAATAATGAATACACGTGAATGCTCAGTTGCTTGCCTCCAGACTATTATGTTATGTTATGTATTAGCGAGTCTTCGGTTAGAGTATTCTTAGAGTCTTTAGTGCAAAAAAGGAACTGTTTAGTTTGCTCAGATTTGATCAATCTGCTCATTCCAGCTTAACGTGATATCTAAAAGAGCATCCAGACATTTTTTTGAATTGTTTGATATTGTTTGGTTAGTGGGATCATTTAAATAAAGTTTAATGATTTTCTTGTACATATCCGTAAACTCTAGGTATAGTGTACACTGTACAGTGTACAGATTAATTATTAGGTAGTTTGCAGTACTTCAATTTGCAAATTGTTGAGATATTGTATCGAATTTGTTCTTTATCTCTTATCTTGTTCTTCCTGGGACAAGAACAGTCGTATTATCTGCGTACATGAAAACACTACGTTCATGTATATAGTTTGATAAAAAACGAATGTGAGTATAACAGGAATTTGAATATTCTTTTTCAACCTAATTTGCTGACAATTCCTTGTATATAATAAATGAAGAGCTAAGTGGATAAAGGTGTTATGTCACAAAAACACGTTACTGAGTAATTTAACTCGAAAGTTTTTAGGCGAGAACTTTTTTGTTATAACGACTATATAGCTTGCATTTTGCGATGATATTGACATTTGATGTACTTTTTAGAGACAAATAACTAAAGTTGCCAGTTGTCATTATTTTCGAAAATTTTAAAAAATTAATGTACATAACACCTTTATCCGTTCATAAGTTTCTCTAAAATGAATAAGGAATTAGTGAATAAAAGTGTTAAGAAATTAAACATATTTATTATTATTAAAATATTGTACAATTTTTAGGTAGTCGGACAGTTCTACGGTTTTGAGCCACAGTTTGGTCATTTCCAAGTATGTTGTGATAATACGGCCTTACCATTCATTTATGAATGGTAATTGTTCTTCTTTTTTACAATTAATTATTTTTTATTTATTTGCTTTTATCATGTTTAGAGAATATTATTTAGGTATTATGCAAATCACAACTTACACACTTTTTTATCTATTATGAAAATACCTACTTTCTGTATATTGTTGCCCTAATCTGGGCACGCTAATATACTAGTTAGGTAAATACTTTAAAACACTCATTATTGGAGAACCAATCAAAACAACTACTCTTCTAGCTAATACTGACGAAGTATTGAATTACATGATAGGATTCTTAGCATTTTAAAGAAAAAAATATATATTTGCATAATACCTAAATAATATTCTCTAAACATGATAAAAGCAAATAAATAAAAAATAATTAATTGTAAAAAATAAATCAAGAATAGGCTTGTAAATAATGAATGAATGTTTCTATACTCTACTGATGAGAACTAACGAGTTCGAAAAAACTTGTACAACTTTTCTAGAGTTGAAATAGAATGTAAGGTTCAATAATTGTTGTGAATTACTGAATTTTAATAAATAATTTAAGTAGTTTAAATATTTTTTCTTTAAAATGCCAGGAATCCTATCATGTAATTCAATACTTCGTCAGTATTAGCTAGAAGAGTAGTTGTTTTGATTGGTTTTCCAATAATGAGTGTTTTAAAGTGTTTTCCTAAGTAGTATATTAGCGTGACCCGATTAAGGTACCAATATACAGAAAGTAAATAATTTCATATTAAATAAAAAAGTGTGATGACTAATTGTAAATAAATGATTGAAATATTTTCAATATATTTTTTTCTTTAAAATGCTAAGAATCCTATCATGTAATTCAATACTTCGTCAGTATTAGCTAGAAGAGTAGTTGTTTTGATTGGTTCTCCAATAATGAGTGTTTTAAAGTATTTACCTAACTAGTATATTAGCGTGCCCAGATTAGGGCAACAATATACAGAAAGTAGGTATTTTCATAATAGACAAAAAAGTGTGTAAGTTGTGATTTGCATAATACCTAAATAATATTCTCTAAAAATTGTTCTTCTTGTTTTCCTACACTTAGGCTGCCCTTGTTTTTCATTAAACACTGTTAGCGCAATACCGTCGGAATTTTTCTTATGGATATTCCTTTTCTTTAAAATATCGACTTTGTAAAATGGAGTCATTTCATCTAGTGATGTAATAGTAGCACCCATTGGTGCCATTTTATACCGTCGCGAAAATAAACCTTTTCATTGTTTAAGTTTTTCTTCCTGTTGTACAAATTGAGTTTTGAGGCAATTTCATCAATATCCTTGAAATGATTCTTCATATCTATGACAACGGCGTCTTTGGGAGTTCTTAAAATTTCTCTATACTGGTCCGGAACGTAGATGTTTTGATGTTTCCTTAAAATTTTCTCGACTCTGCCAAAGTCTCTGTCTGAATCTAAATATGAATGTCCCACCTCCGAAAATTTATGATCGATAACTTTAAATTCTCTCTTTAAAATCAACAACTGGTAAAGTGTAATGATATTGAAGTTTTTATTTTGTCCATCACAGGAGTCGGGCCATATTATAATGTGATCGATCTTTTCTTGGAAATATTCATTGTAAATTTGTGAAAAGGTATGTAAGCAACTAGCAATTTCTAGGCTTTCACGGCTTACCATATCTTCAGTCCATGTGAAAAAGAACGTTTTTTTTTTTTAGTATTCCTCAATGTATGTATGCCAAGGTTGTAAAACCACATTTGACGAAGGAAAAATGCTTTCGATGTACTTAATTTTGGCAGCGGCATGGTTTGCTGAAGATCTAAAGTAAGAAAGCAAATCGTTCCATCTACTGTAACTTTTGCTCCGTCACGCTTTTGTTGTTCGAAAGCTAGTTTGTAATTTTCTCCGTATTCTTTAGTATTATTTCCAGCATCACATTTGGGAAAAAATGTGAGTCATTTCATGATCTCAATTAAACAATTTTGAATACCATGGACGTAATTTCAGAATTTTTTCACAGATAACCCAATAGATGTAAGCATAGCGAACCCTGTAATTCTTAAACGATAACCTTACAAACCTTTGACTTGATTGGCGTAATTATCATACTTATTATTTTTTCCGCAAGAATTTCGGAATTCGCCAGATTTGCCTTAAACAATTTAATGCTCTTTCAAAATATTGGGTGGGCAGAAGCCATACCAGATATCAGTTTTGCTCTTGTCATGAAAATTTCTACGGTCCAGACCTCTTCTATTTGTCAGCATAAAAATGTTTGTACCAAAATCAACACCGCAAAGCGTCACTTTCCAGTATTTCTGATTTACAGACTAATTTGCTAGAATACTTTGGTAAATTCGTATTTTATTATTGCATTTTATATTGATAATGTTTTGTTTTTAAAACATTATTAAAACTTGCCTGGGAAGAAATTGCCACTATGTGACTGATTTCTGCTGAATTGCCAAAAGGTATAAATGTGTTTACAGCAATTAGATACTCAAGTACCATCTCGACTCTTGTATCATCTCATACCATTTCGAAATTGAACGAAATGAATATACCGGGTGAGTCACGAATTGCGCTCGCCCCGATATCTCCTAAAATATTTGGAATAGAAAATTGAAATGTGGAGGGCTTATTACACGACTAAAATGCCATCTTTTCAATAAAAAATCAAGTTTGGTGCACATCCGGTTTGACCGGAAATGCCCACAACTTTCGATTTTTAAATGGAACACCCTATATATTTTTACATTTTTGGAATCTAGGGGAAATTTTGAATACAATACATCCATTTTGGTCACTTTTTGATAAACATTAAAAAGTTTATCAAAAAATCTATTGCTGAATCCAGAGTGCTGTGGTGCCCAAAACATATTTTAGTTTGTGTGCTACGTTACTATAAAAATACAAAGAGCAATATGATTGCATTACTTAATTGTCTAGAGGCGTTTAAAATTTTCAAATGTGATTTTTACCCACTAACTCGGTTTTTTTAAATGGGAAGTTAATCGTTCACCAACAATTTTAAATACCTCATTTTCATACGAATCTAATGATACCAAAATTTTGAAAATCCGCTCAGAAATATTTGAGATTTCAGCCAAAATACAATGCAACCAAGATTTCAGATAATAGATTAGTGGGCTTTGGAAACTAAAATGACACATTTCTGTGTAAATCTGGTAACCTAATAACATTGGAAACATCATAGTAGCCATTGAATGTAATAAAACAATATCAGCTGCCAGACAGACTCGTGTAGTTATAGGCAATCTTGAGCTATCAAACATTTAATCATTGTGAGCGCAAAGAACGTTACAAGTAAGTTTAGCATAGGTATGTTGAGGTAAACACAGTTACATCCACAAGGAAATTAGCAATAGAATGCGACATCAGTACGGTTTTCAGAGTTTTATTTAAATGAACATAAATATCGGGCCTATAAATAAACAAAAATCAATTCCGTTTGAACAATTAAACTTAAAATAGGTAACAATAGGTATCCATATTAAAATAATTAATATAATTAAACCCTAAATTGACATTTATAGATATTGTTCAAAATGTCCACCATTTTTTTCTATACACAATTCGGCTCTGTGTACAGTTGCTTGAATGGCTCTACGCAATTCAGCCGGCGTTAGTTCATTAAGAGCCCGTACAACTTTATTTTGCAGCTCTTCACGGGTATTTGAAGAAGTTTGATAAACTTTATTTTTGAGAGTGCCCCATACATAATAGTCGAGGGGTGTTAAGTCAGGTGACCTAGGAGGCCACCTGATATGACCTTGATTTGCGATAAGGCGTTCACCATACAAGTTGTTTAAATATTTCATCACTCTTTTGGAATTATGTGGGGGAGCACCATCTTGTTGGAAAAACAGATTTTGTAAATAGGCAAGAGGAAGTAAGTCAAGAAATTCTGCTGTCTGGTTTTGTAAAAAGAATAAATATCGTTCGCCAGTAAGTGTTCCATCAAAAAATATGGGTCCAATTATTCGATCTCCAAGTACTCCAAGCCAACAGTTAAACCCAAATCTTTCCTGAATATTCCCCCGCCCTACCAACCTCTGATTTTCTTGAGCCCAGTACCTAGTATTATTTCTGTTAAACATACCTTGGTTCGTAAATCTACTTTCATCTGAATATAAAATATGAAAAGGAAAACCTGGGTTTTGTTGTACTGCATTTAAGAACCAGTTGCAATATACTAGCCTCCTGTCGTTATCATCTCCATAAAGATGTTGGTGTATTTGGTATTTATAAGACCGAAACTTATGTTTCTTTAAAATTCTGCAAACCGAAGACTGACTAATATCGCATTCCGTTGCCAATTCCCTTGTTGATGTTGTTGGGTGTACCATCACAAATCCTAATACATCAATTTCTTTGTCCTCACTTACAATAAATGTTTGATGGTAATCTTGTTGATCGGGTTCGTTTCTTAATTTTTGTTCCACTCTGGCAAACAAGTGTCTGCTTGGAGCACGTCTGTTGGGATATCGTTGCTGATACAGTCCTGCAGCTGCAGTTGAATTTTTGTGACACTCTCCATATATCAGTAACATATCGACCTTTTCATTTCTACTAAAATTATTCATTTTCTTTAATTTTTAATCAAAGAGATTTCCGCAACGCTTTATTTTTTATCTGTCTGGCAGCTGATATTGTTTTATTACATTCAATGGCTACTATGATGTTTCCAATGTTATTAGGTTACCAGATTTACACAGAAATGTGTCATTTTAGTTTCCAAAGCCCACTAATCTATTATCTATTAGCCGCATGTTTCTGAAAGCTTGGTTGCATTGTATTTTGGCTGAAATCTCAAATATTTCTGAGCGGATTTTCAAAATTTTGGTATCATTAGATTCGTATGAAAATGAGGTATTTAAAATTGTTGGTGAACGATTAACTTCCCATTTAAAAAAACCGAGTTAGTGGGTAAAAATCACATTGAAAATTTTAAACGCCTCTAGACAATTAAGTAATGCAATCATATTGCTCTTTGTATTTTTATAGTAACGAAGCACACAAACTAAAATATGTTTTGGGCACCACAGCACTCTGGATTCAGAAATAGATTTTTTAATAAACTTTTTAATGTTTATCAAAAAGTGACTAAAATGGATGTATTGTATTCAAAATTTCCTCTAGATTCCAAAAATGTAAAAATATATAGGGTATTCCATTTAAAAATCGAAAGTTGTGGGCATTTCCGGTCAAACCGGATGTGCACCAATCCTGATTTTTTATTGAAAAGATGGCATTTTAGTCGTGTAATAAGCCCTCCACATTTCAATTTTCTATTCCAAATATTTTAGGAGATATCGGGGCGAGCGCAATTCGTGACTCACCCGGTATGGATTAAAACACTATAAGCACTATTTCCAAATATCAGCCAATTTATAAACATCTTACATGATTCATGAAATCGTTTATTCATTGCCATTTGTAATATCAGTTTACTACGACTGGCCATTTTCACTATAATAGTAAGAAACACTTAACACAACTTGTCACATTAATGTCAATACAACATAACTTTAAAAGCAAAGTGTTTTGGATTAAAACAATTTAATATCGCACAGTAATGGATAAAGGTGGTATGTGATCATGACACCCTTATCCATTCAATTATATAAAAACCATATGTACATAACACCTTTATCAAACATTGAAACGCATTTAGGAAAGGTTTATTATCCCAAAAACTTATTGAAATGATAGATTATATGTTAAAATAGTTGTCTGTGTAGAAATCTCAAAATTATCCAAAATGTCACATAACACCTTTATCCACTTAGCTCTTCAAATTATAATTAAGAAATAAATTAATTATATTGGTATAATTATATATTTGCAAACAATAACAAAGAACGAAAGATAAAACTAAAAAGATAGATATTTAAAAGTTGCAATTAAGAACCGAACGAATCAAATGGGCATAATAACATACTACCAAAGTGCATAAAGCAAACCATACCGACTGTCACGATGCTAGCCTAGATTAAGAAGAGAGTACGTTCTTAATCCAGCTCGCATCTGGTATATGGAAAAGAAGGATGCCGCGGATGGAAGACCATCTAAGGTTTAAATCGAAACGCTGCGAAAGTGGCATATAAAAAAATGTAGAGAATTAAATTTTTCTACAAAAAGGTCAACGTGGGGTGGATATTTTTTGTCTGCCTTTTATCGTATATCCAAAAAATCGAGCAATGCGTGACATCATACATATCCAACGAATTGAAACGCATATATTGCTGAAACAATAAAGGATGACGCCACTAAATGTTTGTTTCCATTATTTTTTTTAGATATCCTACAATCTTGCCAGCGTTTTCCCTGTATTGTGAATTTTACGTTTTACGTATATGTATTCCGCCACACTGAAGCCGTCATTTTGAAATTTTCATGAAATTTCTTTGTGGATTCTGTACCTCCAGACTAAGTTAAGATTCTAGCTCATCGGAAGGTACCCAAACAATTCACCCCAACAGGCAAATAAGGCCCAGCTGCTTTGTCACTTTTTAGTATTCAATTGACTTCGTCTAGTTCTGATTTCAGTATTAATTAATGTTCGCTTTCATAGCCCTTCTGCCAGTCGTCTTCTGCCTCAGGATAGTCAGTATTTTTCGTAGTATTGGTACAAAATCTCGATAATCTGATCTCTGTCAGTTCTTAGCATCCAGTTGAACTCATGTTTCGCAATAGTTACAGATAAACAAGGACATTTTCCATTTAAAAAAGGAAAAATCTAATTCGATTAACAAATCTGAAATATGTTAACATATTCAATGAGATCCAAGGAACTTTTATGGTTGTATATAGATTTTACTATCGATGTACACTTTTCTAACGAAATAATTTAAAATAGAGACAATATTATCATTGTATTGCTAAAATGAATCAAAATCTATCAAATTTAATATCTATTTATCTAACATTGTTTTTTTTACGTAAACGTGAATTGAAAGAAATATTCGTACTTAAATATTACAGTAATATAATAAAACCGTATTTACCTTAAAATATCAGAAAGGATGTTCGTTCATTGTTCATGAAAGTATGAGATTAAGTTCGCTGGATATCCATAAAGCTCGACTCGGGGCTTACTCGGAGATTTGGGTTGATAATCTAGATCCACCTTAACACAAAATCTACGAATCTACAACATATATAATAGACTAACAGAAAAATATTTGTATAAATGTTGAATAACAGAGAACCTAGTAATATTAACTTGTTTCATTCACAATTTAAATTTTAACCTTAATCTTAAAAGTTTTCCACAAATTTCACGCTCCGATTTTGTTAACGTGGTTTGGATATAATATAAAAACTTATACAATAGTAATTTTCCGCTGCAGGATGATTGATGACGATATCAGATTGAAAATGTTTGTCCTTGATCTCCGTATCCCGAATGAAATTATCAGCGTCTAGTTTTTCATGTTATGATGAACATGACAAAGTAATCATAAATTTGATGTCAAACTGATAAAAAATATACTGTCTGTGTAGGTGTATATGCAGACCAAGCCGAGAGCTTTTTCTACACGTAATATGAGTTTTCAAATTATAATACTACTATTGCAATTGAATCTTATAATTTTTACCTGAATTTTAATTTGTATCTGAAACAGACATAACGGTACGATGACACAATTTTCCCATATAGGAATCCTAAGTAACACACATGGTACCAAATCCTTTCGGTTTCGGTTTTGCTACGAATCCTTAGTTCCTGGGTACACTCAGGTACTAACATTGCTACTTCATTGGGTAAGGCTACTATATATGGTTCTTTTAAAGTAACTGTTACCGATACCATTTATTGGAACTGTCACCCAAAGTCAAAGTAACATTTGGAGTTACTGGAACTAGGCAGTATTATTTCATTGTTACCTTATAGTGGCAAAAACTACATAGTACCAGTGAATCAGTTACTGCCACCCACCAGTGCCACTAAGATGTCTAAATAAAGTAACTGGGTACATAGAAAGGCAATCTAGGTTCCAGAATAGTTCCAGTAACCTTCACTTGGAACTTTAAAGTATCGTGGCATTTTAGTGGCAACATGGGTAGCAAAATAGTTCCTGTTGGTACTTTACAGTTCCAAAATAGAATCTGATACTATAGATTCACATCAAGATAGTTGCTATTGGGTCACCAAAGTCACAGATACTTTATGGTTAAGGGCCTAACTTTATAGTAGGTTTGTTAAAATCGGCCATTATTAGTTGTTAAAATTTTTAGAAAGAAAAAAATTGGGTTTAATCAAAACTCGACAATGGTTATGTTAATATCTTATCATAAACTTTTACGAAAAATGATTTTGAAAGTATTCCAAATGTTTCCCTAATAAATATTTAAATTTTTTAATCTTGCCTTTTTAAATTATTTTGTCAAAAACTTACAAAAAAAGGTTATTTTGAGGGCGGGTTGAAATTTTATCATTTAATATGTCAACTTATATCAAAAAAGTAACTTGCGTTCGAAAAAATGGCTAAAGAAGTACTTTAAACACGCGCCATCTTTTTGGTATAATATTATTTCACTGCGCCATTATTATAAAAGAAAAAGAAACAAAGAGGTCGCTAAACGATAAACACCATTTTAAAAAGTGATAGTGGCAGTTACTAGGCAGCCACGTAGCGGTTACCAGGCCGCCCTGTCGTGGAGTAGTACCCGCTATTACCCCGATCCTTTATAGTAACTAAACATAGTCACACCTATAGAAGCCGGGACTACCCGAAACACTGCCCGGCGACTAAAAATTTTCCCCCATTTTAGTGGCTTCTACGTAGCTACCACGTAGCAGGGACGTGGCAGCCTATGGTAGCGGTCCACTTCATCGTGGCTTTTATAGTCACCGATACGTTCACGCGACTTTATGTGTTACTTGGGATAGCTTGTACCTTAATAAATTTTAAAGCCTAGTCTCCACAGTCTTTCTCCTCTGCATACTCTAGATAGAACTAGCCATGCCATTTTATACTGGTGCTAGTGTATTTAGATCTGTTTTAGAGAAAAACATATTTTCCTTACCCTATAGTGTCCCTCGCTGCATTTTCCGGAGTAATTAATCCTCTAGTACTGGTACAAAGGAGAAACCTTGTATTGCCTAAATGTTGGTTGTGGTATTTTCTTAATTTTTCTGTGTTTTTTATTGAGATGCTCTGCCACATGTATTTTCTTCTAAACAATGTCTGTGAAATATACAAAATAATACAATTATCCAGTATTTTATTGGAAAATCTATATATACATAAGAGAATACCTTGACTGACTGACTCAGTCACTGATCTATCAACGCACAGCTCAAACCGCTGGGTCTAGAAACTTCAAATTTTGGATAGAGGTTCCTCGAACGACGTAGGTAACTACTAAATACTTCAAAATTCGACCCATAAGAGGGTGAAAAAGGGGGTTGAAATTTTAGGTTTTTTCGAAAACGGTTAGATCTAGATGCGTGAAATTTGGCAGAAATACTCTTTATTGAAATTTATTAGGCACGAGTGAGACGAAATTTCGATTTTCACTTTTTGAAGGTATGAAAACGCCTAACTCCGAAATCGCGTAAGTCAGAACGTGATATTCCAGCCACGGGCTCTTCTGAGGGCCTAAGGAGACATGTATTCGGCGGTTTTCAAAAAGAGACTCCCCGAACGGGTGAACGGAGATGGGGAGGTTTTTAAGCTTTTCGGAAACGGTTAGACCTAGAAGCATGAAATTTGGCAGAAATACTACTTATTGGAATCTATTAGATACGAGTAAGACAAAATTTCGATTTTCACTTTTTGAAGGGGTGAAAACAGGACTGGTAGATGTTCTAAAGGGCTAAAGGGTACCCGTATCTCTGAAATCGAGTAAGTCAAAAACGTGATATTCCAGCGCCGAGCTCCTCTGAAGAAATAAAGAGTATTTAACGGTTTTCAAAAGCGACTCCCCCGAACGGGTGAACGGGGAGAGGGATGTTTTTAAGCATGTGTATGTGTATTTCACATACCCGCCATGTGTTTTATTGTCGATTAAAATAATTATTTTTTAACACAAAAATAGAATAATGAATTGTTATGAAATTGCGATGCGCAGTGGGTTTCCCCGAGTACTATGGATGCGCAGTGGGTTTCCTCGAGTACAATGGATGCGAAGTATGCTTCCAACAGTGCTGTGGATGCGCAGTAGGTTTTCCCGAGTACTACGGATGCGCAGTGGGTTTCCTCGAGTACAATGGATGTGCAGAAGTTTTTCTTGAGTTCAATGAATGTGCAGTGTATTTCCCCGGGTACCATGGATGCGCAGTGGGTTCCCTCGAGTGTACTTCCTGAGTACTATAGGAGTAGTCAGTTAGTATGTCAATGTTCTTAATTCCACGTGCAGAAAGTCTTCCACGTAAACGAAGTCGCGGGCATCAGCTAGTACTAGATAATTGTATTACGTTTGTAGTATTTGTTGTGTTACATTCTATAACTTATCCTGATTACTACCATTCAAAACGGTGACTCAAAATGCAAGGATAATTACCCCTACCTCAAGCGGGTCATTGCGAGCTCGTTCCAGTTACGAGTTCTTTGTTTAAGTATTAATATTGTAGAGAATCTTACAATATTTTGAATCAGGTCCTGCATCTTGTGTGATTTCACACCAGCTGCTCATTGGCTAATGACATTTTTTGGTAGGAATCGTGAGTCACGAGGCGACCTTATAGCGTACAAATCTTGCTGTCTCTCTAGGGAGTTACTTTTTTCGCTCTGTGTCTCTCTCGCCGTCGTAGCCGGGTCGTATCGGTTTTAATATCGAGACATAACCAACGATGGAAAAACAAGATGGTGTCGCCACTCTTCCCGGCGTCCTCGGCACACTGCTTAGTCTAGCAATATAAGTCTTTGCTTGAAATTAGTGCAATGTACCCTGCCAGACAGCGAGTGAAACGATTATTTAGCTACTTTTAATGACAAGATCATGTTTTAACATCCATATGGACAATTAAATCTGTAAAAGTTTTTTTAAGTGCTATTTCAGAACCCTGCTCTACCCTGCTCTTACTGTCTTTACAGTGTCATTACAGCTTTGAACAACTTCTGTGTCGCCCTCTAGTTAGTAAAACGTCAAACTAACATTAGCATGATTCAGCAAATTTTTCTAAGGGTTAATCTTTTATAGAAGGAAGTATTATGCCGATTTTAATAATTAATGATGAATTACAAATAATTGAGTGGTACGTTTGCGTTTAAAAATCCAAAGGAGAAATCGTTGGAAACTTAATTTCATTTAGTATACAAATATAAAATAAAAAGACATACTAAATTTAAGTTAACTAGTTTTAATAATTAAATCAAATCTGAATTCTTTTGGTTCGTTTTTAAGAACATACATTTGAAATATTGACGACTCTAAAACGTGATATTTGACACTGGTAATATAGCCTTAAATGCTCTGAAGACTAGCGCATATCAGATATTTACTCATTCCACTGTATATTAGTATCATATTACAAATATGCATTTACTGCAATAAACTAGATGTAATTTTTTTGCTGCTCATTAGAGAACACTAATTATTCAACAGAAAATAATTAACAAAAGTGATTCCAGATGCAGCATAAAATTACATTTTGAAATTATGGTTATTAGATTAGGTATAAAGCGCTAGTAAGCTAGTTGTTTTTGGTAGATGTTAATTTCATTCAGCAAACAACGGTAGTTTCCAAATCCATATTGTACCGTTGTAATGGAATTAAAGTTCACACTTATGCACATAGGACTTTCATTCGTAATGGGTTCAAATACTGATAGTTTTGCACTTGAGTAATATTAAGCAACTTTCTACGAAGTTCTCACTTTATTGCTATTGTTTAAATGCTTTTCCTAGTATACTGTCTTGCTTGACTGACGTTAACGATTTGAATAATCTGTTAGTCAAGAGCTTTTTGAAACATTAAGTTGTCTGCGTACTTTGCTTAACTATGACAATTTACAATATATTCATTTCTAAAAAAAACAATGCACTTCTAGTTGCTTAAGATGGGTCTTCTAGAAGCCTACAAGTCGACGGATGTGCTTTTTGTGACGATTTTAATAGTGTGTGTATAAATTCGTATAAAACTTGTCAAAGGAGGAGGGTTTCTAAGGCCGGTTTTCGGCCTATTTATTTTTAAACAAAAAAAACTGAAAAACATTTTTTTATTATTTACTATCAATATCGAATTGATTCTACCCCAAACGGAACTTCGCCCCACTCAGCTACCTTTTTTGTACCCCCGTAAACCATTAAATAACCAGCATTCAGTTGATTTTTTTTGCAGGTCATTGAAAGATTTTAGCGTGACTGTTGCTGAATAAGGATATTTTTTATTTTGTACGTGTATTTTCGTTGTTTCGGAAGAGGTGGGAGGGAGATGAGGAGGTGACGGGAGTAAAAAAGGGGGGTGGGTAAAAGTTTCGTTTGGTGCGGAATTGATTCGATATTGATATTAAATGATAAAAAAATGTTTTTCAGTTTTTTTTTTTTCAAAAATAAATTAGGTCGAAAACCGGCCTTAGATACCCTCCTTCTTTAAACAGAATGGTGTTAAACTGAGCGTGAATAATTCTGCATAAGTTAACATATATTGGCATAACAACAGTTATGTTATATAGCTGATATTTAATTAATACCGGTAAAGTGTTTAGATATAGTGGCTTGAAACTTTTCATTTCATAAACATGTAGCTAAAACACATGGTGAAAACTGAGAAGCAGATACCTAAAATCCCAATACCGAACGGTCGAAGGGATCGTGGCACCATATACAATGATGATCGATGGAAATACCCGAAAACAAGGATAAGTTAAGTCCTTACATTATTCATTTATAATATACCCAGGCATTACAGACCATATAGGGCCCTTACCTGGAAAAATTCATGGTAGTTCTGGAAACAGGCTTACTTTACGATATTTGGATCGCTGAATCCGAATTTTTAACTTCCTACCAACAATTCTCCCCGCAACCTCCTCAAAAATTAGCAAGTAAAACCAAAAAATCGTTTTTTTTATGTTTTTTTTCTTCGTTTTAAGAAAAAGAAACCTAGAAATTCAGAAAGTAGACAAAATTTGCAACAAAAAAAGGTCCTTTGACATTTTAACATTGAACGAATGGGGAAGCGCTAGCACGCCTCGAAACCTGAGCCTAGGCGCCGCACAGTGGTCCCAAATTGAGTTTTTTGGTTCAAAAATGGCTAGAGACAGCAAATCTTGTCGGAAATGAACAATTTTTTTTTTAATTTAAAGCTTACCGAAATTCCCACAAACCTCGGAGCTCGAATTTTGAAAAAAAAAAAATTCCTTTTCTATTATATTAAGATAGACTAAAAGAAATGGCTAGAGAGCGCAAATCTTGTCGGAAATGAACAATTTTTTTTTAAATTGAAGCTTACCGAAATTCCAACAAATCCGTAGCCCGAATTTTGAAAAAAAATTTTCCGAATGACACCTAAATGCACGCGCGGTGCCGAAGCGCACGTTTCAGGACCCACTCGCTCCGCTCACGTTCGTCATACGTCAAAATGTCAAAGGACTTATTTTCTGAATATTTGGGTAGTTTTTCTCTAAAACGAAAAAAAAAAACGATTAAAAAAAGTCAAAAAACAATTTTTGGGTTTTTTCTCTAAATTTGAGGGGGGAATTTTTAGTGGGAAGTTAAAAATTTGGATTCAGTGAGCCAAAATACATGAAGTAAACCTATTTCCAGAACTATCATGAATTTTTTCATGTAAAATTCTCTAATACCTGGATTAATAATAACGTTTTTTCTTCCTATTAATTTTTAATTTTTACTTTACATTATTTACTTATTGCTAGCTGCTACAAACACCCTCTGTTAACTTTCCAGAAAATGTTGAATCTAAACTAGACCAAAAATAATCAGTGGCGTACTATTAGGTTTCTAAACAGGACACGATTGCAACTACAGCAAAGAAAAAAAATCAACTCGCCAGAGTATAGATGATCACAGAAGAATAATACTCTGTATCAAAACACGTATTCACTGAGTACGTTAACGGTGCAGCTATTTCGTTCGAAATTTCTTTTAATGTTTCTGCGCGGACATCATCATTTCCTGGTGATTTTTTTACATTTAGTTGTTTTGTTATGTTTTGGATCTCGTTTTCATTAGTATGATATAAATACATCGTGCTTTCCAAAGTCTCAACAGTTTCAGCGAAGTTTTCTGTGTCATTATTTTGCTGGTATATTTTCCTCCTAGATCATTATAGTAATTATTAAAGCCATTGGATATTTCAAATTTGTCGGTTATTGTTTCTCCATTATATAACTTATTTTTTTCTATTTTTGTAGGTGTGGCTTTACTACAGATGTCATTTACACATTCCCAGAGAATTTCTATTTTTATTAATGAGAGTTTTAAAATAATCTTTTTATGATTTTTGTATTAAGCTTAACATATTTTTATTGCCTTCTGATATCATCACCTTCCTCGAAGGTGTGTAAAAATTTGGATTTAAATGGCTTCAATTTGTATCAACGAAGACACCTCCAAATTGTGTTGCGACTTTCATTAAAACCCATTGTTCAGTCATTGTGCAAGAGATAAATTAAATACAAGTACACGTTTGACGTTTTTAATGACAACTGTCTTAATTTCTTGTTTCCAAGGCAATCGTTTTCAAAGTAACAATTTGAAAAGTAAATTTCTGGACTATTGCAAAAGTTTTGAAAATAATCAAAATTCGCATATTTTGATGAAATTCGACATCTCTTAGAAATCTGATTCTGGAAAACTTTTCTTAATTAATTTCTGCTGTATCTCTAACGCTAAGTCAAATATAAAAAAATCTTATTTTTGAGTGGACGCAGTTTGTTGGTGTGACAATTGAATATATATTTAAAATTATGAAATGATGCTCCTTGAACAGTTTCATAGCTGAGAAAAATTTGAAATCGATCTGTCGAATAATCACCAAAATATCAAGGTGTTCCCACTTGAGATGGAACACACTGTAGTAAATGCGAAACATTCACTTTTATTTATCAAACGACCAGGAGGGCAGATATGTTCCTAGGTATTTCAGTGTGTTCGTTGTTCTTAGGGAGTAGTCACCTATTTTGTATTCTTCTCCACTGGCCCGACTCTCTCTTATTGACGGGTCTCACCCCATTATTAGATTTTTCTTGATTTTCAGTCCAGATGTGTCCAGATGCGGTTCATGTTTTTTAGGAGGTTAACCATTTGTTGCTCTTCTTCTGCGACGATTAGGAGGTCATCGGCGTATGCTAGTATGATTGAGGTTCTCAGTGTTTCCGTACCTTCGCTAAAATTTGGTGTTTCCCTTATTGTTTTGTATCACTTGGTCTAGGACCGTGGTGAATAGTCGGGGGTATAGCGGGCATCCTTTTTTGACTCCTCTGTTCTTTTGTCTGGTTTCCGTCATTTGTCCGAACCATTGTATGGCAGTGGTTTCATGCCTTTATTATCTTGTTTATTAGATAGTGCGGTACTCCTTTGTTATATAGTGTGTTGATTATGGCCTCGTGACTGATGGTATCAAATGCCTTTTGGAGATCTATAGCGAGTATGTGCAGTCCTTTCCATTTTTCTTCCCGTATTCTTCTGGTGGTGTACATATGGTGGTCCGTTGTCTGCCTTTGATGAATGCTGTTTGGTAGTCTTGCGGTCTTCCAATGCACGTCTCTAGTTGCTCGAGCAGGAATTGGGCGTAATATTTGTATCCTATGCTACATAGTGTTATTCTTCTGTGGTCATTAATACTAAATGGTCTGAAGTTAACATCAAGGATAAAATAATTGGTTCCTCGGAACGAGCGACAAACCATAGTGGTCGGCCTCCATATGAAATTTAGAAATGTTCAAATTTTTAAAGGCAATATTCGAAATTATTCTATATACATATTTCGAGAACGCTAGACGTGACTCTCTACTCAATCTACGTATGAAGTTGGATCACTGGAAAGAAGCCAGTCGGATCATTTCCGTCGTTTCAAAGTAACGTTATATTTTAAAACATAAAATACCTATTTATTTCTGCTGAAAACCCAAAATAATAATTTTTAATAACGTTATATTGTTCTGATATTTTATTGGTGGGTCGCGCTGTAACCCTATATGAATGGAACAGCTTTCTCATCTCTAAGGGCGCATCCAGTAATTTAGTCGAGTCGTTTAGTAATTTAGTACTCGACCAATGCGAACAGCACTTTCCATTAAGTCACTCGACCAAAACACGCTGTCCGCATTGGTCGAGTACTAAATTACTAAACGACTCGACTAAATTACTGGATGCGTGCAAACGCGCTCTAATTGTTACTGCGTAATGCACAGTGAACTGTATAGTACGTACCTGGAAGGGATCCGATAGTTATCGAAGTCTTGCTCCAGAATATTTCTTGTCGTAAATATATTTGTTCTATATAGAGAATTTATTTATTTGCTTATATTAATCATAGGATTCTCGATTCAAAATATTATATTTGTCTGTGTGTGAAGACCGTCTCTGGTATAATTATTTGGGAGCCGGGGTTTGCTAATCAGGCAGTAGTTAATCAAAATCAATTGCAAACGCGACAACAACATTTTTTAGAGTGCTGCATTCTTCCTCAAGACGATTGTCCTATATCGCTTGTAACTGAAAGTCTTGAAGTAACGGTATATATGACAAGTGCAAAGAGTATACAAACTTAATAATCGTAACTTTACTAATTTGTAAAAAATATTATGAATGCTCTTTTATTTATGACTATATTAAATTTAAACAGTTTCTTACTTGAGTAAGAAAGTAATAATACAATATCTTGTTTGTCTCACTGGGTTTTTGAGGGTCCGTTTAAAAACACCAAACTCTACAGTATAAATAATCCGATAATACCAAAACAATTCGTAGCTGAAATAATAACGATCCGCATAATACCCAGTGAAAATTGTGAGCTAAAGGTTGTAGAGCCCGTAAACAATAATAAAGCGGATTGGAATAATACAAGCGGCATTATCTGCCCTTTGTATTTAATATATTATTATATTTCATCTTCGAGCGGGCATTTATGCCAACCCTCTTTTAGTTGACCAACGAGATTGGAAACCTTCCTTTCGTTATAATTTAACACTTCCATAATCACATTTATGAATAAAATGCTATGCAAATATTTACGAAACGATTTTGGAAATATAATAATTATATTAGGATGAAATTAACTGGAAAATATTTTACTTTTGAACTTGTATTAGTGGTGATACAATGACGCTTTTACCACACATAACGTGGTCAACATCACTGTGAGCTATCTCATTTTTTCTAATTTTACAGGTGAGCGATTAATATTTAATACAATTTTGGATTAACAATATAATAAGTACTATAAACACACTAAGTTATTGTGGTTGCACAGGCACACCAAGAAAATTTTTTGTCATGTATAAGAACACTCACTAATCTACTCGTGGGTAATTTGGTCCGTTGAACCCGAAAATAACATTGGTCTGGTCCAATCAGGTTACAGTTTTGATCTGTTATCTAAAACAACCCCAAAAATGTTGCTAAAATTATTTAATTCTGGAAAAAAAGTAAGAAAAGAGAATCCTATATTTTTGACTGCTGAATCAGAAAAATATTATAAATTCAGTTGTTCATGATCACAGGGCAAAAAATACCCCTAAAAGGACTTAAAAGTGCAATTTCAATGTTGAAATTTTAAAAAACTGCAATATCTCCAAAATTATGTTTCCTCCCCATTTTTCAAGATGCTCAACCCGATGATATCCTTCATTTTTTTCTAAGTGGATAGGAATCGACCTTAATGCATCAAGTTACCTCCTAAATAGGTCGAAATATTCAAAGTGTTTGAAGAACGAACCTCTTTCAAGTTTAGAGTGTCCGTAGAATTAAGATTACCTTGAATTTTTTGTACTTTCCAATTGAAAAGATCTATCAAGTGCCAACCGCGTACACCATCTTATTCCGTTGCTCCTTTCAGGGGCTACCAGTAATCTGCCATCATGTTGTAACGCGGTTGTTTGAATACGAAAAGGCTTTTTCAATCCAATCCCCCTTAATATTACTGGTTCAATTCTTTGGTATCTCTGGGACACCTACCTCCTTGCTGGTACATAATCCGAGTTGGATTCTAAAATTTTTTTTAAGGTTTGTTACCCTGTATTTGAAACCAACCGGAGCTGCTATTTTACTATCTTTCATTTTTATGTTGCATATCCTGAGGAACTTTTGAGTAGATGAATTGCGTGCCATTTTTATTTTAGATACAGTAAGGTATATCACTAATTCAGCTTTATCTCGTGAGGTTGTTGGAGGATTTTACATAATTTTATTAGGTTGTTGCATCATCTTATTGAGCCTAATTTGAGCATTTCTGACTCAAATGGTTAGGTACTATTTCACTGACTATTTATCCATTACCAACTCCAGAAAACAGTCATACGCCGAAATGAAGTTGTTGTTTGACTATTAATGGTGATTTTCATCCACTTAGGACACAATGAAGGAAATCATCGGGTTGAGCATTTTTAAAAACGGGGAGGAAACATGATTTCGAATATTTTGCCTATTTTTTAAATTTCAACATTGAAATTGCACTTTTAACCCTTGCAACGCTTTTTATGCCTAATGTAGGGTGACCAGATTTTTGTGCTGGACACTTCTGCTGGTAAAAAAATTGATGAGCGGGGGGAGCAGAAATCCGAAAAATAATTTCTTGATCCCAACATTTTTTGATGACCGAGAGGAAAAATTTTTTTGATCACAGATAGTACTCCAAAATGCTGGACTGTCCAGCGAAATTCCGGACGTATGGTCACCATAGCCTAATGCATAAAAAAAACATTCACGTGCGTACGGAAGTAGATTTGTTTCGGAGAGCAAAAAGAGGAGTGAGTAATAGAGTAAACACAGACAACAATAGAGGGCGCCACTTGGCCAATAGTTAATTTAGAAATGAAACTCTGTCAGCCAAGAAACAAAATTTTAGCTGGCATATAACATGCGATGGAAAATACTGAAATTTTAACTAGTAACGTGTTAACTATAGTAGGTAGTTATTTATTATGAAGTCTAAACAAAGTTTGGATGAGTATCAAGAAATGAGAGCACTTAGACATGGACAACATTTATTAAAATTACCCAAATTGTATGTACAAAAATAACATTTAAGATTAATTACACTGGTGATTTGAATTAAAATTTCAATTTGAAGAATTCTAAATTATATTGTTCGCATATGAATTTAAGTAGGTGACATACTCTTCTCACTAACAAGTTTACTATAAAAAAAAATCTTTACTATGTGAGGTTAAAAGTTGGTAACAGAACTAAACGATCCTCTCCTGCAGTGTCTAAGTAATTCATGGTACCATATTTACTTTTATAGCGACATGCTCACTAAGGTTCATTTAATTAAATACACTTGAAATCGAACTGAAGGTTCACAACTTATGAATCGATAGATGATCTGATATCATAAGATAATTTAATTTAATTATTTTCACAAAAAAATTCACTAAACTGGTGGCTTAAAGCCATTGAAAATTAAGAAAGAAAAAACCTTATAAACTCCGGCAATCCGGCGAGATTTTGAGTCCTCCTTGATACCTAGAGCACATTTCCCAGCGCTTCAGTGTCTTCGTGCGACTTCTCCCCACAACATTCCAGTGAACAGCTGTTACTCCAGCAGAAGTGCTCCTGGATTAACACGAATAAAATTTCATCACAGTGAGTGACGCGGATCAAGACCAATTGAACAAGCCAGCACGAGGCGCTTCCAAGTGGATCAACATAACCAATATAAAACCACGTGTTTTTTTTCCAGAACATTACCAGAACAAGTCACTGGATCCAAACATTCCAAACACTCTGCAATGCACAACTCAAATAAGAATTTCATTATACAAATTCAAAGTGAAAAGCTTACCTCCATAGAAGAGAGCATTACTCAACAAAAAAAAAAACCGCCAACTTGAAGGTTCAGCTAAACACAGCTTTTTGAACACTCTGAACATTCGCGGCAAGAGCAGTACAAGAGGACACGCTAGGACATCATCCACAAATCCATGAAATATCACTTTAGCTACGATGCCACCAAAATTCCTCCCAAAAGAAGAACGTGTCCGCCAGGCTCCGCGGTTTTCGCAAGAAGGACGTCTTTCGACCGTTCCCCAGCGTTACCAACATGAAACTAGTTACAAACAAAAATTCCTCTACTACCTTGAGCCACAAAATGTGTTATACCCAATTTTAAGAACATAAGAAGAGCAAACTCCATAGACTGAAACTATTAAACCCTAATAAATGAATAAATAGACCTAATCCAGTTATACACCTTTGAAATGATATCATCAAATTACCGGACCAAGAGTTCCACAGTATGCAACACACCGTACTGTCAAGTTGGTTGCCTACCTGTAACCTGTAACTTGGTCCCTGAAAGTAAATAATGAATGTTTAGGCGGCACTAAATCTATTTTAAATACCAAATTATTAGAAATTAGAGTTGTAGCACTTTAAAATGCTACACCCTTTCAGCGGTAGTTTTTGCCCTGTGACAATGAAAAACTGAATTAATCATATTTTTCTTATTCAGCAGTCAAAAATATAGAAGTCTACTTTCTTATATTTTTGTTTCAAAATTAAATTATATTAACGATATTTTTGGGGTTATTTTAGGTCATAGGTCAAAACTGTGACCAGACCAATGTCATTTTCGTGTTCAGCGAACCAAATTACCTTCATGTAGATCAGTGGGTGTTCTGGAACAATGCAAAAAATATTTTTTGTGTGTCTGTGTTATTGAAGCGGCTACCAACGGAAACTCTAGAAAATTGAATAATGTCACTTTATGAGAAGGTAGAACTGTAAAAATGTGGAAATATTTCAGAAACCACATATATTAAGTTATGCCAGTTTGTGAAATTGGCGATGACAAGACTTGGTTCCGCTTGTAGCTGATGTAGGTCTAATATTGAAACTTCTCCGAGGGGCAGATCGTTCAGTGGTACACAGGCTAATGCAAGGCGCAACGCCCATAAAGCAATAACACGGAACAGAGCACCAAAAGTTATACTCAGAGCTGAAGGCAGATTCCATTTTGGGAATGCCCAAGGACATTATGGCCCCAAAGTAAAACGTCTGCAAAAATTTACAAATCAAAATACCAGACTGGAAAAACTGTCCTCCAATATCGACGCAAACGATCTGGTATACGGACGGCTCCAAGACAGAACAGGGAGTCGGAGCTGAATTTTACGGGTCGAAAACGAAAATTTCCATGAGACTAGAAATACACACCACAATATTTCAGGCTGAAGTGGCCGCTATGCAGTGGTTTGCAAAGGAAATAATGAGGCAAGTAACTGTAAACCAGTCAATTGTCATTTTTTCCAACATCCAAGCAGCGCTAAAGGCACTCGATTCCATGCAGGTCGATTCAAGACTAGTATGGTATTGAATAAATACCCTTACGGAACTAGGAAGTCAGAACAAAGTGACGTGGCATGCGTACCAGGACACGAGGGACACGAGGGACACAGGGGAAGTGAGGAGGCTGATGAACTGGCCCGGGAAGGCGCATATAAGGCCCTAGTAGGACCCAAATCCTTTTGCGGTGTGGCTAAACTACGCGTACGAACATCCATTAATGAATGAGTACAAAATAAATCTCTAGAGTGGTGGAAGGATTTTCCACAACAGGACAGGCCAAAAAGTTCATTAAAAACCATCGGCCAAATTCACGGAAGACCTACTACGCCAAGATAGAAAGGCCATTAGGATAATTGTAGGTAGGTAGGTCTTCTAACTGGACATTGTAGGTTTAATAGACATATGAGTCTAATGGGCCTGGCAGAGGATGCAACATGCAGATTCTGTCAAGAGGAAGAGGAAACCTCAGTACATGTGCTGTGCCATTGCGAAGGCCTAGCCAGACTGAGGTTCCAACTACTTGGTGAAGTGAAGCTAAGGGCAGATAGCTGTACCAAGAAGCCCTTATCAAGGCTATGGAGTCTGATACAAAAGACAAAGCTGGATAATGAGCTCTTAGTAAACTTAGACAAGGAGTGCCATAATAGATCCAAGGCCAATCAGCCAGCTTCTTTTTCAAATCTAATCTAATCTAAACACTCTATAACGGGTAAAAGTTGAATGGTGCCGACTGCGAATATTTATTTGATTAACATTTTGCTTTTATGCGGCACAATTCACTTTTACGTGGTCCCCTGAAATTAAATATACAGCATAAATCCTTCTTATTTATTAAATAGGTATTTACAGTCGGCAAAGTCTGACTGCAATGTTCAATCTTCTCGTAGTAATCTCATTAAAGATACCTTAATAGCACGTTAAATTGTGCTGCTAGTTCTTTGTATCCACCCTCACTACTATTTAGCATATAGATTCGCAATGGTCAGCTTCCAGATATGTGGAAATACTCAAACGTATGTAAAGTTTTTAACAAAGGCGATAAAATCAATATTGCCAATTTCAAGACTATATCGATAATATGTAGTTTTTGCAAGGGTTTAGAAATTTTCTTGCATAAAACCATATAACCTAGCATTGAAAATCAGCTATAAGTATATCAGCGCAGTTTGGTAAAGAAGTACACCACCACCTCTAATCTAATGTGTATAACTCAATCCATTTCTGAAGCAATTGATCAACGTGAGAAAAAGGATCTAATATACACAGATATTTCTAAGGCGTTCGATCAAAAGATCGGTTTCTCCCATTCCGTACTTTTTCAATCTTATCTTCTAGGCAGAACACAATATGTAGATCATTGTGGGTTTAAGTGTGTCGAATACTTGGCAGTATCCAAAGTTCCGCAAGAATCAATTCTTGGGCCTTTGTTTTTTAAAATATTTATAAATTATATTTTGGAAGTTATTCAAGTTAACTGCTTACTCTACGCTGACGACCTTAAACTCTTTATGACTATTAGCTCCATTGAGGATTGCAATCTATTACAGAATAGCCTCTCCAACATATCCAATTGGTGTTTTCAAAATAAGTTAACTTTATAAATGTCACTATGCAATGTCCTACACAACCAAAGTAGCTCCTATTAAATTTAATTATAGTATAGATAACATGGTTCTTCAAAGACTCGAGTGTTTCAAGGATTTTGGAGTAATTTTTGATACAGAACATTCTTTTGTACCTCACATAAATTACATAAACTTAGAAGCCCTTGGGATTTCTATTCGGATCAAACAGGGAGTTTACTAATACTGATACTTTAAAGATACTTTACTTTGCTTTTGTCCGGTCTAAACTTGAATAAGCGTTGCACGGCTGGAACTCTTATTATATGACTCATATTAATAATCTGGAAAAAGTGCAAAGGAGATTTGTAAAATTATTATGGTTCCAGAATGATGGAGTATACTCATCAAATGGTTTATCACAGCCAGATCTTTTAAGCAGATTCTCAAATATTTTTAGATAATCTATTACATAACAAGATTGATTTGTCAAGAATTTTTAAAGAAATTACAGTCTCATGTCCCGGGTTTAAATACTCGAACTTATTATCTTTCCACTCCACGCACGAACAGACTTACATTTTGTCCGCTGTTTTCAACGTGTCAAAATTACAACCAAAATTGTAATTTTGGTATTTTCAACTGTACTGTTAATCTCATAAAAGATTGCTATAGACAGTAAAAACTGTTTTCTTTGCCTTTATTTTTAATTTAATTTCTATATTCGTCCTATATGTGTATTTGTTATAATTTCTATTTTAGATTTAACCAGTTCATTCTTCCATTTTTATGTACCTATTCTGCTCTGCAAACAGGTAATACCTGTTGAGCATTGTATGCTAAATAAATAAATAAATGATTTCTAAATAAATAAATAAATGAATAAAGTAAAATTTATATCACCTAATCTACGAAAAGTTCGAATTTGAGAGACATACTGTATATTGTGGAGTTCCTGCACTTCCTATAATAATCATGATTGATTGATTGATTGATTGATTTATCGTCGTGCGGTAGGCATTGCTGCCACTCCCAGGGTTATACAGCTGGGCCTGCTACGTCCATGCTGGGTTGGACTAAGGTCATGCTTGTTGACAGCAGCGAGAGCCACATGGCGTATGGTAAAGAAACATGGGATGGGAGGTGTAGGTATTTATGAGATGCGTTACCGCATTGTGTCGTGAGGGAGCGTTTAAGCCCACTTTTTTGTGTTTTTGGTTCTGGGCATCTGCCTCTTCTGAATCTTCGTGTGAAATATGTGCTGTGTCTTGATATGGAGTGTTTATGCTCCTCTTTTTGTGTTTCTGCTTCTTCAAATCTTCTTTTGCTGAGTCTTTTGATTCCTCGGTTTCCGATGCTGGGTTGTATTTGGGTCATGCTTGCAGCGAGAGCCACATGACGCATGTTTTTTCCTCGCTTTTCTTTCTTAGTTTTTTTTTATCCTCTCGACTGTTATTTTCCACATGCAACATGGTCTCCCTATTTTTAATTTGCTGCTGTTCAGTGTTAGCGCTTTCTTCAGCTGTCCTTTTTGCTTTAACCTTCTTGATCCTTGCCCTTATCTCTCTGCTACCAGAGTATGGTCTATTTGTGTGATTGAGCTTCCATTACTCCAAGTGTCAATGCAGGTTTGACTTTTGCTCCATGTATTTCTTATTGTTAAGTTAAACATGTGTGCTAGGTTTTTCAGCGCGTTTCCATTTTCGTTAGGCCATGTGTGGAGTATATGAGCATTGAAGTCTCCTAATAGTATAATGGACATTTTTCTTGATTTTTCATAGCGTTAGTGTGTGCCGGTTTTCTTTTTCTAATTGATGGCTTAGTGCTCCATATAGACAGTCCTCTCTTCGGTTATTACTGATTTTTTTTTCCTCTTTGCCGCCTGGCACGATTTCACTACACTATATATACCATTATTTACTGCGTTAGAGGGGAAGCACTGTGTAAAGTTTTGGTTTGTATACCTAATTAAACACTATCTGATATTTCCTATCAATTACTGAAAATGTTCCGAGATATGTATTATTTTACAAACACATCCACTTATACTTTTTTTAACTATATTTTTTACACGTTGTCACTATTTAACTTTTATAAACTTTTATGGGTGTCTATTGGTGACAGAGCATTATAAAGCAGGTCTGATCGCCTCGACAGCAAGATGACAAGTCCAATGTGTTGTCGCATTGTGTTCGTTATATAATGTTTATGCTCCTCTTTTTGTGTTTCTGTTTCTACAAATTTTCTTCTTCTCCTTCTGAGATTTCTGATGCCTCGGTTTCTGGTTCTGGTAGGGTATATCGCTGCGATTTCTTTGTGGAGTTCATTTTTCCCACTCGCTTTCTTTTCCAGTATGTTTGGTCGCTTCTCAGTTTGTTCATGATCCTCTTAGTTGTTGTTTTCCACGTGTAACCCTGTTTCCCCATTTTTAGTATGAAATGTAATGTAGAATTTTTCATTTAACAACGAGCGCAATTTTGACCTGAAAAACTTCACTTGATAGTTTACCTAAGAAAATATAAGAGGATATAATGACCATACTTTAAGAGTAATGCATTTGATTATAACGTGCGTTATGCTAATATGTACCACCCTGTAGAATTTTTCACTCAGCAACGGTTTTTGTCACCCTTTTTTCATTGTAATTAAAAATTATTTATTTGAAACCAAATACCTTAAAAAGAATTTTCGTCTGCACGATTATTTTTTATTTATTATTATTTTTATCTGAAATGAATATCACATTCTGCTTTTTTCTGCTCCAAATAGTGCTATTAGTTATTTCACTCAAGTGAATGAGTTAACGGATTTATTTGGTTTGACCGTAATTTATGCCCTCGCCCGCTTAGGACCGCCGACCGCTAAGAAATTTGGTACTTCTTACTCTCAAGATTGCAACACAGGTGATAATATACTAGCCTAGTGGGCTTGTTAATTAAAAATCATGCATTTGCTATTATTAAAAATTAATTAAAGACACTTATCGTTTGTTGATTCTCTCTTCAGGTGTTACTAGACGATGTCACTGCACTACACTATAATTTACTGCGTAGACCAGAAGCACTGTGGAATTATTTGGTTTGCTTACCTAATTAAACACTGACTAATATTTATAAAATTATTGAAAATGCCCCGAGATATATATTAACTTTCAAACACATGCTATCCACTTATGCGAACTTTAATATATCTTCTACACTTAACTTTTAGATATTTTTATAGACAGAACACGCGTGAGATACGTCTGCTAGCATCGGCAGTCACACGAGAAGTCCACTTCCTATAATAATCATGATAATAACAAATTCATTATGTGTGTCATACAAATTAAATCACAGGGAAAAGCAAATTTAATAAACACAAATGAAAAGGCGAAGTTCGGTGGCACAATGGTACATCCGCTCTTCTTACTTTTATGTACTTAATCGAAAACGTTAGTACTAATTTGCTCTCAACTTATAATAAGACATAGCTTATGCAAAACATCACAGGCTTCTGATGATCTCTGTATGGCGGATATGACTAAATTCCACCATGCCATTTTACATATGTTCCAAATTATAAAATAAATGTAACAGAAGTTATATGCTTTCGCAGTTGACAACATTCAATTGCAACGTTTACTAGTTTTGTAACAGACCAAATATCAGTTTAAAGTAAAATGATATCAACTAATCTAAGTAAAGATAGTTAGGCCTAAAAGACAACCTATTGCAGTTTCTATGCCTTCTATAAATGTTCAATACTTTCTATCTTTCCGTAAAAATGAAATATTCCGAATAACAAATTGACGAAGTCACCAAATCGTTCGTATTAACTTGATAAAGAAACTTTAATTTCGCCATATGTGAACAAATAAACAAACTTATAACAATAAATTCTCTTCAAAGAAATACAAACGGTGAGTGGGAACCGCAAAAGGTGGATGTAAGTAGCAATAACGAGAAATAAGCCAAAGAAACAAAATCAGAGACGGTTTCGTATTGTTTGTCCTACTCATAGCCCAAATAGCATTACATCCCCTTTATAACAGATTTTATGTTGGCGGCACATAGTTTGCCGGAGATCCGGAAATGGGACTAGGCTATAGAATCGCCCTAAAATATGCAGAAGTTTTCTTTTTACGTCGGAAAATATCTCGCTATGCTTACTGCTTGCGTCTCTGAACGTTATTTTATGTTATTGTTACGTTAAATAAGTTTTCCCGTTTAATAAATCGGGGTTGTGTGAGTATGTTTTTGAGAGGATCAAATCGATACACAATCTCTTTTGTTGTACCTACACACTAAAATATAATCGGGTAGTAACACTGCAAACCGGGAGACTCAGTTTTAATCTCATTTCTAATTAACTCCTTTCATCTAAAATCCTAAATTATTCCTTCAAACAATAATTTAGAAATTGGTTTAAAGATCTACGCGATTGGTTTAGTTAATTGAAAACACGGGAAATGGTTAAACCTGGATTAGATTTAAATGAAAATTACGTGGCAGGCGAGAATGTGTAGGATTTTCCATGTGTTTCTTCTAGACATTTTTGCGAGTTTCTGTTACAAAAATATACTATAGTCCAGAGGATTGGCATTTGTTTAAAAAGCGATTTGCTGTCCTCAAAGTAATATTTACACTCCTCATCCCTGCTCCCCTGGTTCCGTAGGTATTATTTTTAATAAAAGGATAGCTTTTTTGTAAAAGTGAGGTCAACTTATTGTTGAGGTATGTGGTTCCTAAGGTAATTTTTAAGAGGGGAAGTGAGGCAAGTGTAGAGACGTCTTGATTATATGTTTATTTCAATACATCGAGTTAAGGAACGTTCATCATGGCTAGTGCTTAGATAAGTGACCGTCCGAGGAAACACAAAGATCTCGTTTTACCTTGTATAAATCTTTGTATGCGCAGAAGTCATGCAATTTAAGGAGAGGATTGCACAGTGGATATACCATTCTTCGGAGGGGACGTAAAGCAGTCAGTCCCATGTGTATTAGATGTTAGGTAAGTAAAAGATCCCTACTCTTCGGCAGAGAAGAGGTTCGGCAAAATTTTCACTTTGGGAATCGCTCGTCTCCTGGCGTCGGTGATTGGTCTTGATAGCAGAAATAGGTGGATGAAAAATAAATAAATAAATACAGAGGTGGGAGTGTTATAGTACCCAGTAGAATCAATCAGAAAAATAAACGAAAATCGACTTTCGAAAGACAATGCAAATTTTTGAAAACTATGCAAATGTTTGACTGAAAAACAATTTTTTACGTCGCCGACGACGTGTGGCACAACAGACGAAAAATTGGAAAATACGCCGAAATTAACGTCATTCGATGACGTTCGACGCAATAGTAGAAAATTTCGAAAGTGCAACGGAATTTTTCATGTCGCTCCATGACGTAACCATAAAGTTAAAAAGTACGCTCATCACTGAAATTTTTAAATATTAAAAATTTACAAGAAATTAAGTACTAAAAAAATTTAATTTTTCTTGAACTCTAACGTAGTTGCCTTTGCAAAAATCATATGTCTAATAATGAAATGTGAATAACTACCTTTTGGTTCTCCTTTTTGTTTCTTAATAGATATAAGTACTAGTACAAACTATAAGGATCAATAAAAATTATTCTGAAAGTCATTTTTTACTTTTAAATAAATTTAATAAAATAGAAAAACAAATGGCATAGATTTGAAATGGATGTCGATGAATTCAGGAAAAAATCTATAATTTATTGAACAGTATGAGCTACCACCTTCCGATTAAAAAAAGTTTTCGATAAAAAAGTGATTATTCAATTTTGGAGGCTTCGTAAATAGTTATTAATAAAATTAAATGAAAAATTATATTTTTCCCTTGGACTTTACCTGCTGTATAACAAATTTTGGTATTCCAAAGCACCTCAGACGAATGCCTTAAATGCTTAAAGAAACTGAACATTGACTCAAAAATTCTCGAAAAGCTCATGGTATACTCAGAATGTTGTCTTGAATCCAAATATCTAGAAATATACGGGGTGTTTCATTTAAAAAACGAAAGTTATGGTCATTTCCGGGCAAACCGGAAATGGTCTCATGCCGTTTTTTATGTCCAAAAATCCATTTTTACAGGTAGTTTCCGCAAATTTCAAGGTAGTGGAGGTTGATAAAATAAAAAATATTTTGTGGCCTTTGGTTCTTGTACACGTAGTAAATCACAATTTTCTTCACCACCCCCCCCCCCCCATGCCTATTTTTTTGAGACATTACCTTCTTTTGCCTATACTAGATACCAATTTTATGGGCTCTTACCTGCTTGATTTACCTATTTACCACCATCCACCCCAACTTACACCACTTACCCCCCAACCCGTTTAACGGAATAAGATGAAACTATAATCTAGTTCCAAATCTCGTTGAAATACATACGTGTACCAAACTTCAAGTCAATATCTTAAACGGTTACAGAGTAATCGTGCGCAGAAAAAAAAATACAGACAGACCGACAGACAAAAAATGTTTTTTCTCAAACTTAAAATATCGATGCTCCATGATATTCTAAGCCTATTTGAATAATAAAAAATTTAAAACATTCTTTTTCGTTACTATAATTCCACTGGATGTGGAAGTAATACGCAGAAAATGGAATGAGAGAGATATGAAAAATCATTGTGTGCCGTGCACTACACGATAAAAGTAAAGCTTCTACTTCAAGCGTTTTCTTCGAGAAAACCTACTACGCATCCATATTACTCCAAGTAGCCCACTCTGCATCCAATTTACTCGAGGAAAACCACTGCGCATCCATAATTCTCGAGGAAACCTCCTACGCATCCATATTACTTGAGGTAACCTACTGCGCATCCAAAATACTCTAGAAAACCCACTGCGCATCCATACATACTACTTGAGGTAACTTACTGCGCATCGATAGTACTCGAGGAAAGCCACTGCGCGTCCATAATATTCGGAGAAACCTACTGCGCATCCATACTACTCGAGGTAACCCACTTATTATAGAATCAAGAAAATAACTCTCCGTAAAACTTCGTACAGGTTGCATGGTATTCTAATTTGTAGAAGCTAGACACACACACACGCGATGACGATATCTTCTCATCTGTCCTTGAAACATTGGTGTCAATCAGCAACCTGCTAAAATAATCTTAAAAGGCAGGCACGCTGATCGTTTGTTCATAGGACTCGAATTACAATGCAAGCTGTAGAGTGTTTATAAATCTTAAAATTCTACACCTAGATTTTCTATCCAAATATCTCACAAGGAAAAAAAAATTGATACTATATTTGCAATTCACTATGCAGAAATTATTGTTTATGGAACTTTAATAATATAATATTTGAAATCATCTACCCCAAAAACCTATAAAACAATATGCCACATCGGTAGTTAGAGGTGGGGATCGGGGTGGTTTTAGTGGGGTGGATGAAGTAAAAAAATTTTGAGGCCTAAGATTCTTGTATATACGCTAAACTAAAATTTTATTTTTCACCCCCTTTAATAATGGGGGTGGCTAATGCAAAAAAATTTTTTGAGGCCTTAACTTTTTTATATACAGGGTGTTCCGGCACTATGGGGCAATACTTCGGGGACGTATAGTTTTGGTCAAAATAAAACTAAAAGTACCAATAATTTCTTTTTTAAGACTCCCCCCTACGGAGATATTACCCTTTAAAGTTACATATTCAAGAATGTTTTTTGCCTATTACTTCCAAACCGTTCTATCGATTTTAATAAAATTTGGACTGTGTACTTACTGTGTACTTACTAAATAATAATAATAATAATAATAATAATAATAATAATAATAATAATAATAATAATAATAATAATAATAATAATAATAATAATAATAATAATAATAATAATAATAATAACCAGGCGCTGCTAGAGAGAGTCAGTCCCGGATCTGAAAAGATGCCCTATTACAGATACAATCCAAAGACCATCATCGACAGCCCGAGCTACAGACTGTACTGGGATAGGGAAGTAATAACAGATGTACAAGTACAACACAACAGACCGGACATAATACTGATCGACAAAGCACATAAACATACTTACCTGTTGGATATAGCAATACCACTGCCCACTAACCTGCAGAAAAAACACTCTGAAAAATTAAACAAATACTTACTCTTAGCAAATGAGATCAAAGAGTTGTAGGAACAGGAAAAAGTCACCATTATCCCAAATGTCATAGGATCCACAGGTGAGATACCATCTACTATTGCAAGCCTACGAAAACTGCAATTGGATGAGCGCCTCTTTATCGAAATGCAGAAGATAGTGCTGATTGAAACCTGCGGAATAGTCAGAAAAGTTCTAAACATATAAGTCTCCTAATAATGTAACTTGTTTTATACTTACCATCAACATTTAAACACTTACCATATCCTTGTACACGTGTACCGGAATGGAAGTCTAAACCAAATCATAGCATTTGTGGAACTCGTAAATAATAATAATAATAATAACGTTTATTGTGAACATTGAGACGTACACAAATGGGAGATAGTTCGGCATAGCCGCTCTTCCACTTTCCCATAAAGAATAACAATATTCGTTACTTAATTAATTACACTTAACTATGCATCTATAAAATGCACTAGATTAATATTAAAACGTACAAAATATTAATTAGTTTATATAAATAATTACACTAAATACAATAATTTTATCCAATAATGAAAAACAATGCTTGTTACTTAACTATTTACCGACTTAATTACACTTAAAAAAATATTTATAAAAAAATAGTATTAAATTGTACAAAACAAATAGTTTATCAATGTGCACCAAATTTAATAAATGTTATATTTATGTAGTTTATACACTTATATCATTCCCTAAGAATAACAGTTTCGACTCTTTTTTAAATGTGCCTATCGACTTGTCTAAAAATTGTAGGACATAATTTAATACTGTTGGCGCGGTGTATGCAAAGCTCCCCTCAAATTTCACCGGAGTGAAGTTAGCGGCCAAAAGATAGCAGCCAATTACCGAAGTAACCCGAACATCCATAGGCGTGCCTAGCAGAAATGGTAGGCAAAAATATCAAATAAATATTTAAGAAAAACAGATAGGAATTGACTTTTAGCCGAAATAACGATTTTAGATTTACAAATCATATAAGGGGAAGGAGACACGCTTAAAATACAGACAAAAATAAACATTGTGGGAGCTTCAAATTCAAAGAGAGTCTAACAAATTTGCTAAATATACACTTGCAAAATGTTAATTAATTATAATTAATTATAATATGTCCGAACGAATCTTCAAGGGGTGCAAACCTACCCTAATATTTAATAGATGCAAGAAGGAGACGGAAAGCCAACTTCAAATCAATACAGCAGGTAGACAATATAGTAAGAAGGTACATGTTAAAAGATTAATATCTTTCAGGCCGTCGAAGGGGTTGAAACCTACCCCAATAATTAAAAAAAATTACTAAAGTCAAGAAGGAAACGAAAAGCCAGCTTCAAATCACTAGAGCAGACAGACAATGTAGTAAGAAAGCAGATACTAAAAGATCAATTCCTTGCAGGCCGTCTAAGGGGTGGAAACCTACCCCAACATTTATTAGATGCAAGAAGGAAACGGAAAGCCAACTTCAAATCAATACAGCAAGTAGACAATATAGTAAGAAAGCACATGTTAAAAGATGAAACTCTTGCAGGCCGTCGAAGGGGTTGAAACCTACCCCAATAGCATAGAAAAATTACTAAAGTCAAGAAGGAAACGAAAAGCCAGCTTCAAATCGATAGAGCAGACAGAAATTGTAGTAAGAAAAGAGATACTAAAAGATCGATTCCTTACAGGCCGTCTAAGGGGTGGAAATCTACCCCAACATTTATTAGATGCAAGAAGGAAACGGAAAGCCAACTTCAAATCAATACAGCAGGTAGACAATATAGTAAGAAAGCACATGTTAAAAGATGAAACTCTTGCAGGCCGTCGAAGGGGTTGAAATCTACCCCAATAATTAAAAAAAATTACTAAAGTCAAGAAGGAAACGAAAAGCCAGCTTCAAATCAATACAGCTGGTAGACAGTATTGTAAGAAAACACATACTAAAAGATCAATTCCTTACAGGCCGTCTAAGGGGTGAAATCCTACCCCAACATTTATTAGATGCAAGAAGGAAACGGAAAGCCAACCTCAAATCAATACAGCAAGTAGACAATATAGTAAGAAAGCACATGTTAAAATATGAAACTCTTGCAGGCCGTCGAAGGGGTTGAAATCTACCCCAATAGCATAAAAAAATTACTAAAGTCAAGAAGGAAACGAAAAGCCAGCTTCAAATCAATAAAGCAGACAGAAAATGTAGTAAGAAAGCAGATACTAAAAGATCAATTCCTTGCAGGCCGTCTAAGGGGTGGAAACCTACCCCAACATTTATTAGATGCAAGAAGGAAACGGAAAGCCAACTTCAAATCAATACAGCAAGTGGACAATATAGTAAGAAAGCACATGTTAAAAGATGAAACTCTTGCAGGCCGTCGAAGGGGTTGAAATCTACCCCAATAGCATAAAAAAATTACTATAGTCAAGAAGGAAACGAAAACCCAGCTTCAAATCAATAGAGCAGACAGACAATGTAGTAAGAAAGCACATACTAAAAAATCAATCCCTTGCAGGCCGTCTAAGGGGTGCAAACCTACACTAATAATTAATAGATACAAGAAGGAGACGGAAAGCCAACTTCAAATCAATACAGCAGGTAGACAATATAGTAAGAAAGTACATGTTAAAAGATTAATCTCTTGCAGGCCGTCGAAGGGGTTGAAACCTACCCCAATAGCATACAAAAATTACTAAAGTCAAGAAGGAAACGAAAAGCCAGCTTCAAATCAATAGAGCAGACAGACAATGTAGTAAGAAAGCAGATACTAAAAGATCAATTCCTTGCAGGCCGTCTAAGGGGTGGAAACCTACCCCAACATTTATTAGATGCAAGAAGGAAATGGAAAGCCAACTTCAAATCAATACAGCAAGTAGACAATATAGTAAGAAAGCACATGTTAAAATATGAAACTCTTGCAGGCCGTCGAAGGGGTTGAAACCTACCCCAATAGCATAAAAAAATTACTAAAGTCAAGAAGGAAACGAAAAGCCAGCTTCAAATCAATAGAGCAGACAGAAAATGTAGTAAGAAGGCAGATACTAAAAGATCAATTCCTTGCAGGCCGTCTAAGGGGTGGAAACCTACCCCAACATTTATTAGATGCAAGAAGGAAACGGAAAGCCAACTTCAAATCAATACAGCAAGTAGACAATGTAGTAAGAAAGCACATGTTAAAAGATAAAACTCTTGCAGGCCGTCGAAGGGGTTGAAATCTACCCCAATAGCATAAAAAAATTACTAAAGTCAAGAAGGAAACGAAAAGCCAGCTTCAAATCAATATACCAGACAGACAATGTAGTAAGAAAGCACATACTAAAAGATCAATTCCTTGCAGGCCGTCTAAGGGGTGGAAACCTACCCCAACATTTATTAGATGCAAGAAGGAAACGGAAAGCCAACTTCAAATCAATACAGCAAGTAGACAATATAGTAAGAAAGCACATGTTAAATGATGAAACTCTTGCAGGCCGTCGAAGGGGTTGAAATCTGCCCCAATAGCATAAAAAAATTACTAAAGTCAAGAAGGAAACGAAGAGCCAGCTTCAAATCAATAGACCAGACAGACAATGTAGTAAGAAAGCACATACTAAAAGATCAATTCCTTGCAGGCCGTCTAAGGGGTGGAAACCTACCCCAATATTTATTAGATGCAAGAAGGAAACGGAAAGCCAACCTCAAATCAATACAGCAAGTAGACAATATAGTAAGAAAGCACATGTTAAAATATGAAACTCTTGCAGGCCGTCGAAGGGGTTGAAACCTACCCCAATAGTATAAAAAAATTACTAAAGTCAAGAAGGAAACGAAAAGCCAGCTTCAAATCAATAGAGCAGACAGAAAATGTAGTAAGAAAGCAGATACTAAAAGATCAATTCCTTGCATGCCGTCTAAGGGGTGGAAACCTACCCCAACATTTATTAGATGCAAGAAGGAAACGGAAAGCCATAACCTCAAATCAATACAGCAAGTAGACAATATAGTAAGAAACCACATGTTAAAAGATGAAACTCTTGCAGGCCGCCGAAGGGGTTGAAACGTACCCCAATAGCATAGAAAAATTACTAAAGTCAAGAAGGAAACGAAAAGCCAGCTTCAAATCGATAGAGCAGAGAGAAAATGTAGTAAGAAAGCAGATACTAAAAGACCAATTCCTTGCAGGCCGTCTAAGGGGTGGAAACCTACCCCAACATTTATTAGATGCAAGAAGGAAACGGAAAGCCAACTTCAAATCAATACACTAAGTAGACAATATAGTAAGAAAGCACATGTTAAAAGATGAAACTCTTGCAGGCCGTCGAAGGGGTTGAAATCTACCCCAATAGCATAAAAAAATTACTAAAGTCAAGAAGGAAACGAAAAGCCAGCTTCAAATCAATAGACCAGACAGACAATGTAGTAAGAAAGCACATACTAAAAGATCAATTCCTTGCAGGCCGTCTAAGGGGTGCAAACCTACCCCAATATTTAATAGATGCAAGAAAGAAACTGAAAGCCAACTTCAAATCAATACAGCAGGTAGACAATATAGTAAGAAAGTACATGTTAAAAGATTAATCTCTTGCAGGCCGTCGAAGGGGTTGAAACCTACCCCAATAGCATAAAAAAATTACTAAAGTCAAGAAGGAAACGAAAAGCCAGCTTCAAATCAATAGAGCAGACAGACAATGTAGTAAGAAAGCACATACTAAAAAATCAATCCCTTGCAGGCCGTCTAAGGGGTGCAAACCTACCCTAATAATTAATAGATACAAGAAGGAGACGGAAAGCCAACTTCAAATCAATACAGCAGGTAGACAATATAGTAAGAAAGTACATGTTAAAAGATTAATCTTTTGCAAGCCGTCGAAGGGGTTGAAACCTACCCCAATAGCATAGAAAAATTACTAAAGTCAAGAAGGAAACGAAAAGCCAGCTTCAAATCAATAGAGCAAACAGACAATGTAGTAAGAAAGCAGATACTAAAAGATCAATTCCTTGCAGGCCGTCTAAGGGGTGGAAACCTACCCCAACATTTATTAGATGCAAGAAGGAAACGGAAAGCCAACTTCAAATCAATACAGCAAGTAGACAATATAGTAAGAAAGCACATGTTAAAAGATGAAACTCTTGCAGGCCGTCGAAGGGGTTGAAATCTACCCCAATAGCATAAAAAAATTACTAAAGTCAAGAAGGAAACGAAAAGCCAGCTTCAAATCAATAGACCAGACAGACAATGTAGTAAGAAAGCACATACTAAAAGATCAATTCCTTGCAGGCCGTCTAAGGGGTGGAAACCTACCCCAATATTTATTAGATGCAAGAAGGAAACGGAAAGCCAACCTCAAATCAATACAGCAAGTAGACAATATAGTAAGAAAGCACATGTTAAAATATGAAACTCTTGCAGGCCGTCGAAGGGGTTGAAACCTACCCCAATAGTATAAAAAAATTACTAAAGTCAAGAAGGAAACGAAAAGCCAGCTTCAAATCAATAGAGCAGACAGAAAATGTAGTAAGAAAGCAGATACTAAAAGATCAATTCCTTGCATGCCGTCTAAGGGGTGGAAACCTACCCCAACATTTATTAGATGCAAGAAGGAAACGGAAAGCCAACCTCAAATCAATACAGCAAGTAGACAATATAGTAAGAAACCACATGTTAAAAGATGAAACTCTTGCAGGCCGCCGAAGGGGTTGAAACGTACCCCAATAGCATAGAAAAATTACTAAAGTCAAGAAGGAAACGAAAAGCCAGCTTCAAATCGATAGAGCAGACAGAAAATGTAGTAGGAAAGCAGATACTAAAAGACCAATACCTTGCAGACCGTCTAAGGGGTGGAAACCTACCCCAACATTTATTAGATGCAAGAAGGAAACGGAAAGCCAACTTCAAATCAATACAGCAAGTAGACAATATAGTAAGAAAGCACACGTTAAAAGATGAAACTCTTGCAGGCCGTCGAAGGGGTTGAAATCTACCCCAATAGCATAAAAAAATTACTAAAGTCAAGAAGGAAACGAAAAGCCAGCTTCAAATCAATAGAGCAGACAGAAAATGTAGTAAGAAAGCAGATACTAAAAGATCAATTCCTTGCAGGCCGTCTAAGGGGTGGAAACCTACCCTAACATTTATTAGATGCAAGAAGGAAACGGAAAGCCAACTTCAAATCAATACAGCAAGTAGACAATATAGTAAGAAAGCACATGTTAAAAGATGAACCTCTTGCAGGCCGTCGAAGGGGTTGAAATCTACCCCAATAGCATAAAAAAATTACTAAAGTCAAGAAGGAAACGAAAAGCCAGCTTCAAATCAATAGAGCAGACAGAAAATGTAGTAAGAAAGCAGATACTAAAAGATCAATTCCTTGCAGGCCGTCTAAGGGGTGGAAACCTACCCCAACATTTATTTGATGCAAGAAGGAAACGGAAAGCCAACTTCAAATCAATGCAGCAAGTAGACAATATAGTAAGAAAGCACATGTTAAAATATGAAACTCTTGCAGGCCGTCGAAGGGGTTGAAATCTACCCCAATAGCATAAAAAAATTACTAAATTCAAGAAGGAAACGAAAAGCCAGCTTCAAATCAATAGACCAGACAGACAATGTAGTAAGAAAGCACATACTAAAAGATCAATTCCTTGCAGGCCGTCTAAGGGGTGGAAACCTACCCCAACATTTATTAGATGCAAGAAGGAAACGGAAAGCCAACTTCAAATCAATACAGCAAGTAGACAATATAGTAAGAAAGCACATGTTAAAAGATGAAACTCTTGCAGGCCGTCGAAGGGGTTGAAATCTACCCCAATAGCATAAAAAAATTACTAAAGTCAAGAAGGAAACGAAAAGCCAGCTTCAAATCGATAGAGCAGACAGAAAATGTAGTAGGAAAGCAGATACTAAAAGACCAATTCCTTGCAGGCCGTCTAAGGGGTGGAAACCTACCCCAACATTTATTAGATGCAAGAAGGAAACGGAAAGCCAACTTCAAATCAATACAGCAAGTAGACAATATAGTAAGAAAGCACACATTAAAAGATGAAACTCTTGCAGGCCGTCGAAGGGGTTAAAATCTACCCCAATAGCATAAAAAAATTACTAAAGTCAAGAAGGAAACGAAAAGCCAGCTTCAAATCAATAGAGCACACAGAAAATGTAGTAAGAAAGCAGATACTAAAAGATCAATTCCTTGCAGGCCGTCTAAGGGGTGGAAACCTACCCCAACATTTATTAGATGCAAGAAGGAAACGGAAAGCCAACTTCAAATCAATACAGCAAGTAGACAATATAGTAAGAAAGCACATGTTAAAAGATGAAACTCTTGCAGGCCGTCGAAGGGGTTGAAATCTACCCCAATAGCATAAAAAAATTACTAAAGTCAAGAAGGAAACGAAAAGCCAGCTTCAAATCAATAGAGCAGACAGAAAATGTAGTAAGAAAGCAGATACTAAAAGATCAATTCCTTGCAGGCCGTCTAAGGGGTGGAAACCTACCCCAACATTTATTAGATGCAAGAAGGAAACGGAAAGCCAACTTCAAATCAATACACTAAGTAGACAATATAGTAAGAAAGCACATGTTAAAAGATGAAACTCTTGCAGGCCGTCGAAGGGGTTGAAATCTACCCCAATAGCATAAAAAAATTACTAAAGTCAAGAAGGAAACGAAAAGCCAGCTTCAAATCAATAGACCAGACAGACAATGTAGTAAGAAAGCACATACTAAAAGATCAATTCCTTGCAGGCCGTCTAAGGGGTGGAAACCTACCCCAATATTTATTAGATGCAAGAAGGAAACGGAAAGCCAACCTCAAATCAATACAGCAAGTAGACAATATAGTAAGAAAGCACATGTTAAAATATGAAACTCTTGCAGGCCGTCGAAGGGGTTGAAACCTACCCCAATAGTATAAAAAAATTACTAAAGTCAAGAAGGAAACGAAAAGCCAGCTTCAAATCAGTAGAGCAGACAGAAAATGTAGTAAGAAAGCAGATACTAAAAGATCAATTCCTTGCATGCCGTCTAAGGGGTGGAAACCTACCCCAACATTTATTAGATGCAAGAAGGAAACGGAAAGCCAACCTCAAATCAATACAGCAAGTAGACAATATAGTAAGAAACCACATGTTAAAAGATGAAACTCTTGCAGGCCGCCGAAGGGGTTGAAACGTACCCCAATAGCATAGAAAAATTACTAAAGTCAAGAAGGAAACGAAAAGCCAGCTTCAAATCGATAGGGCAGAGAGAAAATGTAGTAAGAAAGCAGATACTAAAAGACCAATTCCTTGCAGGCCGTCTAAGGGGTGGAAACCTACCCCAACATTTATTAGATGCAAGAAGGAAACGGAAAGCCAACTTCAAATCAATACAGCAAGTAGACAATATAGTAAGAAAGCACACGTTAAAAGATGAAACTCTTGCAGGCCGTCGAAGGGGTTGAAATCTACCCCAATAGCATAAAAAAATTACTAAAGTCAAGAAGGAAACGAAAAGCCAGCTTCAAATCAATAGAGCAGACAGAAAATGTAGTAAGAAAGCAGATACTAAAAGATCAATTCCTTGCAGGCCGTCTAAGGGGTGGAAACCTACCCTAACATTTATTAGATGCAAGAAGGAAACGGAAAGCCAACTTCAAATCAATACAGCAAGTAGACAATATAGTAAGAAAGCACATGTTAAAAGATGAAACTCTTGCAGGCCGTCGAAGGGGTTGAAATCTACCCCAATAGCATAAAAAAATTACTAAAGTCAAGAAGGAAACGAAAAGCCAGCTTCAAATCAATAGAGCAGACAGAAAATGTAGTAAGAAAGCAGATACTAAAAGATCAATTCCTTGCAGGCCGTCTAAGGGGTGGAAACCTACCCCAACATTTATTTGATGCAAGAAGGAAACGGAAAGCCAACTTCAAATCAATGCAGCAAGTAGACAATATAGTAAGAAAGCACATGTTAAAATATGAAACTCTTGCAGGCCGTCGAAGGGGTTGAAACCTACCCCAATAGTATAAAAAAATTACTAAAGTCAAGAAGGAAACGAAAAGCCAGCTTCAAATCAATAGAGCAGACAGAAAATGTAGTAAGAAAGCAGATACTAAAAGATCAATTCCTTGCATGCCGTCTAAGGGGTGGAAACCTACCCCAACATTTATTAGATGCAAGAAGGAAACGGAAAGCCATAACCTCAAATCAATACAGCAAGTAGACAATATAGTAAGAAACCACATGTTAAAAGATGAAACTCTTGCAGGCCGCCGAAGGGGTTGAAACGTACCCCAATAGCATAGAAAAATTACTAAAGTCAAGAAGGAAACGAAAAGCCAGCTTCAAATCGATAGAGCAGAGAGAAAATGTAGTAAGAAAGCAGATACTAAAAGACCAATTCCTTGCAGGCCGTCTAAGGGGTGGAAACCTACCCCAACATTTATTAGATGCAAGAAGGAAACGGAAAGCCAACTTCAAATCAATACACTAAGTAGACAATATAGTAAGAAAGCACATGTTAAAAGATGAAACTCTTGCAGGCCGTCGAAGGGGTTGAAATCTACCCCAATAGCATAAAAAAATTACTAAAGTCAAGAAGGAAACGAAAAGCCAGCTTCAAATCAATAGACCAGACAGACAATGTAGTAAGAAAGCACATACAAAAAGATCAATTCCTTGCAGGCCGTCTAAGGGGTGCAAACCTACCCCAATATTTAATAGACGCAAGAAAGAAACTGAAAGCCAACTTCAAATCAATACAGCAGGTAGACAATATAGTAAGAAAGTACATGTTAAAAGATTAATCTCTTGCAGGCCGTCGAAGGGGTTGAAACCTACCCCAATAGCATAAAAAAATTACTAAAGTCAAGAAGGAAACGAAAAGCCAGCTTCAAATCAATAGAGCAGACAGACAATGTAGTAAGAAAGCACATACTAAAAAATCAATCCCTTGCAGGCCGTCTAAGGGGTGCAAACCTACCCTAATAATTAATAGATACAAGAAGGAGACGGAAAGCCAACTTCAAATCAATACAGCAGGTAGACAATATAGTAAGAAAGTACATGTTAAAAGATTAATCTTTTGCAAGCCGTCGAAGGGGTTGAAACCTACCCCAATAGCATAGAAAAATTACTAAAGTCAAGAAGGAAACGAAAAGCCAGCTTCAAATCAATAGACCAGACAGACAATGTAGTAAGAAAGCACATACTAAAAGATCAATTCCTTGCAGGCCGTCTAAGGGGTGGAAACCTACCCCAACATTTATTAGATGCAAGAAGGAAACGGAAAGCCAACTTCAAATCAATACAGCAAGTAGACAATATAGTAAGAAAGCACATGTTAAAAGATGAAACTCTTGCAGGCCGTCGAAGGGGTTGAAATCTACCCCAATAGCATAAAAAAATTACTAAAGTCAAGAAGGAAACGAAAAGCCAGCTTCAAATCAATAGACCAGACAGACAATGTAGTAAGAAAGCACATACTAAAAGATCAATTCCTTGCAGGCCGTCTAAGGGGTGGAAACCTACCCCAATATTTATTAGATGCAAGAAGGAAACGGAAAGCCAACCTCAAATCAATACACCAAGTAGACAATATAGTAAGAAAGCACATGTTAAAAGATGAAACTCTTGCAGGCCGTCGAAGGGGTTGAAATCTACCCCAATAGCATAAAAAAATTACTAAAGTCAAGAAGGAAACGAAAAGCCAGCTTCAAATCGATAGAGCAGACAGAAAATGTAGTAGGAAAGCAGATACTAAAAGACCAATTCCTTGCAGGCCGTCTAAGGGGTGGAAACCTACCCCAACATTTATTAGATGCAAGAAGGAAACGGAAAGCCAACTTCAAATCAATACAGCAAGTAGACAATATAGTAAGAAAGCACATGTTAAAAGATGAAACTCTTGCAGGCCGTCGAAGGGGTTGAAATCTACCCCAATAGCATAAAAAAATTACTAAAGTCAAGAAGGAAACGAAAAGCCAGCTTCAAATCAATAGAGCAGACAGAAAATGTAGTAAGAAAGCAGATACTAAAAGATCAATTCCTTGCAGGCCGTCTAAGGGGTGGAAACCTACCCTAACATTTATTAGATGCAAGAAGGAAACGGAAAGCCAACTTCAAATCAATACAGCAAGTAGACAATATAGTAAGAAAGCACATGTTAAAAGATGAAACTCTTGCAGGCCGTCGAAGGGGTTGAAATCTACCCCAATAGCATAAAAAAATTACTAAAGTCAAGAAGGAAACGAAAAGCCAGCTTCAAATCAATAGAGCAGACAGAAAATGTAGTAAGAAAGCAGATACTAAAAGATCAATTCCTTGCAGGCCGTCTAAGGGGTGGAAACCTACCCCAACATTTATTAGATGCAAGAAGGAAACGGAAAGCCAACTTCAAATCAATGCAGCAAGTAGACAATATAGTAAGAAAGCACATGTTAAAATATGAAACTCTTGCAGGCCGTCGAAGGGGTTGAAATCTACCCCAATAGCATAAAAAAATTACTAAAGTCAAGAAGGAAACGAAAAGCCAGCTTCAAATCAATAGACCAGACAGACAATGTAGTAAGAAAGCACATACTAAAAGATCAATTCCTTGCAGGCCGTCTAAGGGGTGGAAACCTACCCCAACATTTATTAGATGCAAGAAGGAAACGGAAAGCCAACTTCAAATCAATACAGCAAGTAGACAATATAGTAAGAAAGCACATGTTAAAAGATGAAACTCTTGCAGGCCGTCGAAGGGGTTGAAATCTACCCCAATAGCATAAAAAAATTACTAAAGTCAAGAAGGAAACGAAAAGCCAGCTTCAAATCAATAGAGCAGACAGAAAATGTAGTAAGAAAGCAGATACTAAAAGATCAATTCCTTGCAGGCCGTCTAAGGGGTGGAAACCTACCCCAACATTTATTAGATGCAAGAAGGAAACGGAAAGCCAACTTCAAATCAATACAGCAAGTAGACAATATAGTAAGAAAGCACATGTTAAAAGATGAAACTCTTGCAGGCCGTCGAAGGGGTTGAAATCTACCCCAATAGCATAAAAAAATTACTAAAGTCAAGAAGGAAACGAAAAGCCAGCTTCAAATCAATAGACCAGACAGACAATGTAGTAAGAAAGCACATACTAAAAGATCAATTCCTTGCAGGCCGTCTAAGGGGTGGAAACCTACCCCAATATTTATTAGATGCAAGAAGGAAACGGAAAGCCAACCTCAAATCAATACACCAAGTAGACAATATAGTAAGAAAGCACATGTTAAAAGATGAAACTCTTGCAGGCCGTCGAAGGGGTTGAAATCTACCCCAATAGCATAAAAAAATTACTAAAGTCAAGAAGGAAACGAAAAGCCAGCTTCAAATCGATAGAGCAGACAGAAAATGTAGTAGGAAAGCAGATACTAAAAGACCAATTCCTTGCAGGCCGTCTAAGGGGTGGAAACCTACCCCAACATTTATTAGATGCAAGAAGGAAACGGAAAGCCAACTTCAAATCAATACAGCAAGTAGACAATATAGTAAGAAAGCACATATTAAAAGATGAAACTCTTGCAGGCCGTCGAAGGGGTTGAAATCTACCCCAATAGCATAAAAAAATTACTAAAGTCAAGAAGAAAACGAAAAGCCAGCTTCAAATCAATAGAGCAGACAGAAAATGTAGTAAGAAAGCAGATACTAAAAGATCAATTCCTTGCAGGCCGTCTAAGGGGTGGAAACCTACCCCAACATTTATTAGATGCAAAAAGGAAACGGAAAGCCAACTTCAAATCAATACAGCAAGTAGACAATATAGTAAGAAAGCACATGTTAAAGGATGAAACTCTTGCAGGCCGTCGAAGGGGTTGAAATCTACCCCAATAGCATAAAAAAATTACTAAAGTCAAGAAGGAAACGAAAAGCCAGCTTCAAATCAATAGAGCAGACAGAAAATGTAGTAAGAAAGCAGATACTAAAAGATCAATTCCTTGCATGCCGTCTAAGGGGTGGAAACCTACCCCAACATTTATTAGATGCAAGAAGGAAACGGAAAGCCAACCTCAAATCAATACAGCAAGTAGACAATATAGTAAGAAAGCACATGTTAAAAGATGAAACTCTTGCAGGCCGCCGAAGGGGTTGAAACCTACCCCAATAGCATAGAAAAATTACTAAAGTCAAGAAGGAAACGAAAAGCCAGCTTCAAATCGATAGAGCAGACAGAAAATGTAGTAAGAAAGCAGATACTAAAAGACCAATTCCTTGCAGGCCGTCTAAGGGGTGGAAACCTACCCCAACATTTATTAGATGCAAGAAGGAAACGGAAAGCCAACTTCAAATCAATACACTAAGTAGGCAATATAGTAAGAAAGCACATGTTAAAAGATGAAACTCTTGCAGGCCGTCGAAGGGGTTGAAATCTACCCCAATAGCATAAAAAAATTACTAAAGTCAAGAAGGAAACGAAAAGCCAGCTTCAAATCAATAGAGCAGACAGAAAATGTAGTAAGAAAGCAGATACTAAAAGATCAATTCCTTGCAGGCCGTCTAAGGGGTGGAAACCTACCCCAACATTTATTAGATGCAAAAAGGAAACGGAAAGCCAACTTCAAATCAATACAGCAAGTAGACAATATAGTAAGAAAGCACATGTTAAAAGATGAAACTCTTGCAGGCCGTCGAAGAGGTTGAAATCTACCCCAATAGCATAAAAAAATTACTAAAGTCAAGAAGGAAACGAAAAGCCAGCTTCAAATCAATAGACCAGACAGACAATGTAGTAAGAAAGCACATACTAAAAGATCAATTCCTTGCAGGCCGTCTCAGGGGTGGAAACCTACCCCAATATTTATTAGATGCAAGAAGGAAACGGAAAGCCAACCTCAAATCAATACAGCAAGTAGACAATATAGTAAGAAAGCACATGTTAAAATATGAAACTCTTGCAGGCCGTCGAAGGGGTTGAAACCTACCCCAATAGTATAAAAAAATTACTAAAGTCAAGAAGGAAACGAAAAGCCAGCTTCAAATCAATAGAGCAGACAGAAAATGTAGTAAGAAAGCAGATACTAAAAGATCAATTCCTTGCATGCCGTCTAAGGGGTGGAAATCTACCCCAACATTTATTAGATGCAAGAAGGAAACGGAAAGCCAACCTCAAATCAATACAGCAAGTAGACAATATAGTAATAAAGCACATGTTAAAAGATGAAACTCTTGCAGGCCGTCGAAGGGGTGGCAATCTACCCCAATAATTTAAAAAAATTATTAAAGGCAAGAAGGAAACGAAACGCCAGCTTCAAATCAATAGAGCAGACAGAAAATGTAGTAAGGAAGCAGATACTAAAAGATCAATTCCTTGCAGGCCGTCTAAGGGGTGGAAACCTACCCCAACATTTATTAGATGCAAGAAGGAAACGGAAAGCCAACTTCAAATCAATACAGCAGATAGACAGTATGGTAAGAAAGTACATACTAAAAGATGAATCCCTTGCAGAACGTCGAGGTGGTATAAATCTACCCCAATAACATGCAAGAATTATTAAATGCAGGAAGGAAACGGAAAGCAAACTTCAAATCAATACAGCGGACAGACAATATAGTGAGAAAGCACATACCAAAAGATCAATCCCTTGCACTCCGTAATTTTTCTGTCAGACGTACGGAATAGAAATTATAACGTTTCACGCATAAATTTCATTTTTTAGTAACCTCGACTCAAAAATTTTCTCAGACCAATTTTGTTTCTTATCAAAAGTTGTTTGTTTTGTGCTGCTGAACAATATCTGTAAAATAAATTTTTCTGTTGGACGTACGAAAAAAAATTTTTTAGCATTTCATGTATAAATTTCATTATTAGTTGATATACCCTCGACTTAAAATTTTCTCAGATCAATTTTGTTTCTTAACAAAAGTTGTTTGATTTGTGTTACTGAACAATATCTGTGAAATAAATTTTTCTGTTGGACGTACGAAAAAAAAAAATTTTAACATTTGATATATAAATTTCATTTTTAGTTGATATACCCTCGACTTAAAAAAATTTTAAGACCAATTTTGTTTCTTAACAAAAGTTGTTTGATTTGTGTTTCTGAACAATATCTGTGAAATAAATTTTTCTGTTGGGTGCACGAAAAAAAAATTTAACATTTGATGTATAAATTTCATTTTTAGTTGATATACCCTCGACTTAAAAATTTTTTAAGACCAATTTTGTTTCTTAACAAAAGTTGTTTGATTTGTGTTTCTGCACAATATCTGTGAAATAAGTTTTTCTGTTGGACGTACGAAAAAAAAAATTTTAACATTTTATATATAAATTTCATTTTTAGTTGATATACCCTCGACTTAAAAATTTTCTCAGACCAATTTTGTTTCTTAACAAAAGTTGTTTGTTTTATGTTTCTGAACGATATCTGTGAAATAAATTTTTCTGTCGGACGTACGAAAAAATAAAATTATAAGATTTCATGTGTAAATTTCATTTTTAGTTGATATACCTTCGACTGTGTTTCTTAACAGAAGTTGTTCGCCGTACTGTAAGACCGGCCCTATTTGTAGAAGAAAGTTTATTTGTACCTGTGTATTACCAGAATCACACTTGTATACATACAAAACTATCTAAATTGAACCTACTTCGTCCAGTTCGTTTCTTGGGAACACATGATATGGCGACCGTATAGTTACAAATCCATTGGAAACGTTTTGAACTCATTTAGAATTGTAAGAATATCTCTAGTGAATTTGAAAATATATGTCTATATTATTTAATATATAAGATTCTAATCTCTACCGAAATACTGAATAATATTTTTATTTTTCGTTTTGACTTCAGAAACTGCGTATTAAGATTTTAAGTTTATAAATCTGAACGTAGGTATCTATTTGAGAGAGAATTATTTACTTTTCTTTTTTATTTGATAATAGAGTCGCAATTGTTAATTCAACTATGGACAGAAAAAAAATAGCAAAAAGTAACGCCTTTGAAAAAATTGCTTTGGCAATTAAAAGAGTAGAGCCACATTTCAGATTCGATTCTACAATTAATATGGTTGTATGCAAGGATATTGCTTCTTTACTCAAAGGTACTAAATTCGGATATCCCAGCATAATTTATCGCATGATACACCGAAATGTTAATTTTAAACAATATTTCTTGGAAAATCATTCAGGCGTTCATAAAAATTATGTTAAAACGTTCACTGTACAAAATTTAAGAATTTTGTTGTTAACATTTGAGGTAAACCCCACAGATGTTTGTAAGTTTTGGCGGGACGATTCCTCAATCTACAGAAAACTGTGCCAGGAATTTGGTATGAAAAACTCCACTAAAAATAGGAAAAAAATTTATAATTTTTGGAAGCGAATAAAATCATTTTCCGAAAATATTGTTGAAGCAGATGATGTGAGTCTAAATACCAGAAAAGTGGGAAATGAAAGTACATTTATTCGAGAAAATGACACAGTTGATAAACTGTTACAGGTTCCCGAGACTACCATTAACCACCCTGAGAGTAAGAAGGTAATATCAAGTGTTGAGGATAGAGAAGTAATTGAAAATTTATATAGCTCCACTCCAAAAGTATCCTCATTCGAAATTAATAAATTGAATGTTATATCTAGTTCAGAAGCAGAAAGTGTAAGCCTAAGTGTACCCGATTCAGGTCAAAAAATTCATGCATTTGAGATTAGCGACGGGCTACAAATTTCCGTTAGTACTATAAATACTACGGATATCACAAGTTATAATCAAAAGGAAAATATTTCGCCGGAAAATTTTGATATTCCGAAAGAAATCATGAATTTGACAAGTCCATCAAAATCTCCAGAAATTCTACCTGTGAACTCAAGAAATGTATCTTCTGTGATTAATACAGTTACATATAAGGATTGTACGGTTTTAGAAGGTACATTTATTATAGACAGTTTTATTTGGGATATAATATATAAGACTGGAAAATTAAACATAAAATATTATCCGTACTATTTTAGAAACAGAATTTCCAAATATGTTAATAATGTTTGTTTAATAGTGTTTAAGTACGTCAAATATTTAAAGAAGACAGATGCAATAAATATTTTTGCTATTTGCAAGCATAGCAATTATAACTGCAAGAAATTTAAAATTTACATAAAAAATAAAACAGCATATGTATACAGCTCTTCCTCAAACTACCATCATGAAAGTTATCTAACTAACCAAGTACGTGGTGTCGAAAGATGTATAATGAAAAAAAAGATAGCTAATGAAAAACCGTTCAATTTTAAAAAACAAACTCTGTTAAAAGCGAGCAAACAACTATTAAAACAAGGTAAACATTTGCAGGACATCAAATCAGATGCAACTATTAGAAAAATTAAGTCAGAAGCGATGGCTATATTGGATCGTTCTAAGGATGACTTCATGGATTTAATATTAATGCAAGCTGATCATCCCGAATACATAAAGGAAATAACTATTCCATTCGGTCTAAAATTGTATAGTTTAGAACAACTCCAAGTTCTGAAATCAGAACGTTCAGGGGACTTATTACCACTGATTTATTTTGATGCAACTGGAGGATTAACTAGAAACCCTTTATCAAACAAAAAGATAAGCGTACCAAGCAAAAGAATTTTATTTTATACAGCTGTTATAAAGTTAAAAAGACCAAAAAGAATTTATCCCATCTTTTCAATGTTATCTTCGACGCATGACGCGAATTCAATTTTTAAGATTTTTCATGATTTTCGTTACTTTTGCGAGGGGAAAAATTACTGGCCAGCATTGTCAGGCGTAGTAACGGATTTTTCATTCGCCAATTTGCACGCTATATGCAAAGCTTTTAATAGATGCACGTTACTTGAATATTTACAAAAATGCGCCAGTTTGATTCAAAGTAGTGGCAGTTTAACCGACGGATGTTTAATAGGAATCTATATGTGTTGCGCTCATTTTATGAAAATGGTTTCTAAAGATGTTGATGCATTTGCCACAAATATAGAACAGAAATTGTATTTTAAGGACTTAGTGGCTTCAGCAGTGTTGATAAATAATATAAACAAATTGGATGACTTCGTCACAAATGTTTATATTCTACTTACAGCTGAATATTACAATGTACAAGTGGAATATGCCCAAAAACAATTACGTTTAGAAAAAGCCACATACGATGATATTTACAAAAAGTATGAGAATGAACACATTGAGAATGAGGATAAAATTAAAAGTTTGTACCAATTAAGCCCGTTTCATCAGCGATTTTTAAAGATCATCAAGAACATTGAGACTGATGAATCTGGTAATATACAAAATAAATATTTTAATATTAAATATTTTGAGGTAATTTTAAATAAATACCTCGCATTTTGTCCTCTGTGGAGTTGTCTAATGTTAAAAACTGGAGGTCCCGTTAGTAATTCAGTAGTTGAGAATTACTTTGGACAACTCAAGAAAAACACAATTCATTCACAGAAAAACCTGAAGTGTACACAGTTCATTAGAAAGCTGAGAACGGATGTATTATCTCTAAAGGTAGAAAGCGATTTAGAGATTGGAAAATCGCGTTTAACCAAAATCGACCCATCAGATGAAAAACATTCCCAAGAAACATGGGCAAGAAAGAGAAAACAGTTAGCTACTCATTTCGACGGTCGGTTTCTAAAAAAACTGAAATTATCTACAGATAATGATAAAATTGTATATCCCGAAGATGACGATGAATTGCCCCAGTGTGCCTATTGCGGTCACGGAGTGATTACCGAAGCGCCATTCTGGGTACAGTGTGACGATTGTAAGCGTTGGGTTCATCAAATTTGCGATGATCCGCATGCTAAAAATAAAATATATAGCGATCATTTCACTTGTAAACTATGTACACTCGACATTGGAAAGAGTGATATTGCAGATAATATAACAAGAAGATATGTAGTATGCCAGGAGTTTCTAAAATCCATGCAGGTGCAATCTGATTCGGAGAGGCAACAATTAGAGAGAAATACTCGTGCACAGAGAATATGTAAAATATGGCACGAAGAGAGAAAAGTAAGAGTGACTTCCTCTAATTTTGGAAGAATATGTAAAGTTAGAGACGCTTCTTCTTTTCATAATATTATTAAAAATATAAGGGAATATAGACAATTAAATACTCCAGCCGTATTACATGGAATCAAATATGAGGAAATAGCTCGAGAGGAGTACCTACGTCAATCAGAATTAACGTACCATCCAGCAGGATTATTTATTCATAAAGATTATCCATTCTTGGCTGCGTCTCCTGACGGCCTTCTTGATGATGACGGAATTGTCGAGATAAAATGCCCATTCAGTGCAAAAAATTCTGACCCTTCCACATACAGGTTCGATTTTTTAAATAGCGATAAAACTACAATATCGTACAGCCACAATTACCACTACCAAATTCAAGGAATTTTAGAAATTACCAACAGATCTTGGTGTGACTTGGTAATATATACTTTCAAGGGTATTAAGGTAGTAAGAATATTTAGGTCAACTCGCTTTTGGGACGCAATATTCATGAAACTTAAGAATTTTTATTTCTTTTATATGTTGCCGCAGATAGTTTTTCCAAACGAAGCGTTGTCGCCACTGGAATCAAAGTGGACAACAATTGATGAATTAACTCTTCTAGACAACGGCCTTGTGGCAGACATAGACTACTACAAAGAACTGAAAAATAAAAGGGGATATGTAGTCACTGCTGATCCAGATATAAAATCTTCAATTCGTGAAATTTTAATCGACGACTTCATAACATTAAACGATAAACAATGGTTAAGCAGTTTCATAATAGACCATTGCATAAATATATTGAATTCGGGCCAACAAAATTTTCAAATAATATCTGTTGCAAAATCATCTATTATATTTGACGATGAGGATTTAACCGAAGAATTTATAAATGGTATAAATTTCACGAAAAAATGCATATTTATGCCCGTTGCTAGACATAACCATTATGTGTTAATTAAAATTAATTTTATAGAAAAAAAACTGACACTCGTCGACCCAATGGGAAATGAGTTATTGATGAAGAGCACGTACATGAACGGTTTTTTAAGGTTTATCCGTCAAAAGAATCTGGATTCTAAAAATTGGACTTTTGAAGTTTTAGACCATATTAAACAAGAGGATGGCTATAATTGTGGAGTATATGTTATTTATTTTTTTTCGAAACTGGTTGAAAATAAAAACTTAACTGATTCTGATGTAGATATAGCTAGTTACAGGAAAAAACTTAAACGGCTTTTGTTGAACAACAGCTCAGATATGAAGAGAAGGTGTTTGTTTTGTTCGCAACATGTTGAACAGAGTAATTTAACAATTTTCAAATGTAGAACATGTTTCAGATATATACACCAAAAGTGTCTCTTAACCATTTATGAAATCGAACACGGAATGCAACTTCAAGAAAAAACTGCAAACGACATGTGCGACTTGTGCCGACTGAATTAAATATAACAGTTGCGGACATGGTCAACTTGATAAAATATAAATATATAATGATATAAATCTACAGGCTGTCTGTAAAAATATTTTGCATATTATATTGGCCCAAAAGAAGTAAAAAAGTCTTTTCACATTTTTGATTTAGTTCAACAGTTTTGCGTAAATTAAATATTTTATAAAAATACCATATTTTCAGGCCAGATAGTACCTAGGATATTGTCTTGGTCAGTAACGTCGAAACCAAGTTCAAAGTCTTTTTACGACCAAATATTCCTTTTATTATAAACATTGTATTGACAATAAGAAATAAAAAGCTCCGGATAAGTGCCGCTTGGTCTACGTGAATATTGCCACTGACTTTCGTAAGGATGCCTCCGCTGTCGGTGTCGACAGCTCAAATGACCCAGGCTAGGCGGTCACTTACCAACCTGTTGTCAATATGTTTGATGTAATTTATAATTTTAAGGTAAATTTGTAGTAAAAATAACACAGCCACACAAAAAAAATTGGTCTGGCCTGCGGACCAGATCAGTGTATCCTTATTTATTTGGGCCCGCTGAAACCGAATCCGAAGTCCGAATTATAAGATTGGAACTTTTTCACCTTTAACCTCAAAAAACACCCCAAAACAAACAAAAAAGCGGTCTAGCCTGCGGACCAAATAAGTGTATCCTTATGTATTTGGACCCTTTGAAACCGAATCCGAAGTCATAATTGTCAGATTGGCTATTTTTTCACATCTAACCCCAAAAAAACGCCACAAAAACAAAAAAGAAAGTGGTATATCCTGCGGACCAGACCAGTGTATCCTAATGTATTTGGATCAGCTCAAACCGAATCCGAATTCGTAACTGTCAGATTGGCTCTTTTTTCACCTCTAACCCTAAAAAAACACCACCAAAACAAAAAAAGTGGTCTGTCCTGCAGACCAGACCAGTGTATCCTTACCAAATACATAAGGGTACACTGGTATAGTCTGCCAGACAGAATATTTTTTTGGGGGAGGGGGTGTTTTTTGGGGGTTAAGGGTGAAAAAAACAGCCAATCTGACAATTCTGACTTCGGATTCGGTTTGAGCGGATACAAATATATAAGGATACACTGGTCTGGTCCGGAGGCCAGACCACTTGTTTTGTGTGGCTGGGTAATAAAAGTTTATGTAATGAACGAAGCGATGACTTAAGTGTTAATTGAAATTAACTTGACAATTTTTAATTTAATAACTACAGTGATTAAATCAATTGCCATTATAATAAACAAAGCAAATGGTAGTTTTCATTTTTATCGTTAAAATATATTTTTGCAAACACTAAATTGTATTTTCTTCCACCCACCAAGAAGCTGATGGGAAAGAAACAGCTTCGGTGAGGCCGTGCGCCTTACCGGCAACCGCGACAGTCGGCGTGTTGCTGTCAGATGTGCTACACGGCAAACGGCGGTCAAGTAGAACAAATTCACAAAACGTCTGAAAAGATGTGAATAAGAAGAAAAGATTTTATTCCGACATTTGGTTAATTTCCTATGATATTGCAGTTGAAAATATGTATAATGGAAAACCTACTTCAAGTTAACCATGTCCGCAACTGTTATATTTAATTCAGTCGGCACAAGTCGCACATGTCGTTTGCAGTTTTTTCTTGAAGTTGCATTCCGTGTTCGATTTCATAAATGGTTAAGAGACACTTTTGGTGTATATATCTGAAACATGTTCTACATTTGAAAATTGTTAAATTACTCTGTTCAACATGTTGCGAACAAAACAAACACCTTCTCTTCATATCTGAGCTGTTGTTCAACAAAAGCCGTTTAAGTTTTTTCCTGTAACTAGCTATATCTACATCAGAATCAGTTAAGTTTTTATTTTCAACCAGTTTCGAAAAAAAATAAATAACATATACTCCACAATTATAGCCATCCTCTTGTTTAATATGGTCTAAAACTTCAAAAGTCCAATTTTTAGAATCCAGATTCTTTTGACGGATAAACCTTAAAAAACCGTTCATGTACGTGCTCTTCATCAATAACTCATTTCCCATTGGGTCGACGAGTGTCAGTTTTTTTTCTATAAAATTAATTTTAATTAACACATAATGGTTATGTCTAGCAACGGGCATAAATATGCATTTTTTCGTGAAATTTATACCATTTATAAATTCTTCGGTTAAATCCTCATCGTCAAATATAATAGATGATTTTGCAACAGATATTATTTGAAAATTTTGTTGGCCCGAATTCAATATATTTATGCAATGGTCTATTATGAAACTGCTTAACCATTGTTTATCGTTTAATGTTATGAAGTCGTCGATTAAAATTTCACGAATTGAAGATTTTATATCTGGATCAGCAGTGACTACATATCCCCTTTTATTTTTCAGTTCTTTGTAGTAGTCTATGTCTGCCACAAGGCCGTTGTCTAGAAGAGTTAATTCATCAATTGTTGTCCACTTTGATTCCAGTGGCGACAACGCTTCGTTTGGAAAAACTATCTGCGGCAACATATAAAAGAAATAAAAATTCTTAAGTTTCATGAATATTGCGTCCCAAAAGCGAGTTGACCTAAATATTCTTACTACCTTAATACCCTTGAAAGTATATATTACCAAGTCACACCAAGATCTGTTGGTAATTTCTAAAATTCCTTGAATTTGGTAGTGGTAATTGTGGCTGTACGATATTGTAGTTTTATCGCTATTTAAAAAATCGAACCTGTATGTGGAAGGGTCAGAATTTTTTGCACTGAATGGGCATTTTATCTCGACAATTCCGTCATCATCAAGAAGGCCGTCAGGAGACGCAGCCAAGAATGGATAATCTTTATGAATAAATAATCCTGCTGGATGGTACGTTAATTCTGATTGACGTAGGTACTCCTCTCGAGCTATTTCCTCATATTTGATTCCATGTAATACGGCTGGAGTATTTAATTGTCTATATTCCCTTATATTTTTAATAATATTATGAAAAGAAGAAGCGTCTCTAACTTTACATATTCTTCCAAAATTAGAGGAAGTCACTCTTACTTTTCTCTCTTCGTGCCATATTTTACATATTCTCTGTGCACGAGTATTTCTCTCTAATTGTTGCCTCTCCGAATCAGATTGCACCTGCATGGATTTTAGAAACTCCTGGCATACTACATATCTTCTTGTTATATTATCTGCAATATCACTCTTTCCAATGTCGAGTGTACATAGTTTACAAGTGAAATGATCGCTATATATTTTATTTTTAGCATGCGGATCATCGCAAATTTGATGAACCCAACGCTTACAATCGTCACACTGTACCCAGAATGGCGCTTCGGTAATCACTCCGTGACCGCAATAGGCACACTGGGGCAATTCATCGTCATCTTCGGGATATACAATTTTATCATTATCTGTAGATAATTTCAGTTTTTTTAGAAACCGACCGTCGAAATGAGTAGCTAACTGTTTTCTCTTTCTTGCCCATGTTTCTTGGGAATGTTTTTCATCTGATGGGTCGATTTTGGTTAAACGCGATTTTCCAATCTCTAAATCGCTTTCTACCTTTAGAGATAATACATCCGTTCTCAGCTTTCTAATGAACTGTGTACACTTCAGGTTTTTCTGTGAATGAATTGTGTTTTTCTTGAGTTGTCCAAAGTAATTCTCAACTACTGAATTACTAACGGGACCTCCAGTTTTTAACATTAGACAACTCCACAGAGGACAAAATGCGAGGTATTTATTTAAAATTACCTCAAAATATTTAATATTAAAATATTTATTTTGTATATTACCAGATTCATCAGTCTCAATGTTCTTGATGATCTTTAAAAATCGCTGATGAAACGGGCTTAATTGGTACAAACTTTTAATTTTATCCTCATTCTCAATGTGTTCATTCTCATACTTTTTGTAAATATCATCGTATGTGGCTTTTTCTAAACGTAATTGTTTTTGGGCATATTCCACTTGTACATTGTAATATTCAGCTGTAAGTAGAATATAAACATTTGTGACGAAGTCATCCAATTTGTTTATATTATTTATCAACACTGCTGAAGCCACTAAGTCCTTAAAATACAATTTCTGTTCTATATTTGTGGCAAATGCATCAACATCTTTAGAAACCATTTTCATAAAATGAGCGCAACACATATAGATTCCTATTAAACATCCGTCGGTTAAACTGCCACTACTTTGAATCAAACTGGCGCATTTTTGTAAATATTCAAGTAACGTGCATCTATTAAAAGCTTTGCATATAGCGTGCAAATTGGCGAATGAAAAATCCGTTACTACGCCTGACAATGCTGGCCAGTAATTTTTCCCCTCGCAAAAGTAACGAAAATCATGAAAAATCTTAAAAATTGAATTCGCGTCATGCGTCGAAGATAACATTGAAAAGATGGGATAAATTCTTTTTGGTCTTTTTAACTTTATAACAGCTGTATAAAATAAAATTCTTTTGCTTGGTACGCTTATCTTTTTGTTTGATAAAGGGTTTCTAGTTAATCCTCCAGTTGCATCAAAATAAATCAGTGGTAATAAGTCCCCTGAACGTTCTGATTTCAGAACTTGGAGTTGTTCTAAACTATACAATTTTAGACCGAATGGAATAGTTATTTCCTTTATGTATTCGGGATGATCAGCTTGCATTAATATTAAATCCATGAAGTCATCCTTAGAACGATCCAATATAGCCATCGCTTCTGACTTAATTTTTCTAATAGTTGCATCTGATTTGATGTCCTGCAAATGTTTACCTTGTTTTAATAGTTGTTTGCTCGCTTTTAACAGAGTTTGTTTTTTAAAATTGAACGGTTTTTCATTAGCTATCTTTTTTTTCATTATACATCTTTCGACACCACGTACTTGGTTAGTTAGATAACTTTCATGATGGTAGTTTGAGGAAGAGCTGTATACATATGCTGTTTTATTTTTTATGTAAATTTTAAATTTCTTGCAGTTATAATTGCTATGCTTGCAAATAGCAAAAATATTTATTGCATCTGTCTTCTTTAAATATTTGACGTACTTAAACACTATTAAACAAACATTATTAACATATTTGGAAATTCTGTTTCTAAAATAGTACGGATAATATTTTATGTTTAATTTTCCAGTCTTATATATTATATCCCAAATAAAACTGTCTATAATAAATGTACCTTCTAAAACCGTACAATCCTTATATGTAACTGTATTAATCACAGAAGATACATTTCTTGAGTTCACAGGTAGAATTTCTGGAGATTTTGATGGACTTGTCAAATTCATGATTTCTTTCGGAATATCAAAATTTTCCGGCGAAATATTTTCCTTTTGATTATAACTTGTGATATCCGTAGTATTTATAGTACTAACGGAAATTTGTAGCCCGTCGCTAATCTCAAATGCATGAATTTTTTGACCTGAATCGGGTACACTTAGGCTTACACTTTCTGCTTCTGAACTAGATATAACATTCAATTTATTAATTTCGAATGAGGATACTTTTGGAGTGGAGCTATATAAATTTTCAATTACTTCTCTATCCTCAACACTTGATATTACCTTCTTACTCTCAGGGTGGTTAATGGTAGTCTCGGGAACCTGTAACAGTTTATCAACTGTGTCATTTTCTCGAATAAATGTACTTTCATTTCCCACTTTTCTGGTATTTAGACTCACATCATCTGCTTCAACAATATTTTCGGAAAATGATTTTATTCGCTTCCAAAAATTATAAATTTTTTTCCTATTTTTAGTGGAGTTTTTCATACCAAATTCCTGGCACAGTTTTCTGTAGATTGAGGAATCGTCCCGCCAAAACTTACAAACATCTGTGGGGTTTACCTCAAATGTTAACAACAAAATTCTTAAATTTTGTACAGTGAACGTTTTAACATAATTTTTATGAACGCCTGAATGATTTTCCAAGAAATATTGTTTAAAATTAACATTTCGGTGTATCATGCGATAAATTATGCTGGGATATCCGAATTTAGTACCTTTGAGTAAAGAAGCAATATCCTTGCATACAACCATATTAATTGTAGAATCGAATCTGAAATGTGGCTCTACTCTTTTAATTGCCAAAGCAATTTTTTCAAAGGCGTTACTTTTTGCTATTTTTTTTCTGTCCATAGTTGAATTAACAATTGCGACTCTATTATCAAATAAAAAAGAAAAGTAAATAATTCTCTCTCAAATAGATACCTACGTTCAGATTTATAAACTTAAAATCTTAATACGCAGTTTCTGAAGTCAAAACGAAAAATAAAAATATTATTCAGTATTTCGGTAGAGATTAGAATCTTATATATTAAATAATATAGACATATATTTTCAAATTCACTAGAGATATTCTTACAATTCTAAATGAGTTCAAAACGTTTCCAATGGATTTGTAACTATACGGTCGCCATATCATGTGTTCCCAAGAAACGAACTGGACGAAGTAGGTTCAATTTAGATAGTTTTGTATGTATACAAGTGTGATTCTGGTAATACACAGGTACAAATAAACTTTCTTCTACAAATAGGGCCGGTCTTACAGTACGGCGAACAACTTCTGTTAAGAAACACAGTCGAAGGTATATCAACTAAAAATGAAATTTACACATGAAATCTTATAATTTTATTTTTTCGTACGTCCGACAGAAAAATTTATTTCACAGATATCGTTCAGAAACATAAAACAAACAACTTTTGTTAAGAAACAAAATTGGTCTGAGAAAATTTTTAAGTCGAGGGTATATCAACTAAAAATGAAATTTATATATAAAATGTTAAAATTTTTTTTTTCGTACGTCCAACAGAAAAACTTATTTCACAGATATTGTGCAGAAACACAAATCAAACAACTTTTGTTAAGAAACAAAATTGGTCTTAAAAAATTTTTAAGTCGAGGGTATATCAACTAAAAATGAAATTTATACATCAAATGTTAAATTTTTTTTTCGTGCACCCAACAGAAAAATTTATTTCACAGATATTGTTCAGAAACACAAATCAAACAACTTTTGTTAAGAAACAAAATTGGTCTTAAAATTTTTTTAAGTCGAGGGTATATCAACTAAAAATGAAATTTATATATCAAATGTTAAAATTTTTTTTTTTCGTACGTCCAACAGAAAAATTTATTTCACAGATATTGTTCAGTAACACAAATCAAACAACTTTTGTTAAGAAACAAAATTGATCTGAGAAAATTTTAAGTCGAGGGTATATCAACTAATAATGAAATTTATACATGAAATGCTAAAAAATTTTTTTTCGTACGTCCAACAGAAAAATTTATTTTACAGATATTGTTCAGCAGCACAAAACAAACAACTTTTGATAAGAAACAAAATTGGTCTGAGAAAATTTTTGAGTCGAGGTTACTAAAAAATGAAATTTATGCGTGAAACGTTATAATTTCTATTCCGTACGTCTGACAGAAAAATTACGGAGTGCAAGGGATTGATCTTTTGGTATGTGCTTTCTCACTATATTGTCTGTCCGCTGTATTGATTTGAAGTTTGCTTTCCGTTTCCTTCCTGCATTTAATAATTCTTGCATGTTATTGGGGTAGATTTATACCACCTCGACGTTCTGCAAGGGATTCATCTTTTAGTATGTACTTTCTTACCATACTGTCTATCTGCTGTATTGATTTGAAGTTGGCTTTCCGTTTCCTTCTTGCATCTAATAAATGTTGGGGTAGGTTTCCACCCCTTAGACGGCCTGCAAGGAATTGATCTTTTAGTATCTGCTTCCTTACTACATTTTCTGTCTGCTCTATTGATTTGAAGCTGGCGTTTCGTTTCCTTCTTGCCTTTAATAATTTTTTTAAATTATTGGGGTAGATTGCCACCCCTTCGACGGCCTGCAAGAGTTTCATCTTTTAACATGTGCTTTATTACTATATTGTCTACTTGCTGTATTGATTTGAGGTTGGCTTTCCGTTTCCTTCTTGCATCTAATAAATGTTGGGGTAGATTTCCACCCCTTAGACGGCATGCAAGGAATTGATCTTTTAGTATCTGCTTTCTTACTACATTTTCTGTCTGCTCTATTGATTTGAAGCTGGCTTTTCGTTTCCTTCTTGACTTTAGTAATTTTTTTATACTATTGGGGTAGGTTTCAACCCCTTCGACGGCCTGCAAGAGTTTCATATTTTAACATGTGCTTTCTTACTATATTGTCTACTTGCTGTATTGATTTGAGGTTGGCTTTCCGTTTCCTTCTTGCATCTAATAAATATTGGGGTAGGTTTCCACCCCTGAGACGGCCTGCAAGGAATTGATCTTTTAGTATGTGCTTTCTTACTACATTGTCTGTCTGGTCTATTGATTTGAAGCTGGCTTTTCGTTTCCTTCTTGACTTTAGTAATTTTTTTATGCTATTGGGGTAGATTTCCAACCTCTTCGACGGCCTGCAAGAGTTTCATCTTTTAACATGTGCTTTCTTACTATATTGTCTACTTGCTGTATTGATTTGAAGTTGGCTTTCCGTTTCCTTTTTGCATCTAATAAATGTTGGGGTAGGTTTCCACCCCTTAGACGGCCTGCAAGGAATTGATCTTTTAGTATCTGCTTTCTTACTACATTTTCTGTCTGCTCTATTGATTTGAAGCTGGCTTTTCGTTTCCTTCTTGACTTTAGTAATTTTTTTATGCTATTGGGGTAGATTTCAACCCCTTCGACGGCCTGCAAGAGTTTCATCTTTTAACATGTGCTTTCTTACTATATTGCCTACTTAGTGTATTGATTTGAAGTTGGCTTTCCGTTTCCTTCTTGCATCTAATAAATGTTGGGGTAGGTTTCCACCCCTTAGACGGCCTGCAAGGAATTGGTCTTTTAGTATCTGCTTTCTTACTACATTTTCTGTCTGCTCTATCGATTTGAAGCTGGCTTTTCGTTTCCTTCTTGACTTTAGTAATTTTTCTATGCTATTGGGGTAGGTTTCAACCCCTTCGGCGGCCTGCAAGAGTTTCATCTTTTAACATGTGCTTTCTTACTATATTGTCTACTTGCTGTATTGATTTGAGGTTGGCTTTCCGTTTCCTTCTTGCATCTAATAAATGTTGGGGTAGGTTTCCACCCCTTAGACGGCATGCAAGGAATTGATCTTTTAGTATCTGCTTTCTTACTACATTTTCTGTCTGCTCTATTGATTTGAAGCTGGCTTTTCGTTTCCTTCTTGACTTTAGTAATTTTTTTATGCTATTGGGGTAGATTTCAACCCCTTCGACGGCCTGCAAGAGTTTCATCCTTTAACATGTGCTTTCTTACTATATTGTCTACTTGCTGTATTGATTTGAAGTTGGCTTTCCGTTTCCTTTTTGCATCTAATAAATGTTGGGGTAGGTTTCCACCCCTTAGACGGCCTGCAAGGAATTGATCTTTTAGTATCTGCTTTCTTACTACATTTTCTGTCTGCTCTATTGATTTGAAGCTGGCTTTTCGTTTTCTTCTTGACTTTAGTAATTTTTTTATGCTATTGGGGTAGATTTCAACCCCTTCGACGGCCTGCAAGAGTTTCATCTTTTAATATGTGCTTTCTTACTATATTGTCTACTTGCTGTATTGATTTGAAGTTGGCTTTCCGTTTCCTTCTTGCATCTAATAAATGTTGGGGTAGGTTTCCACCCCTTAGACGGCCTGCAAGGAATTGGTCTTTTAGTATCTGCTTTCCTACTACATTTTCTGTCTGCTCTATCGATTTGAAGCTGGCTTTTCGTTTCCTTCTTGACTTTAGTAATTTTTTTATGCTATTGGGGTAGATTTCAACCCCTTCGACGGCCTGCAAGAGTTTCATCTTTTAACATGTGCTTTCTTACTATATTGTCTACTTGGTGTATTGATTTGAGGTTGGCTTTCCGTTTCCTTCTTGCATCTAATAAATATTGGGGTAGGTTTCCACCCCTTAGACGGCCTGCAAGGAATTGATCTTTTAGTATGTGCTTTCTTACTACATTGTCTGTCTGGTCTATTGATTTGAAGCTGGCTTTTCGTTTCCTTCTTGACTTTAGTAATTTTTTTATGCTATTGGGGTAGATTTCAACCCCTTCGACGGCCTGCAAGAGTTTCATCTTTTAACATGTGCTTTCTTACTATATTGTCTACTTGCTGTATTGATTTGAAGTTGGCTTTCCGTTTCCTTCTTGCATCTAATAAATGTTGGGGTAGGTTTCCACCCCTTAGACGGCCTGCAAGGAATTGATCTTTTAGTATCTGCTTTCTTACTACATTTTCTGTCTGCTCTATTGATTTGAAGCTGGCTTTTCGTTTCCTTCTTGACTTTAGTAATTTTTTTATGCTATTGGGGTAGATTTCAACCCCTTCGACGGCCTGCAAGAGTTTCATCTTTTAACATGTGCTTTCTTACTATATTGTCTACTTGCTGTATTGATTTGAAGTTGGCTTTCCGTTTCCTTCTTGCATCTAATAAATGTTGGGGTAGGTTTCCACCCCTTAGACGGCCTGCAAGGAATTGGTCTTTTAGTATCTGCTTTCTTACTACATTTTCTCTCTGCTCTATCGATTTGAAGCTGGCTTTTCGTTTCCTTCTTGACTTTAGTAATTTTTCTATGCTATTGGGGTACGTTTCAACCCCTTCGGCGGCCTGCAAGAGTTTCATCTTTTAACATGTGGTTTCTTACTATATTGTCTACTTGCTGTATTGATTTGAGGTTATGGCTTTCCGTTTCCTTCTTGCATCTAATAAATGTTGGGGTAGGTTTCCACCCCTTAGACGGCCTGCAAGGAATTGATCTTTTAGTATCTGCTTTCTTACTACATTTTCTGTCTGCTCTATTGATTTGAAGCTGGCTTTTCGTTTCCTTCTTGACTTTAGTAATTTTTTTATGCTATTGGGGTAGATTTCAACCCCTTCGACGGCCTGCAAGAGTTTCATCTTTTAACATGTGCTTTCTTACTATATTGTCTACTTGCTGTATTGATTTGAAGTTGGCTTTCCGTTTCCTTCTTGCATCTAATAAATGTTAGGGTAGGTTTCCACCCCTTAGACGGCCTGCAAGGAATTGATCTTTTAGTATCTGCTTTCTTACTACATTTTCTGTCTGCTCTATTGATTTGAAGCTGGCTTTTCGTTTCCTTCTTGACTTTAGTAATTTTTTTATGCTATTGGGGTAGATTTCAACCCCTTCGACGGCCTGCAAGAGTTTCATCTTTTAACATGTGCTTTCTTACTATATTGTCTACTTGCTGTATTGATTTGAAGTTGGCTTTCCGTTTCCTTCTTGCATCTAATAAATGTTGGGGTAGGTTTCCACCCCTTAGACGGCCTGCAAGGAATTGGTCTTTTAGTATCTGCTTTCCTACTACATTTTCTGTCTGCTCTATCGATTTGAAGCTGGCTTTTCGTTTCCTTCTTGACTTTAGTAATTTTTTTATGCTATTGGGGTAGATTTCAACCCCTTCGACGGCCTGCAAGAGTTTCATCTTTTAACATGTGCTTTCTTACTATATTGTCTACTTGGTGTATTGATTTGAGGTTGGCTTTCCGTTTCCTTCTTGCATCTAATAAATATTGGGGTAGGTTTCCACCCCTTAGACGGCCTGCAAGGAATTGATCTTTTAGTATGTGCTTTCTTACTACATTGTCTGTCTGGTCTATTGATTTGAAGCTGGCTTTTCGTTTCCTTCTTGACTTTAGTAATTTTTTTATGCTATTGGGGTAGATTTCAACCCCTTCGACGGCCTGCAAGAGTTTCATCTTTTAACATGTGCTTTCTTACTATATTGTCTACTTGCTGTATTGATTTGAAGTTGGCTTTCCGTTTCCTTCTTGCATCTAATAAATGTTGGGGTAGGTTTCCACCCCTTAGACGGCCTGCAAGGAATTGATCTTTTAGTATGTGCTTTCTTACTACATTGTCTGTCTGGTCTATTGATTTGAAGCTGGCTTTTCGTTTCCTTCTTGACTTTAGTAATTTTTTTATACTATTGGGGTAGGTTTCAACCCCTTCGACGGCCTGCAAGAGTTTCATATTTTAACATGTGCTTTCTTACTATATTGTCTACTTGCTGTATTGATTTCAGGTTGGCTTTCCGTTTCCTTCTTGCATCTAATAAATATTGGGGTAGGTTTCCACCCCTTAGACGGCCTGCAAGGAATTGATCTTTTAGTATGTGCTTTCTTACTACATTGTCTGTCTGGTCTATTGATTTGAAGCTGGCTTTTCGTTTCCTTCTTGACTTTAGTAATTTTTTTATGCTATTGGGGTAGATTTCAACCCCTTCGACGGCCTGCAAGAGTTTCATCTTTTAACATGTGCTTTCTTACTATATTGTCTACTTGCTGTATTGATTTGAAGTTGGCTTTCCGTTTCCTTCTTGCATCTAATAAATGTTGGGGTAGGTTTCCACCCCTTAGACGGCCTGCAAGGAATTGATCTTTTAGTATCTGCTTTCTTACTACATTGTCTGTCTGCTCTATTGATTTGAAGCTGGCTTTTCGTTTCCTTCTTGACTTTAGTAATTTTTCTATGCTATTGGGGTAGGTTTCAACCCCTTCGACGGCTTGCAAAAGATTAATCTTTTAACATGTACTTTCTTACTATATTGTCTACCTGCTGTATTGATTTGAAGTTGGCTTTCCGTCTCCTTCTTGTATCTATTAATTATTAGGGTAGGTTTGCACCCCTTAGACGGCCTGCAAGGGATTGATTTTTTAGTATGTGCTTTCTTACTACATTGTCTGTCTGCTCTATTGATTTGAAGCTGGCTTTTCGTTTCCTTCTTGACTTTAGCAATTTTTTTATGCTATTGGGGTAGGTTTCAACCCCTTCGACGGCCTGCAAGAGATTAATCTTTTAACATGTACTTTCTTACTATATTGTCTACCTGCTGTATTGATTTGAAGTTGGCTTTCAGTTTCTTTCTTGCGTCTATTAAATATTGGGGTAGGTTTGCACCCCTTAGACGGCCTGCAAGGAATTGATCTTTTAGTATGTGCTTTCTTACTACATTGTCTGTCTGGTCTATTGATTTGAAGCTGGCTTTTCGTTTCCTTCTTGACTTTAGTAATTTTTTTATGCTATTGGGGTAGATTTCAACCCCTTCGACGGCCTGCAAGAGTTTCATCTTCTAACATGTGCTTTCTTACTATATTGTCTACTTAGTGTATTGATTTGAAGTTGGCTTTCCGTTTCCTTCTTGCATCTAATAAATGTTGGGGTAGGTTTCCACCCCTTAGACGGCCTGCAAGGAATTGGTCTTTTAGTATCTGCTTTCTTACTACATTTTCTCTCTGCTCTATCGATTTGAAGCTGGCTTTTCGTTTCCTTCTTGACTTTAGTAATTTTTCTATGCTATTGGGGTACGTTTCAACCCCTTCGGCGGCCTGCAAGAGTTTCATCTTTTAACATGTGGTTTCTTACTATATTGTCTACTTGCTGTATTGATTTGAGGTTATGGCTTTCCGTTTCCTTCTTGCATCTAATAAATGTTGGGGTAGGTTTCCACCCCTTAGACGGCATGCAAGGAATTGATCTTTTAGTATCTGCTTTCTTACTACATTTTCTGTCTGCTCTATTGATTTGAAGCTGGCTTTTCGTTTCCTTCTTGACTTTAGTAATTTTTTTATACTATTGGGGTAGGTTTCAACCCCTTCGACGGCCTGCAAGAGTTTCATATTTTAACATGTGCTTTCTTACTATATTGTCTACTTGCTGCATTGATTTGAAGTTGGCTTTCCGTTTCCTTCTTGCATCAAATAAATGTTGGGGTAGGTTTCCACCCCTTAGACGGCCTGCAAGGAATTGATCTTTTAGTATCTGCTTTCTTACTACATTTTCTGTCTGCTCTATTGATTTGAAGCTGGCTTTTCGTTTCCTTCTTGACTTTAGTAATTTTTTTATGCTATTGGGGTAGATTTCAACCCCTTCGACGGCCTGCAAGAGTTTCATCTTTTAACATGTGCTTTCTTACTATATTGTCTACTTGCTGTATTGATTTGAAGTTGGCTTTCCGTTTCCTTCTTGCATCTAATAAATGTTAGGGTAGGTTTCCACCCCTTAGACGGCCTGCAAGGAATTGATCTTTTAGTATCTGCTTTCTTACTACATTTTCTGTCTGCTCTATTGATTTGAAGCTGGCTTTTCGTTTCCTTCTTGACTTTAGTAATTTTTTTATGCTATTGGGGTAGATTTCAACCCCTTCGACGGCCTGCAAGAGTTTCATCTTTTAACGTGTGCTTTCTTACTATATTGTCTACTTGCTGTATTGATTTGAAGTTGGCTTTCCGTTTCCTTCTTGCATCTAATAAATGTTGGGGTAGGTTTCCACCCCTTAGACGGCCTGCAAGGTATTGGTCTTTTAGTATCTGCTTTCCTACTACATTTTCTGTCTGCTCTATCGATTTGAAGCTGGCTTTTCGTTTCCTTCTTGACTTTAGTAATTTTTCTATGCTATTGGGGTACGTTTCAACCCCTTCGGCGGCCTGCAAGAGTTTCATCTTTTAACATGTGGTTTCTTACTATATTGTCTACTTGCTGTATTGATTTGAGGTTGGCTTTCCGTTTCCTTCTTGCATCTAATAAATGTTGGGGTAGGTTTCCACCCCTTAGACGGCATGCAAGGAATTGATCTTTTAGTATCTGCTTTCTTACTACATTGTCTGTCTGGTCTATTGATTTGAAGCTGGCTTTTCGTTTCCTTCTTGACTTTAGTAATTTTTTTATGCTATTGGGGTAGATTTCAACCCCTTCGACGGCCTGCAAGAGTTTCATCTTTTAACATGTGCTTTCTTACTATATTGTCTACTTAGTGTATTGATTTGAAGTTGGCTTTCCGTTTCCTTCTTGCATCTAATAAATGTTGGGGTAGGTTTCCACCCCTTAGACGGCCTGCAAGGAATTGGTCTTTTAGTATCTGCTTTCTTACTACATTTTCTCTCTGCCCTATCGATTTGAAGCTGGCTTTTCGTTTCCTTCTTGACTTTAGTAATTTTTCTATGCTATTGGGGTACGTTTCAACCCCTTCGGCGGCCTGCAAGAGTTTCATCTTTTAACATGTGGTTTCTTACTATATTGTCTACTTGCTGTATTGATTTGAGGTTGGCTTTCCGTTTCCTTCTTGCATCTAATAAATGTTGGGGTAGGTTTCCACCCCTTAGACGGCATGCAAGGAATTGATCTTTTAGTATCTGCTTTCTTACTACATTTTCTGTCTGCTCTATTGATTTGAAGCTGGCTTTTCGTTTCCTTCTTGACTTTAGTAATTTTTTTATACTATTGGGGTAGGTTTCAACCCCTTCGACGGCCTGCAAGAGTTTCATATTTTAACATGTGCTTTCTTACTATATTGTCTACTTGCTGTATTGATTTGAGGTTGGCTTTCCGTTTCCTTCTTGCATCTAATAAATATTGGGGTAGGTTTCCACCCCTTAGACGGCCTGCAAGGAATTGATCTTTTAGTATGTGCTTTCTTACTACATTGTCTGTCTGGTCTATTGATTTGAAGCTGGCTTTTCGTTTCCTTCTTGACTTTAGTAATTTTTTTATGCTATTGGGGTAGATTTCAACCCCTTCGACAGCCTGCAAGAGTTTCATCTTTTAACATGTGCTTTCTTACTATATTGTCTACTTGCTGTATTGATTTGAAGTTGGCTTTCCGTTTCCTTCTTGCATCTAATAAATGTTGGGGTAGGTTTCCACCCCTTAGACGGCCTGCAAGGAATTGATCTTTTAGTATCTGCTTTCTTACTACATTGTCTGTCTGCTCTATTGATTTGAAGCTGGCTTTTCGTTTCCTTCTTGACTTTAGTAATTTTTCTATGCTATTGGGGTAGGTTTCAACCCCTTCGACGGCTTGCAAAAGATTAATCTTTTAACATGTACTTTCTTACTATATTGTCTACCTGCTGTATTGATTTGAAGTTGGCTTTCCGTCTCCTTCTTGTATCTATTAATTATTAGGGTAGGTTTGCACCCCTTAGACGGCCTGCAAGGGATTGATTTTTTAGTATGTGCTTTCTTACTACATTGTCTGTCTGCTCTATTGATTTGAAGCTGGCTTTTCGTTTCCTTCTTGACTATAGTAATTTTTTTATGCTATTGGGGTAGATTTCAACCCCTTCGACGGCCTGCAAGAGTTTCATCTTTTAACATGTGCTTTCTTGCTATATTGTCTACTTGCTGTATTGATTTGAAGTTGGCTTTCCGTTTCCTTCTTGCATCTAATAAATGTTGGGGTAGGTTTCCACCCCTTAGACGGCCTGCAAGGAATTGATCTTTTAGTATCTGCTTTCTTACTACATTGTCTGTCTGCTCTATTGATTTGAAGCTGGATTTTCGTTTCCTTCTTGACTTTAGTAATTTTTTTATGCTATTGGGGTAGGTTTCAACCCCTTCGACGGCCTGCAAGAGATTAATCTTTTAACATGTACTTTCTTACTATATTGTCTACCTGCTGTATTGATTTGAAGTTGGCTTTCAGTTTCTTTCTTGCATCTATTAAATATTGGGGTAGGTTTGCACCCCTTAGACTGTCTGCAAGGGATTCATCTTTTAGTATGTGTTTTCTTACAATACTGTCTACCAGCTGTATTGATTTGAAGCTGGCTTTTCGTTTCCTTCTTGACTTTAGTAATTTTTTTTAAATATTGGGGTATATTTCAACCCCTTCGACGCCTGCAAGAGTTTCATCTTTTAACATGTGCTTTCTTACTATATTGTCTACCTGCTGTATTGATTTGAAGTTGGCTTTCCGTTTCCTTCTTGCATCTAATAAATGTTGGGGTAGATTTCCACCCCTTAGACGGCCTGCAAGGAATCGATCTTTTAGTATCTGTTTTCTTACTACAATTTCTGTCTGCTCTATCAATTTGAAGCTGGCTTTTCGTTTCCTTCTTGACTTTAGTAATTTTTCTATGCTATTGGGGTAGGTTTCAACCCCTTCGACGGCCTGCAAGAGTTTCATCTTTTAACATGTGCTTTCTTACTATATTTTCTACTTGCTGTATTGATTTGAAGTTGGCTTTCCGTTTCCTTCTTGCATCTAATAAATGTTGGGGTAGGTTTCCACCCCTTAGACGGCCTGCAAGGAATTGATCTTTTAGTATCTGCTTTCTTACTACATTGTCTGTCTGCTCTAGTGATTTGAAGCTGGCTTTTCGTTTCCTTCTTGACTTTAGTAATTTTTTTTAATTATTGGGGTAGGTTTCAACCCCTTGGACGGCCTGAAAGAGATTAATCTTTTAACATGTACTTTCTTACTATATTGTCTACCTGCTGTATTGATTTGAAGTTGGCTTTCCGTCTCCTTCTTGCATCTATTAAATATTAGGGTAGGTTTGCACCCCTTGAAGATTCGTTCGGACATATTATAATTAATTATAATTAATTAACATTTTGCAAGTGTATATTTAGCAAATTTGTTAGACTCTCTTTGAATTTGAAGCTCCCACAATGTTTATTTTTGTCTGTATTTTAAGCGTGTCTCCTTCCCCTTATATGATTTGTAAATCTAAAATCGCTATTTCGGCTAAAAGTCAATTCCAATCTGTTTTTCTTAAATATTTATTTGATATTTTTGCCTACCATTTCTGCTAGGCACGCCTATGGATGTTCGGGTTACTTCGGTAAATTGGCTGCTATCTTTTGGCCGCTAACTTCACTCCGGTTCAAATTTCGCAGTTCTATGTCTAGGTGTGGTATAACTATCCACTCTAACATTCACATCGTGTATATCTGATCTTAATAATAATAAATCTGAAAGATATTGTGGTTGTTCATTTTTAACAAGTTTGTACAAAAATATACTATAAAGGTAATTAGTACGCTGCTTAACATTCAATTCACCTAAATTTTGCAAGTATGGTGTTACATGCTCACCATATGATATTTTACAAACAAATCTTAAGCAAGCGTTTTGTATTTTCTGTATTTTATATTTATTGTACTCTGTTAGCTGAAAATAATATACTGAACTGCAATATTCGATTCTTGGATAAATAATTGATTTTACTAGTTTTAGTTTTGTTTCATGTTTCAACTTGTAAATTGATTTTAATGTAGCATATGAGCTTCTGAATATATTACTAGTGTGGTGATCAAAGCTAAGATTCTCGTCTATTGTTACTCCTATACTTTTAGCTTTATTTACCCACTGTATTTTAGTATTATTTGCTGTGATATCAAAATTATCTAGATGGAGACTAGACCTTATCCTTTCATTTCCGATGCATAGTGCTTGTGATTTTTTTGGATTAAGTTTACACCATGTACAAATACGATTTAAATTTTCATTTACATCTTTCACTAAATTTGGAAATTCATCAAGTTTTGACGACTTATATAATTGGATATCATCTGCATACAAGTGCAAGTGGCAACTTGAGGCAACATCTGGAAGGTTAAATGTAAATACTGAAAACAAAATAGGCCCCAGTACACTGCCTTGAGGTACACCACTTAACACCTGCTGGATGGACGAGAAATTATCTGTACCTATTTTAACAAATTGTTTTCTATTTCTCAAATAATCTCCAAACCATTGCAATGCAATATTCTCCACTCCAATATATTTTAATTTCACAATCAGTAAATTTGTATTGACCAGATCAAAAGCTTTACTCTGATCAAGTAAAATGAGAACAGTAAGCATGGAATTATCCATTGCACTGCTAATATCATTTACAACCTTTAACATTGCTGAATTGGTACTATGCTTTTGTCGAAACCCTGATTGAATTGAAGGAAGAATGTTAAAATTTTCTAGATAAATTTTAAACTGAAAACTTACAATTTTTTCCATAGCTTTAGACAAGGAGGGTAAAATATTTATAGGATATAGGTCGTCACATGTTAGAGGCCTATTATTTTTTTTGAATCGGTAGCACGGCTGCTGTTTTCCATATGTTCGGGAATGTACCGGTATTTAAAGAATAATTGACCAGATGAGTTAAAACATGTATGCAGTACGGCAAAATCATTTTTAACATCTCAGCATTAATATTATCCACTCCATACGCTCTTGATTTTGTTGATGAAATTGCTCTACAAATATCGCTTTCTGTTACCTCATTAAATTGAAAGCTTGAATTGTTTATTTTGTTATTTTCATAAAGCTCTAACAGGTCTTCGTCAACAGCTGTACTTCCAGCGATATTTAAGAAATGATTATTCAACAGTTGCGAATTTTGCAAGCATTCAGGCAAATCTTTTTTATTTTTTAAATCTCCGACACCCATATCCCTAAAAGTTTTCCAGATATCACGCGGATTTTTTTCATTATTTTTTAATATATTATAATATGCTTTCTTTTCTCGACGAATAGCACTATTGACATAATTTCTTAAGTCTATATAATAAGCTCGATCTCTCTCTGTTTTTGTCTGTAAATATTTTTTATGCGCTTGGTTTTTTGTCTTGATCATTTCTTTAATATTATAAGTAATATAGGGCGGATTATGTTTTTTAGGTTTAACTAATATTAACGGTGCATGCTTGTCAAATAGTTCCTTTATATAATTATTTAAAATTTCAACTTTGTCGTTTATGTCCTCTATTTCCAAAATTAAATTCCATTCGATGCTGGTGGCATCTTGTGCAAACTCTTCTATATTAAAATATTTATACGATCTACAATAAAACGGTTCACTTTTATATTTTTTAATATCTATGTCTAAGCAGCTATATACCAATAAGTGATCCGTTATATTACTTAGGTCTAAAGTATCAGACTCTAGTACAATTAAATTATCACTTACACAAATAACGTCTATTAATGATTCTGTTGTATTAGTAATTCTAGTTGGCGAACTAATTAGTTGTTTTAGTTTAAAATTAGACATAAATGAGTCGAATATTTTTGTATTATATGCATTTTTATCTAATAAATTAATATTAATGTCACCTGTTAGAATTATTGAATCCACTACTAAGCTTAATTCTTCAAGCACTGCACTAACCTTCCCCAAACTAGACACTGATACTCTTGGGGGTTTGTATACGACACCAACACCAATTCTTTTATTTTGAATTTGAACTTTAACCCACAGTTGTTCTAGGTCATAGCTAACTGACAGTTGTGAATAGACAACTTCAAATTTTAAATTAGCTTTAAGATATATGGCTACACCACCACCTCTAGTATTGCGATCTGCTCTAATGAGTGTATAATTTGGTAGGAAGAAACTGTTGTCTGAGTCATCTAAGCAGTTAGTTTCAGATACACATATAATATCATAATTTTCTCTTAAAATTAAGTCTTTAAATAATCCAAAATTAGAATGAAGTGACCTTATATTAATATGCGAAATTGTTAGTCTTTTTAGTTTTTTGCAGCATTTTCCTGATTATTGTACACCTCGGTTGACTTTGCTATAGCTGGAGTACCATTAACATATCTAATATATAAATTGTCTGTCTGTTCTTACCTTTTTATAATATGTTCGCTGTTGTATTGTGCAGTCTGGAGATATACTGACTCCTAGGTTTAGATTTTTTAGTTTGCTTTCATTTTTAATTATTTTTAGTGCATCATCCCGGGAGTTCAGACATACCTTCAGTGGCCTCGGATCTTCACCTCTCGCTGCTTTACCCAACCTTATTGTATTTATCCCATTCAGATCCACATCAGATGCAATTTTGTGAATTATTTCTGAGGCTTTCATTGTCTTCTCTTCATCAAGTTTAAATATTATGATATTATTCTCCCGTTTTCTTCTTTCGGCAATCTCGCTAATTACCATCTCCATATTAATTTCTGGATCAAATTTTCTATCTTCTTTAAGGCTCTGAATTTCCTTATGCAAGTTTACAACTGTTTTTGTAAGATCCTCGATTGCTTTTAATAAGTAGTTTTGATCGTTTATTTCGAGATTACCTGTTCCACTTAAAGAAGAACCCTCTTGTTGGCACTTGGGACATTTCCAATAAAAACCTTCTGGTATTTTATGTTTTTGCAGATCGACGCACTTATAATGATAGGACACTTGGCAAAAACCGCATTGAAGTCCAGGCGATTTATCATTTAGAGACTTGTTACAAAGTTCAATATTATTTTATATTATTTTATTTTATTGATTTACTTTGATATTTAGAATAAGTATACTTTAAACTGTCTCTGCTTAAGATCACTCCCTTTAACTCGCGATAGTAATTTGTATGATTATCTCTTCTTTCTATAAATATTCACACAATAGTATCTTTATTCCAGAAATATGGCGCCCTTCGCATATTGTCTAGGAAGCCAGCCCTAATGCTTTTTACTCCCAAATTTTGACAAATTAATTTTTGAAAATTAAGGTCACATTTTTAAATTCCTTAAATAATTTTCTAAAAAATGATGTTCTCGTTTGACATCGATAAAGCGATCCGTTTTGAGGAAAAAATGATTTTACTGATAAGGGACAAAGACTGACATTTCGTCAACATATAACTACATACTACAACTACAATACACACATAACTACAATAACTACATAACCAAAATAAATGTTCGATGTGAGCACCCTGTACAAAAATACATTCTCGTAAGCAAGATAAGTTGGATCTCTGAACCTGAAATAGCATTCCAGGGTTGTTCCTAATGTCTTCACATTGAGTAGTGATTCTTTGTAACATCTCTTCCCTTGTTTGTACCGGTGTTTTATACACTAAATTTTTGAGATGACCTCAAAAAAAAAAATCAAGTGGGTTTAGATCAGGAGAACGAGGAGGCCACGGTACTGGACCTCCTTGGCCAATCCATCGGTGGGGAAATTTTTGATCTAAATATTTCCGGACTGTGATGCTGAAATGAGGATGAACTCCATCATGCATGTACGTCATATTAGTTATAGTTGCTAATGGCACATCTTCCAATAAACCATCTAGATTTTCTTGTAGAAACCTTAAGTAATTTCCCCCATTTAACCGATTTTCCAAAACAAATGGCCCTATTAAATAATTTCCCATTATTCCTGCCCAGACGTTAATTTGGAATTGTCGTTGGTGATGAGTTTGAATTGTATGAGGATTTTTATCATTTCAACGTATGTAGATTGTGAGAATTTATTACACCATCCCTGCAAAATCCTGCTTCATCCGTGAACAAAACACTACCAATAAACTTGCGGTCTTCCTGTTGCTTTTGCAGGAACCAATTAGCTTATTGAACTCGAGCAGGGTAGCCGTCCGGGGACATTACATGAACTTTCTGGATGTGGAAAGGATGGAGAAGCTGTTCTTTCAAAATTTTGTGAACCACCGACTTCGAAGTGTTAAATTGCGCTGGAAGCTTCCTAACGCTTATTGATGAGTCTTCGGAAACAGCACCTAATACAGCTTCTTCTAATACAACTGTACGAACAGTTCTAAGACCACCTTCACCTCCTCGTTTCGGTTCCACGCTCCCTAAAAATTAATAGGATTATTTTTTAAAATAGTTACTTATTCTTTAATTTCCTTTATTTTGTTTTTTTATTGCTAAGATTGATATCTACCTGCTTTTCGTACTCGACGGTTTACCCGTTCAAAAGTTTTCCTGTTTGGAATAACTCCATCACCGGCAGCAAGTCCGTACATAAATTGTATGTCGGCATATTCACCAGATGAAAAATTTGCCGTATCAATAAACTATCACAGAACTACTCACAACTTACTTATTACTTGCTACTCAAATTTGACGTTTAAATTTATTCAATTGTTTTCTCACAGGTAGCATGCGGTAGTTTATATTACTAGTATTCCTTAGTCCCTTATCAGTAAATTAATTTTTTCTCAAAAACGGATCGCTTTATTGATGTCAAATACATCCGTGTACCAAATTTCAATATCTCAATATCTTAAATGGTTCCTAAGTAAACGTGTGCACAAAAAAAATTACAGAAGACAAATATTTTTTTTGCTCAAATTTAAAATGTCGACGTTTCATGACATTCTAAGCCTATTTGAACAATAAACATTTTCAAAAATGGATGTGGAAGTAAAACTATCTTTTATAAAACGGCAAGTCCCTGTATAACATAGACATGTTTCTTCAATGCATTTCTATCAAATTATATTAAGAAAACTAAACTTAATCCGTGTGAAAATATTTTTAATTACTGTGCTAAAAAAATATCGCTCGTTTTGACATGAACAATTAAATATTTTTTATCAATGTGCCATATATGACACTAACAAAAATAAATGTATGAATATCTCTGTCGGAATATTTAGATCCTAAAAAAATACTAGGGCATCAAAAGGGTATCTGGAAACTCTCTCTCAAATAAAAAGGAATTTTCTTCAGCTGAAATCATGGATATGCTGTGCACATAAATAAGACGCGGGCGATATTAATAGAATGCCTTTTGTTCTTTTCCACAGTTGCCGTTACGAACTGTTATTTATATTTATTCTATAAGCCTTCATTTTGCATGGTTAAGATAGGTAGTGGCATAACATTTTCTTATCAGGACCGGGCTTAAGATTCAATTTATTCAAGCGGTCCGTCTAAGCTCCCTAGGTTTGCCCGAGTACTTCAGCTACCGGGGTCCAGAGTTATTGTTTTCCCTTTTCCCCCGCTCTCGATTTAATCTGATCGTTGGCTATGAAATTTGATTTTATTTGAAAGGTGGACCGATTTGGGTTATTGGTTTTTATGACTTCTTGGAAGCGGTCATTTGTAATGAGTGGATCTATATTATTCTATGCCAGATACCAAGATTTTAGAAAATAAATATATTACAGAAATAATTATAAGTATACAATACAATAATAATATTTATTCGCCAAATAATTAGAAAAAAACGTTATTATGCAGAAAAATAGGTAGATAAACATAGATGAATCCACAAGGTGAAACCTGCACGCGGATTAAATCGCTCATATTTTCTTCTGATATAGTTAATATAAAATTTATTTATTGTTGGGAACAGTAAGTAACATACAATGTGACCCATTTCAAGTGGAAACACCTTCGTAACTCGGTTATTGGTCATCCAATTTCAATCAAATTTGGATCGGTATCAAAGATCTTTAATATCTCTTTTTTGTGTAAAACAAAACTTATTTCAGTCAGTGGCGTGCATTATTATTAAGAGAAAAAGTGTTGTTTTGTCGAGAAATCATATTAGGCATTTTTTTGTTGAAAAGAGAATGCAATATTATTGATCACCATGCAAAATTTAACATTTTTATTTTTGCTTTTCGAATTACGGCGCACTTAAAATTGCCTATTTTAAACATTAAATAATCAATAAATTGGTAACGAATCTTTTTCGAAAGAGTCATTCTTTATTTTCTCTTTAAAATCATATTTTCTACCACCCCATATGATGAATACTTTTAAATTCGGTAATCCTTAATGTCCGAATAATTTACAGTGTGATGACCCAAAATTTTTCAATGAAAATTCTTGGCCATCGAAATTTGAAAGTTTCGATGATATGCGATAATAGAAACAGTGAATTTAAAGAGAAAATGAAGAATTACTTTTTTTTCGAAAAGAATTTCGTAACCAATTTATTGATTATTTAATGTTTAAAATAGATAATTTTAAGGGGACCGTAATTCGAAAACCAAAAATCAAAATGTTGTTAAATTCTGGATATGGCGGTTCTACAGCACGCTGATCAATAACATTGCATTAGTTTAAAAAAAAAATTCTCGAAAAATCGACCATTTTTTTCTTAATAAAAATGCACACCACTGACTGAAATAAGTTTTGTTTTACTCAATATTAAAGGTCTTTTATACCGATTCAAATTTGGTTGAAATTGGATGACCAATAACTGAGTTACGAAGGTGTTTCCACTTGAAATGGGTCACACTGTATAGATAGATAGATAGATATTTATTGTCCCATTATTTAAATACATTCTTGTACATATGGTAAGTCAAGCAACATTAAAAAATATTAAAATATATCCAAAAACATTAACACGTATAGATTAAAAACAGACACACACAACATCATTTATATACAAACAGATACGCGTAAAAATAAAAACAATAGATATTAGTACAGATAGATTATAAGGTATTTATACAGTAATAAATTATATTTATAATACATATTTATGTAGATAGAAACTCTTGTACAGAATAAAATGCTCTATATAATTATGAAATTGTGTTTTTTCTTTATTATTATTTTTAGGACTGGACACGATTGTTTTTTATATCAAATCATGAGATGTGGAATAGTCGTGGAATTTCCAATATGCACTTAAGTTTTTTCTTAAAAAGTTGAAAGGAGTTTATACTTTTTAGATACATCGTTGCTCTACTGCTTTAATCATTATATGTACTGCAAGTGATATTTTTTCCTCTGGGTATATCATGATTGTGAGCAATGATGTTTTTTGTGTTTAAGTTTTCATACTGACACAAAATCAAACTCTGAAGAAACCGTTATCACATCAAGGATTTTATATTGTTTATAAAGATCATCACTCAGGTGAATGTAACTTCTGCCAGATATTATTTTAGTATTGACTTCTGCATTGTTTCAATGCATTTAATATAACAATTTGTTGGGTCCCCCATCAAGCAATGATACCATGATATAAGTATGATTAATCTGCCGCAAAATATTTGGTTTATATAGGTCGAAGAATCTTTTAAGATGTGTAAATTCAGAAAGGAGAGATCTTAATTTTTTAACTAAAAAATGTATATGCTTATAATAGTACAGTACCTAGAGGTTTTAACTTTGGAATAATGTCATATGAATTAGATTTCGTTCATTTTTGGCAACTTAGTAAATGGATCAAGAAAAAGTTTCCACATTATGAGGGGGCTTACTAATTTATAGGGGGTGGCACCTAAAAAAAAAAAACACACACAAACATTGCAGCTGAATAAAATTTTGAGAAGAAAATGTTCTATACAACTTTTCATAGAAATTGAAGTTAAGTTATAACGACTTGAATATTGAGATTTTAGCTTGAAAGAGAACGTATTTAAAAACGATTCGTCAAAGATCTCTAAAAGTATCACAATGAGCGAAACTATGCTATATATAGTTGTCTTTAGAAAGTTACTAAATTGAGGATCAATTTAATTTTTATCTAATTTCTATGAAATTAATAGTTTCGGAGATCTGGAAGTATAAATAAGGTGTCCGAATGTTGCTAAATATCTCTGAGACTATGACACTTCCGTCAAAAATCGTCTCACTACCAAAATGAAAGACTTAATTAGTTTTTCAAACGATTTTTTAGCATAAAAAACAAAGAAGTTGCGACCAACAATGTGATTCCTCACATCTTTTTAACAAAATCGTGGCCATTTTGTTAATGTAAGTAGTCAGTAATTAAAAAATATATTCTCGTACACTGTTTTTCGTTAACTTATAGTATGACCTAGATGCTTATTTTTTTTTGTTTGATCTATAACACTTGCTTCAGAAAAAATTACACTTTAAACTATATAGGAATTTTCGAGCCATCATTTTGATTCTTTTAATTTTGGCTTCAAATTCGTATTAGATATCCTAAAAACCGCTGCCCAAGGAATCACTACTTCCACAGTCACTCACAACGAAAAAACTTTGTATGTGGAAATAATTGTTTATGGAACTTTAATAATATAATATTTGACATCCTCTACCCCAAAAACCCATAAAACGATACCCCACATCGGTACTAGGGTGAGGGTGATGATAGAGGGGTGGTAGTGGGGGTGGATGAAGTCACAAAATATTTTGAGGTTTCTGGTTCTTGTACATACACTAAATCACATCCATTTAATAAGGGGGTGGGGGTGGTAATGGGGGTGGCTAATGCCAAAAATTTTTGTGGGACCTTAGCTTCTCTTGTATATACCAAATACCAATTTTATGGACTCTTACCTGCTTGATTTACCCACTTACGCCAAATTTACCCAAATTTACCCTCAACCCTTCGTCGGAACAACATGAAAATATAATCTAGTTCCAGATCTCGTTAAAGTACATAAATCGAGACATAAATGTACCAAATTTCAAGTCAATATCTTAAACGGTTCCAGAGTAAACGTACGCACACAAAAGTTACAGACAGACAGACCGACAGACAGACAAACCGACAGACAGACAGACAGACAGAAATTTTTTTCGCTCAAACTTAAAATATCGACGTTTCATGACACTTTATACTTCCACTGGATGTGGAAGTAAAACATAAATATCTTTCGTTTAAAAAAAACAGTAATACTTTTGCAAATATTAAATATCTAAATTTAGCGGTGGTTTTCACACCCTGAGGGTAAGAGCAAGTATGCGGGCCATATAGGAACTGAAAATAATGCCTTTTACTACAATATCAACCCATAAAGGAAAATTATCATTACATTACCACACTGTAATATAAGGTGACAATCAAAAATAACTCCGTAATATTTCATTGGTGGGACGTTATGTTCATTCAACATTCCTATTATTATAGTTAACGTCGATAGTTGTTAAGTTTATGATAATAGCCAGTGAAGGGTAAGTAGTATGCTTTAGTCATATTTATAGTTAGTAATTTACTACTGAAAATTCATTCTCGATGTTTGGTTTTATGACATTAACGTTTTTTCTTCTACAACTCAAAACTGTATCGTCGGCAAAACTAATGTAATCCTAATAAAGAATCCTCTTAACAATTACTAATAAATAATATTAAAATACTGGCTAAACGGGCTACGTTCCCAAAGCCATTTCATTTTTGAAAAAAAAAATGTGTTAGTGTTAGTGTTTAGTGTTAAAATAATAAGAAAATAATATATTAGAAAAGAATACATTAGAAAATAATATTTTAAGCGACTAGTATTTTGTCACTTTTAAAAAACAAAGAAATATACCAGGTAAAAAGTTTTTTTTTCATAACAAAATACTAATATGACAATAGGTACAATTTTCCAAATGAAAGCCTTCTACAAAATTGTTTTATTAGAATTTATTAGGCAGGGAGTTAGGACTAAAATCAGCTGGTAAATTATTTTAAAAAAATTACTCACATACTATGTACGTGAGTAGTTTGATTGTCTCAACCATGAAATGCTTTTAGCAAGCTTCACTTCTAGGCTTGGCATCAAATACTATGGCATGGTTTAGTAGCTACTTGCCACACATAATGCGAAAGTACATAACTTGCAAATCTCGGATAATTTAGTTGTCAATTCTGGAGTACCTCTGGGCTCAATACTTAGACCAATACTGTTTACCTCATACCTGTCAGATTTTTCGATAAACATATTTTATAAAACAATATAAAGTACATTCAAAGTACACATAATGATATTTTTCGTATCGTCCTACAAGAATCTGTGGCAAAAACTGATGAAGGTTTTATAATATATTAATATTGTTGGATAAACAAGGTTTAAAACTTACTTGCAGTAAAACTGTTGGTATAACATTGAGATCTGCCAGGACTTTTGCCTTCGATTGCCTTTTAACTTTCAAACAGCATGTAACCAAGGAGTGCAATCCTCATTTGTTGAACAAAACTATTTACCAGTTTAACTACATTATCTACAGCAAACAATATAAGATTTTCAAATTCATTAATTTTGTCCAAAATTGATTGTTAATATTGTTTATAGCCTTTGTTTAACAGAAGGAAAGACTTATCCTTTATAAAAAATCCAAAACTCATGTGTTCGTTTCTCGGCTGGTATGTAACCTAATGTAAGAATTTCACTTCATATACTCAAATGAATAATTTGTTTAACATGCATCATAGATATACCATTTGTCTTACTTACTGTATGTTAAAGACTAAAGCACCTGTATAACTCAGAAATAAACTTATTTCCCGAAGTCAACCTCACAATGGTCTTCTCTGATTCGTAGGCAATATCTTGCATATTCTTAGGCATACACTAACTCTTTTTAAATTATCTTCATACTTAGCAGCACATTTGTACAGTAAAGTTGTCCAATCTTGCCATTATTCTGCTAGTTCTTGTTTTAAATTTAAAGTACAAACGTCTTGTCTTCATTAAGTTAAATTTAGATTTTAAATGTACCTTTCAATTTAGGAAGTCAACTACATTCCCATAAATTTCATTTACTGCATTCCATTTTATTATTGACATAATTGACGGGCAATCTAAGATCCGAGCATTTTTTTTATCAATTGTGAAATCTTATACAGAGTTAATTCTAAAGTTCTATTTTATTACATGTTTGAGTATCCAATTTTTTTATATGAAGTAAGAACAACACAAGACCCAATATGGAATCTTGTGGAGCACCCAGTGTGCCCCATAATGGAGTTTTTAAGCACGTATTCAAAAGGCATGAAATATTTATAAGAAAATTAATCCTGCTCTAAGTACAGAAGAAATATGCAGATTTCATTTTTTAAAGATTATATTGTCCAGGTGTCCTCCGTTTCGCTCCAAACACTCTAATGAGGACCTCAACATGTCTGTTGGTATTGCAGTGATTTCCTCAATATTTCATTTCATTTCATTTAGCGTTGCAGGCGTATTGACCTACACTTTTGATCCGAGGTATCCCCACAAGAAAGTCCATATGAGTAAAGTCAAGCTGATCAATTGATGTTTCCAAATCGGTATAAGATTTTTTCAGGAAACACTGCTCTCATGGCTTGCATAGATTCTCTAGCAGTACGTGCAGTTGTCCCATACCGCTTAAACCATGCATCACTATTCAATCCTCGAAATTTCTGTAACTATCGCGTTAAAATATCTTAAAATATTGCGCAATAACGCTCACTATTAACTGTGATTGCAACGCAGCGTGCATTTTCTAATTTTAAAAAATAATACGGCCCAATAATTTCCGTGGCCAACATTGCTCGCCAAGCCGTAACTTTTGGGCTATATAATGGCTTTTCATGCTTTTACCGTAGGTTGTCTGATGCCCAGTGATGACAATTTTTTTAGGACACCAATAATATGAAAGTGGGCTTCATCGCGATGTTTTCGATTTGGTTGTTTTCAAAAAAGTCGTTAATCATTAATTCTGAAAAGTGTTGCCTTTTTCTGTGGTCATTTTTGGTTCCTTCATAGACCAATTGGATTTAATGAAGATGGAAATGTAAATCCCTTTTCAAAATTCGATGAATAGACGACTTAGAGAGATGCAAAGCCTGTGACGTTTTATTAATTAATCTCCTCAGATTTCCAAGTGTGGCATCGGGTGCAGTTTCCACATTTTCAGGTGCAGTCAGGGCTGGCGGAAGAGGTGGGTACCTGAGAAATATGTAGGCGGGGAATTACTCACCTGAAAATTTGTTATTCTACACTATTAATATGTTTTTTTAAGAATTCCTCTGCGCTACCCACCTGGATTGATCACGTTTCGCCAGTCCTGGGTGTAGTTACAGTCTTTGTTGTGCTTTTCGAATTTTGGCTGACGATGATTATCGAAATCTATTCACCCATGACTTGACCAAATTATGTCCAGGGCATCCGCCTCTCATCGAATATTAAAGCGGTTGCAAAAACGCCGCCTAGCAATTGCTTACGAATCATTGGACTTAAAATATGATTCGATAAAGAAGGACGCGGTTGCCAAGTTATTACAATTTCGAAAGTGAAGTCCATTATGGGAAACTCTGTACTTATCCAGCTTAATGCAGTTCCAAATACTCCGTACTGCTTTGACATGCTTTTGGGGAGGTTGTTCGTGGCTTGTTGATAATTCGACTACTATTACTTCAAAATACTCCGTCCTTCTGTAACTGTAACTTTAGATATTTCGCTCCTGTTGTATCACTTTGTAGTCAATTTTCCCTCTGAATATTGAACATATATGTTCACATCTATAGACCATTTCGTTTATCTCCATAGTGTTATAAATTCGCCCTTAGGAAATTGTACGAATATATTGCCGTTTATTTGTTTCTGAAGCAAATAAAGATCAAACTTTATTATTGGGCTTGTGTCGTTTCACAGCGGTATTACGAATCGCTTAGTATTCCAATGAAAACATTTTAATATTACCCAACATTTAATAAATACGACGGGAATTGGTATGGAAATGTATTGGAATTTATTGACTTTTGATCTTATGAAAATCTTAAAGTGGTAAAGTGCAATATAATTCCCTGTCGCTCCCGGATAGGATCACCTTTATAAAGGGAGCCTCTTCTTTATAAAACCCAAGTTATTTGAAATTGAATCCCTTGAAAACAAAGATCCCCACTTGAGAATAGTAGTATTAGTTCAAATCAAGCTGATATAGAGAACTCCGGACATGACTTTTAGAAACAGATTTTCTAAAGAAACAATTTATGATATTGGAAAATATATTGCGTATATGTCATAAAATAATAGAATAGTTTCTTAAGGAATACTATTATACAATAATAACACAATAATATTATATACGAGAGAAAACTCCGTAAGTAAGAAAAATCCTTGAGCGGAGTATGACAAAAAGTTTAAAAAATGTAAAAATAACCATACTTATATCTACAACTGATAAAAAAAAACTGAAATAGTAAAATACCGTTAGTTAATGGTGGTAGGTATTCTAAGTTTTTTTCTTCTGTTATGTACATTCTCATTTTTTTAAAGTTGTCTTATTCAACTGCAGTTTAAAGCTGGCATGGACATCGTGGGTCCATTTTACCAGGTGCCACAGGCTAGTGGCTCACCCCTATATTTCTTTTATTTTTTAACTTATCCATTTGAAATTTGGGGAGCATAAACTACCTGTAAAAATGGATTTTTGGACATAAAAAAACGTATGAGTCCATTTCCGGTTTACCAGGAAATTACAGCAAATTTCGATTTTTAAATGGAACACCCCGTGTATTTTTAAATATTTGATTGATTGATTGATTTACCAGCGTGCGGTAGGCATTGCTGCCACTCCCAGGTATACAGCTGGGCCTGCTACGTCTACGCTGGGTTAGACTAAGGTCATGCTTGTTGCCAGCAACGAGAGCCACATGGCGCATGGTAAAGAAATGTGGGATGGGAGGTGTAGGTATTTGTGAGATGCGTTACCGCATTGTGTCGTGAGGGAGCGTTTAAGCTCCCTTTTTTGTGTGTTTGGTTCTGGACTTCTGCCTATTTTGACTCTTCTTGTGAAATATGTTGCCGTGTTGTGTCGTAATATGGAGTGTTTTTGCTCCTCTTTTTGCGTTTTTGCTTCTTCGAATCTTCTTTTTCTTCTGATTCCTCGGTTTCCGATTGTGGTAGAGTATATATCCTTGCGATTTGTCAGTGGTGTTCATTTGTTGATCCTGATCCTTTCAATTGTCGTTCTCCACTGTAGCAGGTATGTCCCCAATACTTTATTGCGTATATTTCTATAATGTTGATGTTTTGTGTCGCTGTTTTGATCTTGTTGTTTTAGTTGGACGATGCCGTTTCTGCTCTTCTCAAAAACTTCTTCTGTTGGCTTTTGTTTTTGCCGCGTTTTTGCCTCCATATATCATCGTTGTCCGTATGACGGCTATGTACATACATTTTTTAAGGTCCCATGATAGTTTATTTTTCTCAATGAACGGTATGTTACCCTTGTGAATAATCATCTATTTTGTGTTCCTCTCCGCTGGTCCAACTCTTCTTCTTCTGCATCGATTAGGAGATTATCGACGTATGTGTGTGTTTTCTTAGAGAACACCATTTTTCTGAAAGAAGTCTTCACTAGGCATACCTCCGCTGAAGTGCTGTACGAACTCAACCCTGACGCAGTATATCAACAATACCTCATTGATTATTTCGAGTTTAATTTTAATTATTATCACTACCGTAATTTCTAGCATTTAGTCCTTGGATGGTGGCTTATTGAAGGGTCTTTTTGTATTAATTTGATTCATTTATTTTTTGCTTTCTCTTCTTCCTCCAGTTTATCTCCACCGTTGCCGTGGTATACCTCTTCTCGTGTATGTGTTATCATTTTTTCTGTATGCCCCCCTGCCGCCGCTTTATTGCCCCTGACTCGTTCCCCCGTTTCTTTGGTTTTGTGGTCCTATGTTCTGTATTCGATTCATCATTCTTGTGTATAGATACCATTTCCTGAGAAAAACTATGCATTTCCATTGAACTGCAAGAAATTCAGCCCCCGGCGTATTAGGCCAATAGTACGCCACTGATCAGATTGTCCATTTATTACCCAAGTCAACGCTTGTTTATCTAAGAAACTCTGTTTTTCTTAAGGAATAACACCATTATTGCCTTGCTATAAATTTACGGTGACAGCGGTCGACGGTTTCAAGGGGTTAGATGTATAATCATTTCTCATATTTTCGAAAAAAGTCGTTTGAATCAGCCCCTCACCAGTTTATTACGGCATTTATGATGCAGAATGCAACACCACAAAAACACACTCTTTTTAATACAAATACAAATTATGTACGTAATTAATCACTAATTGCACTTCCCAAGATATGTATTATTCCTCAAACCTGTCGCTTACTTGACACCTTAAAAGTTTGCGAAAAAATATGTAACACCACAAAATCGCACTCTTTTTAATACAAACACAAATTTTGTGGATAAATAAACTTGGGTGGTACTTTAAAAGTGAGAAGATACTTAGATTATCTATTCCTCTTGTGTATTGCCTGATCCTTTAAGCTTGTTTCTTTATGCATAGCACTGTACTATCGGTTCTGCCACTAAATACTCTGTATTAGTTATTTTCAAATATTAATTCTATTTCAATTTTGTTCTTTTGTTATGATATACCGATTTGCGCGGAATTCTTTAATCTACAAATTCACCTAATTTTTATCGAATTTAGCGGACTTTTAGCGGGCGTTTGCACGTTTTAACGGCAGCGTTTTTCGGACGCGTCCGTTCGCTCGGAAAGAACAATTCGAACTCCCACCTATGTATTTTTTACATATTTGGATTCAAAATGAAAATCTGAGTAGACTGTGAGACTCTCGCAAATTTTTAAGTCAATGTTCTGTTTTTTTAAGCATTTTAAGACATTTATGTAGAGTGCTTTGGAATACCAAAATTTGTTCTACGGCAGATAAAGTCCAAAGGAAAAATTTAATTTTTCGTTTAATTTCATTAATAACCATTTACGAAGCCTCCAAAATTGAACAAATCCCTTTTTTATCGAAAACTTTTTTTTTTCAAATTAGAAGGTGGTGGCTCATAGTGTTCAGTAAATTATATTTTCTGAATTCATTGATATCCAGTTCAAATCTGTGCTATTTGTTTTTCTATTTTATTTAATTTATTTAAAAATAACCTATCCCTTGTATTTTGAGCCGCTGAACATGAATCTGGCCTTAGATGTTCCCCAGCACATCAGGTTTTTTTAACAAAAATCTGTTGGATCGTAATATTGCTTACCAAGTTCATTTAAATCAGATTTCAAAAGTGATTCAACTTTAGAACTTTAACCTAATAACACTGTTGCACTTCAATATTAACCACATAACTCAAAGGGAACCGTAAAGCCCCATAACTGCTTAACTCCAACCCCATAACCCTTGGAATCCAATGAAAATAGTGGAGAATCTTGATTGTGGAGTTGATGAGATTGTGACCTTGAATACTTGTGTTTGAGAATCATACATCCACAACCTCATGATCCCATAACTTCAGCATCTCATAACCTCAGCATCTCATAACCCCCCTTAACTCTGAAAGCCAACGGAAGAAATGGAGATTCTAAGTAGGATGATTCGTGCCATTGTGACATTATAGTCTTGGAAACAAACACCTTATAGTACCCCAGCTTTTCAACGGCAATCCCTCTATCCTCATAACCCCATAGCTCTGAGGATTCAATGAAAAAATAGGACGCTCTCGATTGGGGAATCAATTAGATTGAGCCATCGAAACCTTGTTACATTGTTACCAATTAAGCCTATTCCAGCAGCAAATCCTTCGACTGCATTACCCAGTAACCCCGTAACTCATAATTGAGTAACTCTGGGAATATAATAGAAGAATGTGAAGAATCTGAACAGGAGAATTCATGAGATTGTGTTCTAGGAATCTTGAAATTGAGTAGCTTGTGACGCCTTAGCTCTTGAATAGCGAAACTTTCAGCCGTTTAACCCTGTGATGGTGGGGACTCTATAAAAGCAAATTAGGGAATTTTAATTGGGGATTCAGTGAGAACGTAATTTTGGAATTGGATTGGATAGTGCGATCGGATAGCATTAAAAATCATAAAAATGTTTCAGTACTGGCGGCGAACATGCCTTTTTGGATATAGATATTTTATATATACCAAAGATGAAAAAACGCCCCAAAATGTCCAAAAATTTCGGACTATCCACCACCGGTAACGACGTCATGAAATGAGAGGTCGAGACACTGGTTTTAGGCATAGACTGATCCACTTAAATGCCATAATTTTTAATAAAACCCACCTTTAAATATGTTACATTTTATCTGCATATTTGTGTTTGGTATCAATTTTTGTACTTGTGGTTCATAAATTCAGTGGTTGTAGTCAAATTTTGTTGAGATGGATCTGTAAAGAGATAGTTGCCCTCCCCCTTGAGTCTTCCATCCTTTGAGTCAAGAAAAAAAAACAAAAAAGTTTGTGTAACCATTTTAATAAAAAATTGTTTCACATCTAAAAAAGAAAATATTTACAACTAATGATTTTGAGCACAATGTCCTTCACATGCGCACAATTGCGTACACTGAAGACCGTTTCTGTCGCATTTGCACACAGAACACCTTTGTTTGCAGCTACAGGCAATTAGTTCTTCACAACTTCTTGCGACATCGGGAATAGTAGACCACAATGGCTGAAACTCGTCATTAGTTTTTTTCTATCCCCAAGTATCGGGCGAAGGAGTTTGATAGACTTTTTCCAGACAGTGCCTCCATATAAGGGCTTGAAGAGTGGCTCGCTTGATATGCTGAAGTAAAGCATTTTGCTTTGGAGGTATATTCTCAATTAGTCTACTTTTTTTAATGAAAAGGAATCATCTACACTCATTAACTGTGTTTAAGGGAGATGTTACGTCATACAAAAGAATCACAAATCTTTGTACAGAACGCATAACATCTTCATCTGGGTATCTTCCCATTAGCAGCTGCTCAAAAGCGGAATTAATATTAGGATCTGCTATTCACATCTTCCAAGCTCCTTTCCTGTCTACTCCACAAAATGAAGACACGGTATCGTAACCTGTTGCAGAATGAAATATCGGCAAAAAGCTACAGATCTCCTGTGATAAATGAGAACATAGGTCATGGATGCCTATTAACGATTTTTCTCAGTTCCAAAATCAATCCAAAGTTGTTGAATATTTTCAAAATTTGAAAAGGCAGATACTGCAATGATCACAACATCTGAATCTATCGTTCGAATGCTGACGCAGTTGTGGCCATTATCAGCTACATGCTTAGCATGAAGAAGAAGGCGTCCGTCTGCTTCTTCATGCCATGAGGGTGAAATAGCTGATAGATCTAACTCTGCTGAATTGCTCTTTCCTCAAGCGTACAGATTATTGTTTTTCCTTCAAAATGTTCGTTCATTAGCTGTTCTGCCAAGAAAGTAAACAACTGTTTTTTGTTTCCATCTACTCGTAAAAATTTGTTATATTTTTGTGGAATTATTGCGGAAGGTGTAACTCGTATGTCCTCTTGATTGACGTGTGTCAGCTTTCAAGATTCAGAGCTATAATACCTATCGAATACTAAATCAATTCGTTGTAAATTTTGGAATAGTCGACAAATGTAGGGCTTAAATATATTGTTATAATATTTCAAAAATGTTTTCATATTTCTTGGAACTAGTAAATGAACTAGTAAATGGATAATAACCAGTACCAATTTTTGCGGAAACTTCACCGTGTACAACATGAAACACAAATACTGACAAATACTTTGGTATTCTGTTTTTACTGCTAAACACTAAAACGCTGCAATTCCTCGCTAGACTAAAAACTTTTCAGCTCTGTATGTATACGTAAACACGCTATAAATAATAACAGATATTTAAGTACACAAAACATATTTAATATTGAATTTTACTAAAAAATATAGTCCTCACGTAAGTTAGTCTATGGCTATGCATAGTTATTTGACCCTCAGTTTGATTACGTCATTACTGGTGGTGGGGTGTCTGAAATTTTTGGGGTCTGGGGCGTTTTTTGATCTTTGATATATGTAGAAACTACATCCAAAAGGGCATGTTCCCGCCAGCACTGAAATATTTTTATGATATCCGATTCCACTAGGATTTCTGTTTACGTGACTTCATTCCATATCTTGCTTTTACGAACTCTTTTATCTCCGAAGAACCTATGTAACGGATTCATTCCTTTTACGCTTCTTGCTCTACATTTCATGTTCCCTCTTCAACATCCAAGAAAAATCTATCATCGTGAGCTCATTCCACCTTCCTTGATATCGTAAGATACCACAACCTTTGCTACTTACTTCCTCTGATTGCGTCTAAGCACATCTGTCTACAGACTAGTGGCTCAGGCTGCTACTAGAACAAGTTAAACAGTTACAGAATTTTTCCACCACACTTTTCTTATTCCCTCCTTCGACTAATTTTCTACTTGTGCCTCAGATGGCGACTGGAGTAAATTAAACGGTGACCGAATGAGAGAAGTAGCCAAGAATGGTGCACAGTAGAATCTAATGACATTTAACGAAATGTTCTACAATGGTTTCAGAACTTCGGCTGGTCCTAAACTGCTTTTATATTTGCTTCAGTGGCAATCGACGAGATTTGCGACAATGACTGTACACAAGACTGAATTGGGACCTAGCAAAACTCTTGGATATCTATCTAATAATAATAATAATGATGATGATGATGATGATGATGATGATGATGATGATGATGATGATGATGACGATGACGATGACGGTGACGGTGACGGTGACGGTGACGGTGACGGTGACGGTGACGGTGACGGTGACGGTGACGGTGACGGTGACGGTGACGGTGACGGTGACGGTGACGGTGACGGTGACGGTGACGGTGACGGTGACGGTGACGGTGACGGTGACGGTGACGGTGACGGTGACGGTGACGGTGACGGTGACGGTGACGGTGACGGTGACGGTGACGGTGACGGTGACGGTGACGGTGACGGTGACGGTGACGGTGACGGTGACGGTGACGGTGACGGTGACGGTGACGGTGACGGTGACGGTGACGGTGACGGTGACGGTGACGGTGACGGTGACGGTGACGGTGACGATGACGATGACGATGACGATGACGATGACGATGACGATGACGATGACGATGACGATGACGATGACGATGACGATGACGATGACGATGACGATGACGATGACGATGACGATGACGATGACGATGACGATGACGATGACGATGACGATGACGATGACGATGACGATGACGATGACGATGACGATGACGATGACGATGACGATGACGATGACGATGACGATGACGATGACGATGACGATGACGATGACGATGACGATGACGATGACGATGACGATGACGATGACGATGACGATGACGATGACGATGACGATGACGATGACGATGACGATGACGATGAAGAAGATGATGATGATGATGATGATGATGATGATGATGATGATGATGATGAACTCCACAGGTCGTGGAGAGTGGCTGCAAGGAATTCGCCGGCGCGGCTACCGTGAGGTGTCGGAGGCCACGGAAGTCCTGTCCGGCAGCGGGCAAACCGAAAAAAAAAAATAATAAATAATAATAATAATAATAATAATAATAATAATAATAATAATAATAATAAACAATTTATTTGCAACTTATAACAAAGAACTTAGCTACACTACACAACCTAATATAAAGAGAATAAGGATATAAATTACAAAAAGGAGCTGACAAACAGTTAAAACTGATGCAATGTGCCAGCCCCTGACACTAGAACAATTAAACCTAATTTTTGATCAAAGGAAACAAAAAGGAAGGTATATATAATAAGAAAGAGTAAGAAGATAAATACATGGGAGAGTGTATACACGAAATAAAAACTTAAATAACTAGTTGAATAACCTATCAAACAACATTTTTTTATAAGATCTTTTGAAGTTACACACGGACGAGAATTTTAAATTTTCGGGAATATTATTGTACAGCGCATAAATGGAGTAAGTGAAGGACCTTCTAAACATGGCGGTGTGATGAGTTGGAGGTGAGATCAATCCACGATACCGTACATTGACATTATGAATATCACTTATGTAAGTAACTTTCTGAGAAAGGTATGGAGGAGTTTTGAACCGAATAATACTATGGAATAGTGTGGCAACATGAAGTTCCCGGCGAGCTTTCATATCTAGCCAGTTGGCATCTTTAAGCTTGAGTGAAATCCTATCAAATTTACGAATACCATAAATAAATCTTAAACCCGATTTTTGCACTCGTTGTATTCTATTAGAGTCTTCAAAGTCTAGGCAAGGGCCATATACTGCATCACAAAAATTAAAATGACTTAGAACTAGTAAGTCCGTTAATAACATTTTGGAGGAACGTGGAATAATATGACGATTCGGATAAAGCATTTTAAGATTGCTATATGCTCTCTTCAAACATTTATTAACATGATTCTTAAACCGCAGGTCAGTATCTAGCTCAAGGCCTAGATTTCTAGCAACGAGTGTACATGGCAAAACATTACCATTGATGCCTACTTTTAACTGATCCTGAATAAATTGACGAAATTTGCCGAAGATAAGTACATTAGATTTTATTGGATTAATATGAAGTTGGTGAGCACTAGATTCAGTGACAAGCCGTTTAAGATCTTGATTAATCTGTTCATTGGCTAGAATATAATTGCGATGGTCAAAGGAGAATTTTATTTGCGTATCATCAGAATATAAGTAGGTCCGGCCATGGTTTATACATTTGATAAAATCACATGTATACAACGAAAAAAGAATAGGACCAAGCACAGAACCCTGAGGCACTCCACAACCTATAGATGTCGTAATAGATGTGCCCTTTGATGTAACAACAAATTGTTTACGACGGGTCAAAAAACTTTTGAAAAGTTTTACGGCATTTGTGGAGCACCATATATAATGTAAAATTGATAATAAAATTGTATGATTAATGGTATCAAAAGCTTTAGAGTAGTCAAGTAAAATTAAAGCTACCGACATACCATTATCAATGTCCTTAAGTATATCATCGGTAACATCTAGCAAAGTAGTGGTACAGTTGTGACCTGGCCTGAATCCAGATTGTCTCATAGGAATTATTTTATATTCATTTATATGTAAACAAATTTGAAATTTCATAATCTTTTCTAATACCTTGGACAAGATAGGTAAAATTGAAATGGAGCGAAGTTCCCCTAGACTAGTTATAGATTTTTTTTTTGGTAAGGGGAGTATTTTAGAAAGTTTCCAGGGATCAGGAAAAACACCGCTAATTATACAGCTATTAATAATATGTGTCATAAATGGTAAAATGTAAGGACAACATAGAAGCAACATATGTATATTAATTTTGTCGGCCCCGATGGCCGCCGACTTAATTTCTAACAAATATTTATACACAACAATATCATCTACAGCTGTAAATGAGAAGAGAGAGTTAAAGTTTTCTTTAAAATTACTATTGTAAGCATGTACCAAATTAACATTAGGCTCCGCCATATTAGAAGACGGCAACAAAAAATGGTCATTAATTAAATCGGGATTGCTAAGGTTGTCAGGTATAGTGACTGACGGTGATTTAGCATATATGTTTAGTTCTTTTAACTTTTGCCAAATTACTTTACTATTGTTACCATGATTTTGAATACAGTACTCCATATACCCTTTTTTTTTTCACTTCTAACGGCATTAGTTGTAATATTTTTTAGATCTTTATAATATTCCCAGTGATGTGGATTTTTTGTCCTATTGAACTTAGCTAGCGCTTTGTCACGAAGCTTCATCATTAATTTAATATTATCAGTGAGCCATGGAGGTCTGTATCTATTTGTTTTAATTTTTTGAATGGGTGCTGACGTATCAAAAATGTTCAGAATCAATGTATTAAAGAGTTCCACTTTACCATTTATATCATCAATATCAAATATATTTTAAAAAGGGGATATTACCAAAAAGTTCTCTAAAATGTGCCTATCAATATTTTTTAAGTTCCTAAATTCTAAATTAACACCTGGCTCTTTTTCCACATTAAGATTAATTTTACAAAAGGTTAAAAGGTGATCAGATACATCAAAAATTTCCGCCACACCACTGGAGAAGAATTTGATCTCATCAGATATAAGTATAATATCCAAGAGTATAACACTATTTTTAGTTATCCTGGTGGGGGATGTAATAACTTGTTGCATGCCAAATAACTCTATAGTATTATGAAAATTAGTTGAGCTTGAGCATTCACTATCCATGAGATCAATATTAATGTCACCCCTACATATTAATTTATTACTTAGCAAAATGAACTTTGACAAGTTATCTTCAAGATTGTCCAAAAAATTGGTAATGTTCTTATTAGGAGGTCTATAGAGCGCCCCAAAAATATATGACAATTTATTTATATACAGTGTCAGAAAATTTTTCATTTGGGTCGGCAATGAGAGCAAGCGAGAGCGAAGCAACTAGGCTATTCTTTTTTATCGTATAACACATCCTTCTGATGCCACCTGCTTTCCCCACCACATGTGCGTGGGCAACTCTGCTTGCGGAATTTCAATTTGTTTCCGTCTTCCACTTGCAATGTAAAGAATTATTTGACTCGTTTTGAAAGTAAAACGGGTTAAATAATTTCAGTTATTAAAGCACGTAATAATATTACCTATACTGAACAGAGCCAACTACATCCTTCCTTTGAATAAATGGTACTGAAATTTTTAATAGCAATAATGATGTATGTACGTGTTTTCTTGATAGCGCGTCATTATTTGCTCCCTCTACTAGAGCACTGGTACACGCCTTTATTGTAGGCGGGTCTGTCAGGCCGTTGAAACTATGCGTGCCACCCAAATCCAACATTTTCCGAATGTGTATACTTTTATCCAAAGTTGCTCGACCGAATCGGAAAAACTTACGTTCAGCAATTCAACATCAATGGACGATTTCACGTAAATCCCAACTCCCCCACCTCGTGTACCTCTATCTTTTCTAAAGAAAGTATATCCATTAATATGAATGACATCATTATCAATTTGATCGGTTAACCATGTCTCACTTACTCCTATTAAATCATAATTCTCCTGTAAAACAAATGTTTTAAAATCAGCGAAGTTATTAGTCAAAGATCTTACATTATAAAAAGCAAAAGATAGTTTTTTCATGAAAAAGTTATTCGAGTTCGAAATTGCAGATAACAAGTTAAAACACGCACAAGGTAATATAAATGTGTAGATCCCAACAATTAATTATTTTCATATTCAACCTACACCCAGCAGATAAAAAGATAATAAAAAAAGAGAGCACAATTTATTGGCATGTTAAAAGAGATACTAAATTGAAAGATATATAAATACATTGATATTTTAAATTCCCTGCTAAACATCACTAAGCAAAGAGAAAGAGCAAACAAAACAACTACAAAAAAGTAATCATTCGTACATATATTAGTAAAAAGTTTCTGTAGTAAAAGAAAGAACAAAATATATTCTACCATGTGGATAAAGTAGTATGTACTAAATTACTGGAAATTCCTATGAAGTGATGTCGTCACAACTGCGGATAAGAATTTTCCTGTTGTCGACTGCTGCAAAAACTTTCCCATCATAACTCCAGACATGTTCCTTGCCATATTTAGTAGAAGCAGATTTAAATATTTCTAACGCTGAATTAGTTAAATCTTCTTTTATGACAATACCAGTATTCTTCAACAACTTTTTATTCTTAAAAATCTTTGATCGAACTTTGTATGACAGAAAACGTAATAAAATGGGACGTGGTTGTGTGGCATTGCGAATTTTATGAATTCGATGACATTTCTCAATTTCTTCTGAGGAGATATTAATATGAAGTTTGTCAATAAGTACCTCTAATATATTTTGTTCCAGAACATTAGCAGCTTCCTTCTCCGGCTCCTGTAGTCCATACAGCAGCAAATTATTAAGTTTATACCGCTGCTCATTATCATCACATCTTATATCCAGATCATTTAATCTAGCCGAATTTCCTGTCACTTTCCCCATAATAGTTTTCATAGTTTGTTCTATAATGTTAAATTTATCGTCGAGTTGTTTGCTTATAGCCTCAGCTTGTTGCTTGCAAATTTTAGGTACTGACAACTAGTGAAGCTTGCTGAGAAGCTTGGTTTCTCGTTTTCGACATATTAATTACTTTGGTCGAGCTGTACCACTATACTGTTTCACCCAATAACCTCCTATTGCAATTATACACTTAACGATGCACTTACAGATTGAGAATATTTGTATATGTATATATATAATGCATTTGGAGGGACAACTCGTCACCAAACCAGTGTTTTCAATAATTAAACTTTATTAACTACTGGGAAAATCTTAACTTTAGTTGGGAGCTAACACACGTGTACTTCACTCGCACTCGCACATTCTCATATATCTGAACCCTAACTGCTGTTTACGTCTGGTCGATTTGGTTGCCTGCAAGCAAGAGATTCATTCGTTGATACCGCGTGAATACTTGGAGCGCGCGTGTTTACTGCTATAAAGTTCCACTGATCATGCTGTCAGCTACTGCACAAGAATCTAAAGACTGAAGTTGTTTTGTACTGCTCCTTGCTATAGAACACAACAACTTCAGTCATTAAAATCCTTCTGAAGAAGCTGATAGCATGATTAACGAAACGCCAAGGTAAATTCGACGACCACGGCAATACCCGGAAGAAATCACTTGATTGGACAAAGGTCGTGAGGGCCTGCATTCTGAGATAACCGTATTTAGGAGTTTTGACGGCCTGTCTTTCACAGTTATTAATTGTAAATACATAAATAACTAAACTAAAGTTACATACTACACAATTTTACAAGATAAATGACAAATAGTTAAAACAAATTAAACTAATTAGTTGCAAATATTCCTATAAAAATTTTCTTTGTTACAGAATTCATTGAAAAGTGAGCGGATAACTTTATAGAAAACCCACTGTCACAAAATAGAAAGGCCATTCGGATAATAGTGAATCTTCTAACTAGACACTGTTGGCTTAATAGATATATGTGTCTAATCAGCCTGGCAGAAGACTCAACATGCCGAGGTATGTGCTATGCCATTGTAAAGACCTAGTTAGACTGAGGTTTCAAATATTTGGTGAGAAGCTAAGGGGCCATGGCCAGGGCAGAGTATGATACAAAGGACAAAAGTGACTAAGGTGTTCTAAGAAAAGCTAGAACAGGGGCTTCAAAATAGATCAACGGGGGTTGAAGTAGTCAAGGCGAATCGGCTAGTTTCTCCTTTCTAAACCTAAAACTAAAAAAATGTTAATATAATCTAAATTTATAAAAATATAATAAAAAGTCATTTGATCTTTTCTAAAATTGAGATGAAGAATGAAACTCTTCTTCTTCTTATTCACATGACTTTGTGATCCATGAATTCTAGTTGGCCTCCACTTGCTGCAAGTTGCCGATCGTGCTTCTTCTGCGAAACTCATATTCACAGCTGCAAGGTATACTATCTTGTTTACTATCTCACAGTCACCTAGCCTTAATGCGTATTGGTGGTTGGACTGTTGGACTACAATCATAATTTTAGTTTTATTGTAAACCATAATCAGAGCTTATTGGCTGAAACGCGTCCAACATCTTGTTTATGAGCTCATCCTCACTTGCTGCACCGAAGATGGAATCATCTGCAAATTGCAAGTTTCACGTTTCACTATAGACGATAAAGAGACTTGGTAACAAAGCTCAGCCCTGTTTGACGCCTTTATTACCTTTACATTTATCGAAGTAAGTATTGTCTACTTTTACCAAAGTAGAGTTTTTTCATGCAGCCGGCGAATAATAAACATCTTATCTTTAGGTGTCCCCCAGCGTTACCACATTTGGTAGATTTTTATTTCTTTTTAGTAGAATTTTAAGGATTTTTGTAAAGTTTGGTAGGTAAAATTTGCTGGCAGATTTCTGATAATTATTATCAGAAATCTACCAGCAAATTTTACCTACCAAACTTTAAAAAAATCCTTAAAATTCTACTAAAAAGAAATAAAAATCTACCAAATGTGGTAACGCTGGTGTCCCCATCTCTAGTAATACAGTCCAGTTTTATTTTATATAGGAACATGATATTATCCAGCCATTTTAATAAGTTGTCGAATATATGAGATATTGTAATTATGCTTACTATGATACCTCTAAAAGTATTCATTTTAGAGCAATTGTAAATATTGCGACATATTTAAATTTTCTTCTTATTCATTATTTTTTATTTTTCTAAAATCTTAAACTTAAATCTGACGGACAGTAAAAATATGAACGCCGCGCAATGGGGTCAATGGGAAATTGTGGATTTTCTTTGGACAAAATTTTCCCGGCAACTCAATTCGCGACTAAAGCTAACATTTTTTTTTAATTATATAAGAAGGTTGTCGTTACAACATGGTGCTACTACAAAGTGACTAAAATTAAATCTGATCTGCAAAATCTTAAAACAATTCCTATTAAATGTTTTAGTCTAGTCAATTTTGGGTACTTTTGACGTTTTCATTAAATTATTTCAAATAGAATATATCTTTATTACAGAATATGTAACGGTCATTTTTTATCTACAGTTATAAAAGCGCTTAAATTACATTATTTTATATTTTTCATGCATAAATTACCTATTTTGTTACCCTAAAAATAAATTACCGCCTCTACTGTCGGATATTTGTTAATCTTATTTTAACCGCTATCTGAGGATGATGTCATGCAATAGCGCGACGTCTACTTCCATATAAGGTAGCATGTTGGGAACTAGGCAAATGATTGGTACCTTTCAATTATTACGCTACGTCACAATGTTGCTCCCCACACTCCCTTATAAATATAGAGAAAAGCGTCGGACATATTACTTTTTCACAGCCGCTCTCGCTCGAGCGTGCCCACTGCCCACAGTCAATATCTTTCACCTGAATTGAGGAACAACATCTTGTTTGCTACCTCACAGTCACCCACCCTTAATCTGTCTTGTTACTTGGTTTACAATCATAATTTTCGTTTTGTTATAATTTACACTCAAACCATAATCAGAGCTGAGGCCCGTCCAACATCGTGTCTATGAGCTCATTCTCGCTGCAGCTGCGAAGGTGGAATCATTTGCAAATTGCAAGTTTTACGTTTCAACGAAAGTCAACGTTCCAGTGTTAGAATGGTTTAGTTTTTCTAAACCCTTATTATATTAAGTTTGTTATATCTTTTGCCTCGTGAATCTAACCATATCTTGTTAATAAGAATTAGAAATTAGACAAGTGGTTATGTTTGCTTTATGTTTACGAAAATATTCTTGTGTATGTGAAAATTATACATAAAATGTGTTAATGATGTTCTGAATCAACGTACTCTGTGATGCTCAACTATAGAGTTGTACCGCATTCCTGTGAAAGCGTCTTCTATTTGCCTGGCAGCTTCATCGTAAGTAGACAAACAATTTATTTCTCAGGCCAGCGTCTCAACAATTAATTCTCGAGTGCAGTTTTTGTACATTTTCCTTTCTCACAACGGGATCAAAACTGTACCTTTTACCTTTTTTGTTTTCACGTAAACAGACAAACTTGCTTCGCGAGTGATACATTTTAATCTCTTGATACGTATATCTGTTTATTTTTAAAGAAAGTACGTAAATAATAGCTGGTGTATATACACTATATTTTGTATGTTTTTAGTTAAGCTTTATTAGACTATTTTTGGATTCACGATTAGATAAATATTTTATTATTCATTTGAAAACAGTTTGTTTTGAATTTTCTTTTAGTAAGCGAAGAACAATTATTTATTTATAACTGTTTTTCATTTGAATACTTGCGGAATTGGCCAATATCCCTTATATTGCTTTTAGTATTTTATTACCTTTTAAATACGTATATAATCTATTTTTGTACAATTATGTCTGTCTCTCTGTGCATCTATACCTTTGTTTGATTACACAGCCACACAAAAAAAGTGGTCTGGCCTGCGGACCAGATCAGTGTGTCCTTATGTATTTGGACCAGTTGAAACCGAATCCGAAGTCAGATTTGTCAGATTACTTCTTTTTTTACCTCTAACCCCAAAAAACACCCTCCTAAAAAAGTGATCTGGCCTGCGGACCATACCAGTGTATTCTTATGTATATGGACTCGCTGAAACCGAATCTGAAGTCTGAATTGTCATATTACTTCTTTTTTCTCCCTTAACCTCAAAAAAACACCCCCTACCCAAAAGTGGTTTAGCCTGCGGACTATACCAGTGTATCCTTATGTATTTGGACTCTCTGAAACCGAATCCGAAGTCGGAAATGTCAAATTCGCTCGTTTTTCACACCTAATCTCAAAATCCCAAAACCAAAAAAAAAGTGGTCTGGCCTGTGGATCAGATCAGTGCATCTTTATGTATTTTGACCCGCTGAAGTGAGAATTGTCAGATTTGGTCGTTTTTTATCCCCAACCCTAAAAAACACCCACCCCAAAAATGGTCTGTCCGGAGGACCATACCAGTGGCAGTGTATCCTTATGTATTTGATAAAGATATACTGGTCTGGTCAACTTTTTTTGTTTTGGTGGTGTTTTTTGTGAGGCTGTGTTATTTGTTGTCACTTTTCAAATTATTTCAAATATAACATAACTTTATTTAAAAATTCAACGAATTTATATGTTTTGTGGGTCGCTAATTACTAATACAATAGACATTTTGTCCTAATAATTTCAATGAATTTTGTAACGAAGATATGTTCTATTTGAAATAATTTGATAAAACCGTCAAAATATACCCAAAATTTACTAGACTGAAAGGTATAAGAGGAACTGTTTTAAGATTTTGCAGGTCAGATTTAATTTCAGTCACTTTGTAGCAGCACCACGTTGTAGTGACAACCTTTCTATATAAATTTAAAAAAATGTTAGCTTTCATTGCGAATTCAATTGTCGAGCGAATTTTGTCCATAATTTTCCACTGTGCGCCGTCTCTACGACCATTATATATTGTACATAGGAGCAAAATGCATCAAAATTTGAAATTGTCTTAAATGACATTCCTTACGATATTCTTAGTTGATGGTTTTGTTCCTTTCATATCCTTTTTATGCAAGCAAATAGCAGGAGTTGTTTACTTAATTACTACATAGCTTATTAATAAGCTAAAAGCAGATTAGGCAAAACATTTCATAACACTTCATCAAACACAGTTGATGTATTTTGTCGGCAGTTGCTAGTAGCTAGTAATCTTCTTGTAGCTTCATATAAATGGCTCCTGTACGAGATGCAAGGAAACTTCCTTTGTAGACCTCTAACTAAGACAGTCTTAATATAACATAATAAGTTATATTAGGTAGACTGCTATCAAAGATAATCTACGAGAAGTATCCTTCATGTTACAAAGCAGTGAGAAATGTGTGGTACACCAAACCGTAGTGTTACCTGCCACCTATTTGCCTCCCTGCAAAAGACATTGCTAATTTCACCTGTGAGAGTTAGATATGTTCAATCTCGAGTATACTGCAATTTATTACTTTTCGGTTAATTATTAAACCGCTCGTACAAGCAAAATTATCCCTTTGAGAACAATCAAAATTGTACATTAAATTCTGTAGCATGTAGTGAAAGCTCATATCGATTCAGTCCTCATTGCGAATTTAATGAAAGAAAATTGAGAGTTGAATCTAAATATAAATTTGAATTCTTTTTAATTATTCAATTAGCTGAATTTTATTACATTGGGGGTAGAAATGTGCTCGTAGTATGTGATTTCACCATCGTAATTATTTATAATATACGAACAAAAATTGTCTTTATACAAAGTTAATCCATAGGGCTCATTGAAATATAATGAATAAATTCATTAGGATTAGGTTTGGATTTTTTGTCTATAATAATCTTTTAATTTGTTCACAGAATAATACACCTAATTGACTATTGGTCACAAAGTCACATTTCTGAATTAAGATTTTACCTTGGGAAAGAGGTATTTTAAATAGGTTTTCTTCAAATAATAACTTGAAAGGTATTACAGTGAGCGAAAACTTGTTAGAGAGAATTAAGAAAGCTACTAAATTGAGGATGAATTTCGTTTTTTTCCTAATTTCTGTAGAGTTAATGGTTTCGGAGATCTGAAAGTATAAATCTGGAATTCGAACGCTTATGAGACGAAGTACTTAGTTTAAATGTTAAAATATCTCAAAAAATATGGCACTTAGGCCAAAAACGCTAACAACCAAAATGAAAGACTATTATATAGGCTTTCAACTGATTTTTTGCCTATTTCTGTAGCATAAAAACCAAAAAAGTTATGACAGAAGCAATGTATTTTCTCATATTCTTTTAATAAAAATGTCGCCATCTGGTTAATGTAAGTGGTCATTAATTAAAAAAATATATGTCCATATTTCCATATATACTATACAATACCTGATTGTGGTCTTAACATTTTAAATTATAAGTTAATAAGCAAAGATAGATTAACCAGAGGCGGCGGCGTTGCATTTTATGTTAGGGATACTATTAAAATAAAGGTATTGCAAATTCCTAATAACAACTATTTAGAACACCTGTGGATTACGACGAAAATTGCTGTTAAGAGTCTGTGCTTTGGAACTGTGTACAGGCCACCCACTACTAATTTGTACCTTTATTTAGAGGAACTAGAAAATAATGTGAGTAACTTAGTAACTGAATTTGACCATATTTTTATAGGAGGTGATTTTAACATCCATATGACCAACAATTGTAGCCCTAGAGCTATGAACAGATTTTTGAATAAGTACAATTTAAATCAAATTATAACTGAACCAACTCGTATCACAGATAACTCTTCTACACTGATTGACTTAATTATTGTTAATGATACTAGTTTGATTATTGATAGCCAGGTTACTGAAATGTGTGGTATATCTGATCATTCTTTAGTTACATGTAAAATTAAATTAAAAAAAGATAAACGAGTTCCTTTGTTAATTACTTACAGAAACTTTTCTAACTTCTCTTATCATTCCTTTTTGGCAGATCTGTTGGCTATTAGATGGGATATTATATATACTCTTGAGACAGTTAATGAAATGGTATCTTCTGGATAAACATGTGCCATATAAAACGGCCAGAATTACTAAACTTTACTCCCTGGTTAACTAGCAACATTAAAAAAATGATGAACCTAAGAGACAGGGCGTTTACTCGTTACAAAAAAAAATAAAACTGAACAAACATGGGAAGAGTACAAGGAAATGCGCAACTTAGTCAACAGATGCGTAAAATAAAAAAAAAAGGCTTACTTAGAACATAAGTTTAAAACTGACCCTAAAAGTTTTTGGGGAGCGATCAAACACCTAAACTTAAAATCACATAATTCATTACTTCACCATGAGGATCCAGGTGTTATTAATAACTATTTTATAAATTCCATACCTAGCGTACTAACTACCTCAGACCTATTAACAAGGCAAATTTTAGATAAATACGATCAACTGCATAGCAGTGTTAATGAGACATTCGAGTTCACTGAAGTAAATGAGGATAAAATCAATTCTATATTAAGAAAGTTAAAACCCACCGCGGCTGGCACAGATGGATTGAATACAAAAATCTTAGATTTGTTTTTTCCTCAGATCTCTGAATATTTTACATTTATTGTTAATAAATGTCTTACCACAGGGGAATTTCCAGATGCCTGGAAAGATGCCAATATATGCCCTATCCCTAAAAACGCAAATCCTTCAGAACTTGCTCATTATAGGCCTATTAGTATCTTACCCGCTCTTTCAAAAGTTTTAGAGAAAATAATACATGAACAACTTAATTTTTACTTTGATACCAAAAAATTGCTACCATCTCACCAGTCGTGTTTTAGGGCTAATCACAGCACAACTACAGCTCTGTTGAATGTTACTGATAGCATATTAAGATCGAATGATAGAAATCAAAACACTTGTTTGATTCTACTAGATCTGAGCAAAGCTTTTGATACCCTGGATCACCAAATTCTACTAAAAAACTGAAACACTTCGGTCTTGGTAATATTCCCCATTTATTTTTCAAAAATTATCTCAGTGATAGACGGCAGAGAGTGTTGTGCTGTGGTCGATGCTCAGAGTACAAGTGCGTCAATAGAGGAGTCCCCCAGGGTAGTGTGCTGGGGCCCTTATTATTTTCTATAAATACTGCGGATTTTTATACATTTCTATCTAGTTGTTAAATTCACCAATATGCGGACGATACCCAAATTTTTTACTCATTTCCTTACGACAGTAACATACAGACTGTGGTGGACAAAATTAATTTTGATTTGCAATCTCTGTCAAAAGTATAGTGCTCATAAACTTATTTTAAATGAATTAAAAATTGAAGTTCTTGTATTTGGTAAGCAGAGACAAGCAATAGCTGCCCTTCCCGACTTTCGTATAACAATAAGCAGCGTAATAATTAGGCCTAAAGATATGTGTAAAAATTTTGGCGTTTACCTGGATACTGATATGAAATTCCAGACACATGTTAATCACTTGGTGCAGAAATCTTATGGTAAACTGAAACTACTTTATATTTATAAAGACTCTCTCAGTATATTAGTTAAACTAAGGTTATGCGACTCTCTGATCCTATCACTATTAAATTAGGCTGACACTGTCTTTTGGCCTTGTTTGCTGCAGTCAGACAAATTTACCTTGCAAAAGATACAGAATAGCTATCTGAGGTTTTGTTTTGGGTTACGTAAATTCGACAGAATTACCGAGAAACTGCTAGATTCTTAATTTGAATGAGCCGTTTGAACTACACTTGTCCTGTTTGGTGTATAAAATAAACAAATTTGAATCACCTGAGTATTTGTGTAAAAAATTGGTAAAAGGTGCTGAAATTCACGATCGTCCCACACGATATCGAAGCCTGTTTATAGTTCCGAAGCACAGATCTGCTCAATTTCAGGGAGCTTTCTCTTACAATGCTGTAAAAATATTTAACAAAATTCCTCAAAACACAAAGAACGCCCCAAGTATCTACTCATTTAAAAAACAAATGAAGAAACTTATTATGTCATCTCGTACATAGGGAGCGAATTATAATTACAGAATTGTAATATTATCAGTTATTATTAGTTTTTAATATTTTCATGGATAATTTCAGCAGTAGGTACTTTTAGGTAGTTTTATATTTACCGTGGTGGTTGCGTGGAAGAGCGAGTAATCGAACGTCGCCACAATTTCATTACATTATTTTGTTAATTTCTTTGGTATTAAATAAAGGCTCTTATTATTATTATTATTATTATTTTCGTTAACATGACCTATCATGACCTAGACGCTTCGTCCGCTTACAGCGCTTGCTTTAGAAAAAATTGCATTTTAAACTGTAAAGGGATTTTAGAAAAAACGTAACATTCTTGTTTCTCTGCGAATATCCCAATAAATGTTAGTTGTTGAGAAAATATGGTGGACATCAAAAATTAAGCTAATGAATTGAGAATGAATTTGTGTTGTTTATATATTTGAGTAGAGTTGGTAGTTTCGGAAATATTTAATTTCATAGATGGCTTCCGACCGTTTTCAGGATGAAGTATTTAGTTTAAAATGTTGAATATCTTAGAAACCGTGACACTTCCATAAAAAAAGGTAATTAATTAGTCTTTAAAATGATGATCTTTTGTTTCTACATCACAAACAATAAAGAAGTTATGGCCAATACAATGTACGTTTTCACATTTCCTTATTTTTTTTTTTCAAAAATGTTGTTATTCGTTAATATACAGTGTGTCCCGCTTTTCATAAATCCACCCTAATATCTCAGTTATTAATAATGCGATTTTCTTCAAATTTGTGTGGTAATTATATGTTGGAAAAATTAATTATTTGGCATAGTAAACATTTTCATTTTAATTGGCGTGCAGTTTTAGGGGGTAAAAAGAGGTCAATTTTTCGGCAAAAGGATATTAGACAAATTTTTCTATCATATTTGGATTTAGCACGTCCATGTCCTTAATCCATATTCTCCATGATCTCAAAAACGGATTATGGCAGAAACGAAAAATTAATTAATTTCTTAATATATCAGTTATTAATAATGCGATTTTCTTCAAATTTGGGTGGTAATTATATGTTGGAAAAATGAATTATTTGGCATAGTAAAAATTTTCATTATTCATTGGCGTGCGGTTTTAGGGGCAAAAGAATATTAAGGCTTATTTTAGACAAATTTTTCTGTCATATTTGGGTTCAGAATGTCCAAAAACACCTTAATCCATATTATTCATGATCTCGAAAACGGATTATGGCAGAAACGAAATATTAATTAATTTCTTAAAAAACATTTTTTAATTTTTTACTATAACAAACCTAAAAACCATTTTTTTTTATAATTTCTGGTCTCTTCAACATAACCACCTTCCAATTATACCACACCGTTTGTCGTAAATGTTGCCTCGTCACTAAACATTATGTTCTTTAAAAAAATCTGTCGTAGCAACCATAGGCATTAATCAAAAGTGCTTTGAAAAACAAGTTTTTATTTGATATTTGGCGATTCATAAGAATTGTCAAAAGTTAAATAGTGTTATTTAATTTATCAATCTTACTGATAATGGCAGAAAATCGGAGATTAGTTCTTACAATTGAAGAAAAAGTTGAAATTATCCGCTTAATTGGTGATAATGAAAGATCTACGCTCAGGTTGCTCGAATATTTAATCAACGTCATCGTGGTCGAGCACCAATTTGGCACAAAACTGTTGGTAACATCAACAAACTGTTTGGAAGAACCGGAGCCATTTTCAAGACAAGACGAAGAAGGTACAATTTAAATTTACGACAATATCCAGACGACGAATGCATTTTAACAGAATTTCGGAACAATCCAAATGGTAGTATAAGGGCAGTTGCGCTAAATTTAACCAAAAATAAAATATGGAGGTGTTTGAAACGCAGTAGGATTTAAACCAAAATTTTTGCATACTCTCTTAGGGCCGGTTTTATAGGTTCCGTTTAACTTAGGTCTGATAGTTAACTCTAGGTGTTGTCAAAAAGTACTTTTTATATCTGCCAGTAAACTGCCAGTCTTAAGTTTAAACGCCAAACTTAGGTTTATGCACGCTTACGTTGATTAATTAGCCATATTTTGAAAGATGAAACTTCAAATTTCAACTTAACCTACAATAATTACCTATTATATGTTCTGTAAAGAAAAAGTTTTAAAAAATAGACATTTTCGATATTTTTGAGGACATTTTATCAAGCGATGAAGATGGTGTTATAAATATAATAGAAGCACCTCGTCGTGAACGAAAATTCTGAGAGAAACCTGGTCATTTACAGTTATGGAATAACAAAGAATTTATAGATCGATTTCGAATATCTAAAGAATGTGTGCATATAGTATTAGAACATATTAGTCTACATTTAACTCTGACATTTCGGTGGCAAATTGTTGTTTTGTATTTTTTTTTTTAGGTTTTCATATTTACATCTTAGATATTTTAGGAGTTCGTTTGATAAAACCATTTGCGTTATTAAAATCTTTCCCAAGTGCAATCCAGGCATTTGATTTATCATTCCAAGTAACCGAATCAATTCTTTTGCATTCGATTACATCTTTACTCTTTTTAACTAACTGAATCAATAGTTTGATTTCACTGACGTTGAAATTTAAAGATCTTTTGTCACTCATCGCAAAAACTCAAAGTACCAGTAATGAAAATGATATAAATCGCCAATTTGTCACTATACTACCAACTAATAAAATAACGATAGAACTGACGATCTTGACAAGCACCTATAAAACGGCATTTTAGCGAACACTAAAATCTAAAGTTTAAACCTCCAGTAAAACTTCAGTTTAAACTTCTAGTTAAACTTTGGTTTAATCTTTACCTATAAAACCGGCCCTTAGAAGGTGATTTTGAACAGCGGTTTGAATTTTGCCTATGATTGCAAGGTAACTATCTTAACGACAGATTTTTTTAAAAGAACATACTGTTTAGTGACGAGGCAACATTTACGACAAACGGTGTGGTATCTAGTCAAAATTGTAGATATTGGGCAGCTGAAAATCCCAACTTTGTAATTAACTGTAAAAACCAATACAGTGAAAAAGTTAACGTGTGGTGTGGCATATTAAACGAACAAATTGTTGGCCCCTTTTTCCTGGATAAACTCAACGCAGAAAATTTTCTAAATTTAAAAAAAAATGATTTAGATGATTTTTTTATGGAAATGCGAAATGTCTTTAGCACAGAGAGAAAATGTATACTTTCAGTTAGATGGTGCCCTGGCGCACAATTCTTTGATAGTTAGAAATTTTTTAAATGCAAATTTCCCTATGAATAGAACCGTGGCCCTCTAGATCGCCTGATAATAAATAAAGTGTATGGTACTCGGCAGCGTAACAGACAAGAGCTTTGCCGTAGGATTAGGCAAGCGTGTCAAGAATTTACTCCCCAAACGAATTTACTCCCCAAAGAAAAGTGATTGAACGGTTAAGAAGGGTTGTTGAAAAGTGTATTTTATTGGAAGGTGGTTATGTTGAAGAGACCAGAATTTAAAAAAAAGTTGTTTTTAAGCAATTAAATAAAGTTATAAAAAATTAAAAAAGTGTTTTTTAAGAAACTAATTAATATTTCGTTTCTGCCATAATCCCTTTTTGAGATCATGGAGAATATGGATTATGGGGTTTTTCGACTTGCTGAATCCAAATATGATAGACAAATTTGTCAAAAAACCTACCCTATTTTACCCCCTAAAACCGCACGTCAATGAAGAATGAAAATGTTTACTATGCCAAATAATTTTTGTTGCCCTTTTAAAACACTTGTTTTAGAAGAAAAATTCCATGCGCCACATTAGTGCATCATTTTGAATTTTTTAATTTTGACTTCAGATTTGTAATCAGCGATCCCAAAAACATAACTATCCCACGTTTGAAAAATAAATTAGTAATATTTTTTCAAATATTAAATATTTTAATTTGGGGGTGGTTTTCACCCATTGAGGGTAAGAGCAAGTATTCGGACCATGTAGAAACTGAAGACGATACCTTTTACTACAGTAATAACACATTAAGGAAAATTATCATTACATATGAAATTATTCCGAAATTTTACATACTTTTTACCTCCAGGTACTATACTATATACCAATATGTTATACAAGTACTTATAAGATATAACGCTATGTATAAAAACGAAAATTAAACTAGAGTTTAACAACAAAGTCGCCTATATATTATGGTAGTAATGTTTATATCGCGTACGCCTAATATATTCAAAGGTTAATGTTACTTAAAATTCCTCGTAGTTGAGAAGCTTGTCAAGAATTAAATTAAAGTGTTCAAAGTTTAGTAAATTATGGTGGTACACAGTAATAAAAGCGTCAGGATAGTGATCCCACCAACCTACAAGCATGTCGAGCCACCAGCAACCGACATTATTTGCTGTACTGGTAAATTATAACACTCTTAGAACTCTTGTAGTACAGTTTGCGACATTTCACTGTAGCATCTTTATTAACGCATAGAGAAATATTAATAATATAAATAATGTTCTCAAGGAAAACATACAGGTAAATACAAAGAAGTAAGTTTAGTGACAAATACAAAAAAATTATACAAATGCAGCAAATAAATTTACACAGATTCAATTTTGAACCTTTACCCTCTTTATCTAAAGACACTAAAAGACCCGCACAAATCTTATGGAAATGGCTTTCGGTGAAATTGGTTGAAATTGTAGTATGTTGTAGATATTGACCCTCGTCAAATGATTTAAGGGGCACAACTCCAAAAAATGGCCAGTTTTTTAATTATATCTTCCTTCAGTCTAGTTATAACATATCATAATATACAGGGTAATTCATGAATAATGGTCAAAGCTCGGGAATTTTATCTCTGTGATGTCAAAATCTGGGTTGGCTCTAGGTCAGCCAGGAAAGATTTTTATGCAAGTATGTCACAATATATCTTACCTTTTTAGGGAATTTCGTAATACCCAAAGTTTCACAATTTCGACGGCGTCGTCTAATTAAAAGCGATAATAAAACCGTATTAGTAAAAACATATAAAAGTACCGCCGTACACTGAAATCAACTACGTCTTCAGGTAATTGTCAGTACGTTTTACAAATGTAGCAGATTTCTGATAGAAGTAGGTTACATATTAACATATTAAAAAGAAACAAAATTCACTTTATCACGCTGTGTACATTTGTGATGCACACGGTACATGGCAGTTTTATGCCATTTATCCTTAACTTTGTTTGTTATGTTTGATTTAATATTACATGAAAATGGTGTATTTTATTGGGAAAAAAATGTTTTATTTTGCCAGCAGCTTATTGGGTTTTTATATTTAATTATTATGAAAATAAACACAGTAAACACGCCACACATATTAAATAGAACAGGAAAGTTTGTGTTTGATTAAAAATAGTTTTTTATTTACTAGATATGTACTACATGCTTTTGTAAGAACCATTACCGTTTTTAGGTTAAATTTATTACCAAAAATACGTTGTAGCTGGCAATGATAAATTTTTCATCATTTCGTCGTTTTTCTAAATGTTTCAATAGATGTTTGCAATATAACGTTATAGACTGGCGGTACATGACCAGTCAGGTGCAACGTTTTTAAAATGCATGCCAATCATATACAGGGTGCGCCAAAGTTCTGAATTTGGTCGATTACTTCTGTATTTGAAGTGGTGGAAAGATATTGTCTATAGATTATTTTCTTGGTTTTCAATTCTGAATAACCAGAAAATATGTACAATTATACAGGGTATTCCGTTTTCGTTGGCCGGGCATCAACTTCGTTATTTTAAATGGAACACCCTATATTTTTTTCCTTTATCGAGTCACCCATCTAATTATATTCATAACTCTATTAAGGTAGTAGGTTCTTAAAATGAACCGTTTACGAAATAAAAGAGATTTTTTGACAAAAAGTGAGGTTTGCGGATAAGTTTTTGAGTACCTCTGATTTCATACACAAGAGAGTTTTCAAAATTCTGCTTATACTGTTATATTGGGCATATTAAGGGCTAGTAGAGTAGAAACGTTATTAACATTAATCTTATACAGAGTGCTGAAAAAATTGAGTTTATTTTTTCGCTAATAAAAAAGGCCGTAATTCAATTTTTTCAAATGGGATGTACTATTTTCAGTTCTGTCATCTAATGAAGTGTTAAATTATCTTTCCATTGATATATCATAGCAGGTATTTATCTTTAGGGTTGAATAGATATTAAGGTTAATTGTCTGGATCAGATTAATTGTGTAGTAGTACAAGCAGTTTTCCATAATTAATTATTAGTCTTCTGAAATATTGAACTGAATTATTATTTTCTTACTTAGAATTGTTGGACAAAGAATTGAAATTAATACCAGCATGTAAGTAATAAAGAATTTACTCATAATAAAAAAACAATTATTTTAACAAGTGTTCAAAATGTTCACCATTTCGATCGAGACACATCCTGAATCCTCTTCCTAAATGAATGACGCGTTTCTTGCAGCATCTGCGGAGTAATGGATGCAAAGGCACGTCTGATCCTATTTTTCATGCCATCGACAGAGGTAGGAGTGTCGCGATAAACTATATCCTTTACATAGCCCCGTAAAAAAAAAAAGTCCATACCTGATATGTGGATAGGGCGTGGTGCAGCAATAGCATGGCCTGCAAGGTCGCCCGACCTTGCAGGTATGGACCTTTTTATGGGGCTATGTAAAGAGTATAGTTTATCGCGACACTCCTACTACTGTTGATGGCATGAAAAATAGGATCAGACGTACTACCTTAATAGAGTTATGAATATAATTAGATGGGTGACTTGATAAAGGAAAAAAATATAGAGTGTTCCATTTAAAATAACGAAGTTGATGCCCGTCCAACGAAAACGGAATACCCTGTATAATTGTACATATTTTCTGGTTATTCAGAATTGAAAACCAAGAAAATAATCTATAGACAATATCTTTCCACCATTTCAAATACAGCCGTAATCGACCAAATTCAGGACTTTGGCGCACCCTGTATATGAATGAAATTACCATGAATATGCCAGAAATGCAAATTTTAGGCAGTCGTCGCGTGCACAAGGGGGTGCAAATCTGTTTTTTTTGTTTCTTTTTTTTGGGTTCTATTATTATTTTTTTTTAATGAATGCCAATAGTGCCAAACGAAAAGCCTTGAAAAAAAATCCAAAACTAAAATCATCCAAAATCAAGAACACCAAAAAATTTTACGATTTAATGTGCACATTAACAGTTATTTTGAGCGCGGAAACTGCATACCAATGAATTTCCGCTGGATTCATTTTCACGGCTTTTCGTTTGGCACTATTATTGGCATCCATTAAAAAAAAATAATAATAAAACCCAAAAAAAAGAAACAAAAAAAACCGATTTGCACCCCCTTGTGCACGCGACGACTGCCTAAAATTTGCATTTCTGGCATATTCATGGTAATTTCATTGATATATATGATTGACATGCATTTTAAAAACGTTGCACCTGACTGGTCATGTACCGCCAATCTATTATGTAATATGAGACTCGTCTCTGTGTCTGAGATAAAATTCCCGAGCCCTGGTAATGGTACCACACTCAACTGTGAATATTAGGAGTTGAAATATTAAGATTCAACTAAACATGCCTTAATGAAATTTTGACCAGTCAAAAGGTACAGGGCGAGATACAGGGTGTCAAATTTTAAATCTTATTTTTTATTTTCTTTTTAAAATTTACCTTTTGAAAATTGGTGGGTTTGAGGATATTTAGGGTGGGAAATTATAACACTTATTTACTAGTGCAATATTTTGTATAACTCCTCTATACATTTCCTTTAATATATAAGGAATAAAAAAATTAGACTGCAACCAACAGCTATTCACCGGATTGATGCCCCGCCTAGCGCTGGATTACGAATTACAAGCCTGGCCGCGTTAAGTGCAATAACTATGTATTGTCACAGAGAACTAAATATTCGATTGCAATTAACACCTGCCGATAGACTTATTCTTACGCAAAGGAGCTCTCGTTCCAGCCATACCACACTACTTACAGACTGCAGATCCGAGCTGTTGGCTCTCATCTCCAGTCTGGAATAACTGAAACGAGACCCTCATATCACTCTTGATTCATGACGAGATTTATAAAACCGCGACGTATAATAAAAGTGGTAGGCTCCATCTAGCGGCTGATGTCCATTGCTATCGAAGTATCAGTAATCCGGACATGGGCATAGTTAGTAGGTATGTTTTTAGAGGACAGAATATTTACTAGGGTAATATTTTGTCGAACTCATCTATACGTTAAATATATAAGGAAAAAAAAACAGACTGCAACCAACAGTTATTTTCCGGACTAATACCCCGCCGAGCGCCTGATTACGAATTACAAACCTGACTTCGGTAAGTGCAATAACTATATATTGCCATAAAGCGCTGAAGTTTCGATTGCAACAAACACCAGTAGTAAGAAAAACGATTATCAATCGAGTGAAATTTAGACAAGGCTGTTACCCTGCACATCTTTATAGAATGAGATTCTCTCCTACAAATTCGTGAGACATATGTAATATTGAGAGTGACTTGGATCATATATTTTTTAATGTAATAAACATAATGATACGACTAATGAATTGTATAATAATCTATTAAAGTGAAACATCGAAACCACCGTCAACATCTGTTGTGCGTCAATTAAATCGATATTCGACACTGTCTTATATTATTCCTACATAATGTCGGCGTAAAAATTTAGGTTAGAGTTGTTATTCCTTTATTTAAATTTCTTCTACTGGTCTTACCTGTATTGTGAAAAAATATAAAAATGCCTTGGTAGGCCCCTAAGCGAGAAGTGTGTGCCCCTGTAACTTTTCCGATTGTGGTCTTCTAATCTTCACGTTAGAATTAGGTTTAGTTATTAACGCCATAGTGTATCTGGCTGAATGGACTATGGCCTAATGCCAAAAATAAGTATTCATAAAAACAAAAAGTATCCGTCAAACAATCAATCCTTCAAACAATAATTCGTTTTTACAGAGAGTTTTATTTAATTAAAAGTTGTTATTTAAGCCCCTCGCAAAAATTGCAAATCCTACAAAATTAAAAGATATCAGACCTATTAGTATGTTATCTGCAGTTTCTAAAATTGTAGAAAGACACATTCACAACCAAATTTTCCCTTATTTCAATGAAAATTATCTGACCTCCTCAACGCAATCGGGCTTTCGAATAAATCATAGCACTTCCACTGCACATATAACAGTAACCGATGATATTTGTCAAACCACAGATAACAATAAAGCGACTTGTTCAGTTCTACTCGATTTTAGTAGTCTTCGATACATTGAATCCACTTATTATACTCTTCGCAAAAACGAAGAGTATATTGTATTTGATCGGCACATTTCTAAAATCGTAAATATCGCTCGTAGAGAAAAAATTTTCATATCATTGTGTTAGTGAACGAATTCTGAACAACTTTCAAAATGTCCGTCTGTCCGTCCGTTTGTCCGTCCGTTTGTCCGTCCGTCTGTCCGTCCGTCTGCCCGCCCGTCCGTCTGTCCGTCCGTCTGTCCGTCCGTCTGTCCGTCCGTCTGTCCGTCTGTCCGTCACGTTTCTTGTAAGCACGATAACTCAAGAAAGAAAAATCCGATTGTACTGAAATTTGGAGAGTAAGTTAGTGTTGGCTAGAGGAAGAACCCTATTATTTTTGAACAAAATCGATCAGTAAATAAAATTTTTATTAATGATTTAAATTTGAAAAAAGTTTTTTATGTTTTTGTAATTGAATAGAAATCTGGTGAAATGATATTTCATTTTAATATTTAAATATTTTTATATTTTACAAATATACATTTTATAATGTAATATGCAACCAAGGAAATATAATTTTAGCTCGTCTCTTATAATGTAAAAATTTACGTTTTTTTACGTGTTAAGTGGTGGAGTAGTTCTTACCCTTTTGACTCGGAATCCAAGGGTCCCGGGTTCGAAACCCAAATGGGATATGGTACAGTTTTTTTTTTACTTTATTTTACACTGAGTCTTTTACTAACTAAGTCCGTACTATAAAATTAAAAATGTCTAAAACTAGCATTATTTACAAACAATTGCGAAGAGTATCCTATAGAATGTGTAACAATTATATAAAAAGTTCAGTGAACAGGCGAAGAGTACGTTTTTAGCTTGTTTTACTCTCTAAATTGCATTATTTCGGTTTTTCTAATGATTGCATTAATTTCTTTAAATCCTAGTTAACCAGCAGGGAACAATGTGTAGATGGAGCAATAGACAATAAAATTCTTAAATCCACATTTGCACCACCATATCAAGAGGTACCTCAAGGGTCCATTATGCAGATGTATGCAGATTCTCAGTTAACTCCCGATGTTTGCCCAAGAAATAAAGTAGTTGCACAACAAAATATTTCGACAGATTTACAAAAAATTCAAAAATTTTCCTTGGATCATAACTTAAAAATAAATGCATCTAAATCTGTTTTATTGATAGCAGGCTCAAAATATTCCGGGGATAAACTGTCTGATCTTTTTGTTAAGATTGGTAATGATGAGATGCCTAAATTAAGTGAAGCAAAAAATCTAGGTGTAGTCATGGATGATGCGCTTACTTTTCAGTCGCATATTTCTAATAAAGTAAGATTGGCATTTAGTCGCTTAAAAGGTTTGTACCCATATAAAACTTTCATGTCACCTACTGCCAAATATCGCTTATGTAATAGTCTTGTACTCTCAATCCTTGATTATGGTGATATAGTATATAACAACTTCATTAATATCGTCTGATAAAAACAGTTCAAAATGCTTGCATGCCCCTTGCGTACAATATTCCCTTTAAAAATCACATTACTCCGTACTTAAATCAAAATTCTATCCTAAATATGAAAAATAGACGAAAATACGAAATAAGTTCTTACTCCATAATCATGATCAAAATACAAGGCATATGCAAGATTTAAGATACCGAAACACAAATCCTCCGCTTACCAAAAGTCATTCACATATACTGCAATCCATATATGGAATAGGCTGGATTCAAACATTATTAAGTTACCTCCAAAAACATTTAATTGTAAAATAAAAAGTATGCTGCTTGCCGATCAAAATGTTGCCACCTAAAATCAGCTTCCCTACATGCACCATTTTAATAACAAAATTTATACCTTAAATTGTCCTGATTGATCTCCCTTCCCTGCACCAGTGGCGTCACATCGTAACACACTTTTATTCTTTATTCTTATATTATTTTATTTTATTGTACTTAGTTTAAGTTGTAGATTACTTCATTTTTGTTATGGTCATTGGAAGAGCACCATCTAGGTGAAATGGTACCTATTTACCATGTATGTTTTATTTTTATCGTAAATAAAGATATTATTATTATTATTATTATTTGTTTCTAATCTTTTTTTTATAAAAAATGCATCGCCATACTTTTTTTCGAATTGCAAAATTAGAGACATGGTTTGTGTATACTCGCAATAAAATATAAAAAAATAAAAGTCGTATTCTAAGAGTACTAACGAACCACCCTGAGAAAGTACGACTTTCGCCTTTAAAATATAATTTTTTATTGTGTCCTTCTTTGGCAAGGTGGTAGGGACGTCCACAGTATCAACTCCAATTTTAAAGATGCATCACGTCTTAAAGTTTTTCTGGTAAGAACTAAGTCAGCCTATACAGGTTGTCCCAAACTGATTTAGTCAGGCTCTAGTTCCTAATCCGTTTGAGATATTTCAGTGGGACAAAAAATAAACTTTTTAGCTACGATGGTGCTTTAAAATTATAGTGAAAAAAATGTTTATAAAAAATCCACCCTTAAATATTCAACACTTAACTCTAAAATTTTAAATGACGCGCTCTACGTTTTTTTACATTTTGTTTGTTTTTCAATTATCTATCCAATACTTTTTCTGATTGAAAATCGGTTAATAAATAGCTGAGAAAATGAACATTTATGTCAAGTTCGCCATGACTCGAGAAAACAAAAACAAAACATTTTTAACACTTGTCAGATTTAACCAAATAAGGCAGTGCAAGTTAGGGTTTTTATTATTCATACTAGTTTTGCTTTAAAATTGCAAGTTTATTTACTATGGAAGAATACGTTGACATGACTCTTATTTACGGCGAGTGCTTAAAAAATAGAAGAAGAGCTATATCGTACTCGTTTTCCTGATCGTCTAATACCAAATGTGAACCTAAAACGCACCCTGCTGCAAGGTTATTCTCCGAATGGGAATAGCAAAAATTCAAAAAGGTCAGTACGTAACGAGAAAAAATATCATAAATGTTTCAGCGTATGTAAATTTTAATCCCCATTTGGAACTTCGAAAATTGTCTGAAGAACTTGGTATAACAAAAGGTACCGTTGGACGTATTCTACAAGATTTTAAATACCAACCTTATAAAGTTCATCTAGTACAGGGACTCTATCCAGGTGATACTGGCAGACGCCTAGAATTTATTGCAGGCATATTAGTTAAACTTAAAGACGATCCAAACTTTTATCTAAAAAAATGTGAGGCGATGAAGTGAAGTTCCACAATAATAGTGTCATTAATAGGCATAATTCCAATTATTGGTCTCCTGTTAATCCACATTGGGTGATGAAGACTAGATTTCAAAATATGTGGAGTGTCAATGTTTGGTGCGGGATATTCAATGGAAGGATTATTGGTCCATATTTTTATGAACAAAATTTGACAAGAGAAAGGTATTTGCACTTTATAGGAAACATTTTGCCTCAATTTCTAGAAAAAATATAATTGCTTGAAAGACAAAACAATGTTTTGGCAGCAATACTCACATAGTTACCGAATTCCTCCAACACAGATTTCAGAATAATTTTATCGCCAATGCTTCTACCGTAAAAAGATGGCCTGCACGTTCGTCGGATTTTTCCCCCTTCGATTTCTTCTTCGTGTGACGAATCTTAAAAGATATGGTATAACTGAGTAAACCCCATGACGTAGAGGATTTGAAGAATAAAATTAGAAATGCCTGTGACAATTCGAGCATTTATTGAAGTAGATAATCTTTAAAATAATTCAAATAAATTATTATTTTTTTTAACGGACCTGTAATTTACTCATTTTTCCATGGCTAACTTGATTTAAATGTTCATTTTTTTCAGCTACTTAATAACCGATCTCCAATCGGAAAAAGTGTTGGATAGAGAATTAAAAAACAAACAGTAAGAGATAAAAAACATCATCAACAGGATGTCATTTAAAATTTTAGAGTAAGGGTTGAATTTTTAAGGGTGGCATTTTTATAAACATTTTTTTACTATAATTTTGAAGCACCCTCATAGCTAAATATTATATTTTTTGTCCCATTGAAATATCTCAAACGGTTTACAAACTACAGCCTGACTAAATCAGTATGGGATACCTCGTATACTATATTTAATTCTATGTAAACGATGAAGTATGGAAATCAGTGATTAGTAACTTTCTTACCTCCTATTAAATTTGTTGTTTAAAGTGGTAAAAATGAGCATATTTTCTTGAACATACGCAGTCTAAGGAGTACTAGAAATATTTAAAAAGATTCATTTACAACTTAGCGTATAAATAACGTAATTTTTAAAGTAAACGCAAAAATATATATACTGTAGTGGCAAAGTAAATCCTTCATAAATCACGATAATACTATTATAACTCATTTGGTAACTTGTCATGCTATTGTTTGTGCTATTTGAGAACACCTAAATTTACGTCTTCTTAATGGAAATCGGCTAATGGAACCCCCGGTAAATGTCCCAGTGTAACGTTATGTATTGGCTATGGTGCGGACAATATCCGTGTTACTAAGACGGGCTTTCCTGAAGTTGGGAAGGTATCAAATTACAAAGTTCGATTGTTCTTGATGACAAAGCAAAATATACGAAAGGAAGTGAGATTTGCAAACTATTAAGTAAACTATCCCAGAATATTTAAAGCCCTTTGCAGATGTTATATTAAACGGATGAGCCTTGAAATTGGTAATAATTGGTAATAATAATAATTAAAAATGATATAGGACAAGTTACCAAACCGAAAAATAACATATTAATAGCCCAGGAGTTTTAGTCAATATATCGCTTCTACCCGGAATTAATTATTGAAAATTTGCAGGACAACACGTACCTACTCTGCCCCGTTGGCTTCTCTGTTTTTGTGGAGCAACAAGCGTCTAAGTCGCAGAAATTGTAGAGCTGACTATAAAGTGCAGCAGAAAGGTTGTCACTGATCCGATTTGGATGGAAACGAACATAAAAGCTTCGGAGAAGCATATTCGTACGTATTTCGGACGTTCCATGCATATTTTGTTCATAATTTTCCATTCTAGTGCTGTCAAAATTTAAAAAATTCCGAAATGGCGCGATTGTGGATAAATGAAGACTCGGAGGGGAAAACGTACTCGAATAAACATTTCTCTTCATACTTTGAGCTTTCCATTAGTATGTCTACCTTCTCTGTAGCGTCTACCGTTACGGAGCTACGCCACTACGAGTGTCGCCGCGCGGCGACACTCGGACATTTAGGTGCGTCCATTGTTGCGTCTTTCACGTTGAGTCTAAACAATCAAGCAGCCGCACGGCAAGCTATACCTTCTTAGTTCAGTAGCTGTGACAGTTCTCGGAGTGTGTCCATTGGCTCACTGGTGCGGGAAAATTGAGTGATCGTAGTTAAGTCATGGTGGACGCAAGCGTTTGCGTATTTTGTATGTTGTCTCTTGAAGATGGAAATGTTGTGGTGGGTCGGTGTGGAATGTCAACTGTGCTTCGGGCTAGTGTGGAAAGAGGAGACACTGAAAATGAGGAGTTGTTTAAAGATCTCGTGAAGAAAAATTCATCTATCACCGTACATGTGCCATGCAGGTAAGACTTATGATACTCGCTAGTTTTAGAGAAATGTTTTGAGTATCTCAAGACGTTGGTGTCTTAGTGACATACAAGTATTACAGTGGCGTTTTTCCTTGCAGAAAAAATTACTCTAGACCTTCTGCTATAAGGAAGGACATTGCCATGGCCAAAACTGCACAGCCTGGAAGTGAGATGACTGAGCCGTGGCTTGGATCAACGCTCAGTCCTTTCGATATAAAAAGGGACTGCTTGTTCTGTAGAGAGGAGGTGTGCGAGGAAGAAGACGAAGAAGCCAACAAGTGCCGCTTGTATACAACATTCGTTCCGCGCACACTTCTAGATGAAGGCACTAGGGAGAATAGTGTGAGGATTTAATCTCTCGGAAAGCTTGCAGCACTCAATTAATGTGCATGCGATTTTTTACAGGTCCAGCAATGGCTAGACGTCAAAGTCTGGCATCCACTTTAAAATAAAAAAAAAAACATAAAAAAAAACAAAAAAAATCGATTTGCACACCCTTCTGCACGCGACGCCTGCCTAAAATTTGCGTTTCTGGCATATTCATGGTAATTTCATTCATATATATGATTGGCATACATTTTAAAAACGTTGCACCTGACTGGTCATGTACCGCCAGCCATAATGACATAGTATGGCCCTTCAACCCATATATTAAATAAGACCTGAACGTTGGCGAATGAATGACGTCAAACGCTTTTAGGTCAAAACACCTCTTTAAAAGTTGAATACCTCAGAAACTAAGGCACTTGCACCAAAAATGTTAAGAAACCAAATTAGTTTTTTTAATTTTTTCTCCTGCTTAAAAAATAAAGAAGTTATGACGGATACAATGTGCGTCTTCGCATTTTTCCCTATTTGTCGGCAAATTTACCCTTAAGTGCAACTTTAGTAGTGGAGTAGTCATAGAAAAAGTATAGTATTCTACTTGCGTGCAATAGCTATTACTCACTGGGATAAATTACGACACTCGCTTTCAGCTCGTGCCGTAAACGTCATCCTTTTGAATAATAACTATCATTACACGCTCGTTGAATAATATACTATTCATTCGCTGAGGAGAAATGCGTTAGCAGTGAGCTAAAATTAGCAGGAGGATTTTGAATATTATTAATATTTGTGTTGCAAGCTGACAATGGCATATCGTCGGCGAATTAACAGCGGAAAATGTTTTAAAAAGTGTTAAAATAATTATATTATAATAAAAATAGAAGAGGTCCTAGGACACTACCTTGGTGCATTCCTATTTATATCAGCAGTTGTATTTAGCGTTCCCTAATAAAGTGGACAAATTGCTTTTATTGCTATCTATTACGTAGGTGATTTTTCAATAAAGCGTGGCAATGGCTATGTAGATTATAAACTCTAATTTTTGTAATAAAGCGTCATAATCATCGCAGCCAAAAATGTTCGCTAAATTATACCAAGTGTCACCGATATGCTGGGTCTAATTACCATAGCTATTCCACCACTTACTCGTTCTATTTAGTGAAACTTCTGAAAATGCACTTTGTCATACCCTTAAGAGATACTAGACGTACTTCACAGAGCAATGCTCCAGTATTACACTACATAAATCACATAACTGGCACTTCTACTCGGAAAGAGTTCTCACTATTCACGTCATTTTGCTGCTTTTCGGCTTGTGCTGTAGCCATGTTAGGAAAAACGGCTGTGATCTTGCGCGGCCGATCTTGCACAGCCCCACCGCTGTAGTCAAACAATTTCGTACTTTTTAAAAATAGACTAATAAGTTTGCTACAAATTGGTACCAGAGCGGACTCTGTAGATCAAATATTATCCGGGATACAGCTGTTCAAAATTTTGCAATGTTTTCATATTTTGACATTTTTAGCGATTTTTCCGATTTATTGAAAACTTGAGATTTCCATGCATTTTGCATACCAGAAGAGGTACGCAAAATGCAGCAGTTATTATAGCAGCTATTAGATGTGGAGAGATGGGTATAAAGTCAGTGAGAGCTATAAGAGCTTCCCCTGAGTCTTTTAACTCTAAAGAACACTGTTTTTTTATGCGGGGATCAAATAATTCATTCAAGAATTTATTGAAGCCCAGAAAAAAAATAATCTAGAACAATAAGTACTGTGATCACTGTTGAGAAGATGTCTGTGAATAGAACCATCAAGATCAGCTGAAAAACGAGGTGACGAATGGGTTCTGAAAATTAAATACCGTATTTATGATATTGTGGTGATCACTGGTGAGATCTTCTAGTCATTCTCATCGGCATTACAAAGGAACACACTATCTCTTTCCAAGAATGTGCGAGAGGAAGAAAACCGGACGCCTCCTTGAAGTACAAGTCTTCTGAACTCTTTCTATTTCTGCTTGCCTTCAGGGGATGTGACTCTACATTGGCACTGTTCGGGCAAGGAAAAATGATATTATTTCCTATACCCTAAAAGCACACGATGTCCGCCGGACGTCCGTTTTATGTCCATTTAATGTACTTACGTCCATGGACATAAACTGGACGCCTACCGGACGTTTATCATCGGATTTACTTTGAAATTGTACAGAATGGACGTCCTCTGTATGTCCATTTTATGTACGGGAAGTATGTACATTTTATGACCATATAGGGACAGGAGATGGACGTCCTTTTCGTGTCCGTTGATTTAAATATTATATTTTTGCAATAAATGATATCTCCATACCGCTTTCTCTCCAACACGTTTATACATACCAGCGAATAGCACACTTAACGTCCAACATATGTGCCGCAACGGATGTCCTTCGGCAAGTACGCACATTTTAGGTCCCTATAGGGACAGCAGCAGGACGTCTATTTAATATAAAAACAAAAAAACGTTAACAAAACTGGTTTTTCAATTTTACAATGATATTATTTGATACTAAATATTTATTAAACATTCAAATAGGTACCTTCTGCATTTTGAAATAAATAGTTATATTAGTCAACTGTACAGTCTTTAAGCAAACACTAATAAGCCAAGTTGATGGCCGAGTGAGAGAACATCGAGTTACAAATCACGAGATCGACGGTTTAATCCCCGCTCATACCGGTTTTTTTTTCTAAATAATTAGAATGTACAAATATTGTCCCAAGTTGTGACATTTGCACGTCCTTCGGCTGCCCGTCGGATGTACTTTGGACCAAAAACGAACGTCCATCGGATGTACTGTATGTCCGTCGAGGACGTCCTTCAGATGTCCACGGGACAATGTTGTGCTATTAGGGTAGTCAAAAATACATCCAGACCTCGAGGAGAAGATTGCTGCATTTTATAAATCAAATGACACACCTGGAGCAAATCGTCGAAGCAGCCGAGGTTATCATGGTTGCGCTCTACGGAGGCAACATTCAAGCCAAATTTACGCTTTCAGCTGCTTGCGAGGGCTGCAGCAAAAATTAATTTTAATCTTGCTAAATTGGTAAAAATAACACTTATAAATATTCCTTCATTAATATTACAATTTTTACTATATCTTTCCAATGCAGAAGCGGCTGAGTATGGAAAAAAACCCTATTGACTGGGGTTGGGTGCGCACGTCCCAAGGCCTCACTCTCAAAATAATGTCCAGAGATGCAGCATCGCAACATTTGGGGATTGGGCTCGAGGTAAAATGAATTATCTGAACCTAGTTATAGTAGTAGTACGTATTTCACAGATTGTTAAGTTAAAAATTGTAAAAAATGTCGAAATATGAAAACTTTGCAAAACTTTGAAAGCTGTGTCTTGGATAATACTTCTTCTACAGAGTCCACTCTGGTACCAATTTGTAGCAAATTTAGTCTACTTTTAAAAAATAACAAATTGTTTTTACCAAAAAGTAGGCCTTAGGTGCCAAAATTGAGAAAAAGAAAACAAAAATCTCGCAGTTTTTTGAATTTTTTACCAAGATCCGGATGTCTGCCGAGGTCGTAAACTGGGATTTAACATTAATTTGTTATCCTATTAAAAAAGCATAGATACCTGATTTGACGTCAGGTAGGACGTATAAGGTTACTGTATTAATGTCCCATCTATTAATTTCTGAAGAAAGAAAATAAGCCTTATTGAATACATCTAGAAAACGACATGCACCTTTTTAAACTATTGAATTAAAAACTTTGTACATAGACGCATAGCATATCCAGTATATACCCTTACCTAAAAGTATTTCTTTCCCTACAAGCCGAGAATGTAAATTGGATATAAAGTTTAAAATAAGATTTAACGAAACAATTCCACCCTTAAATTTCGTAATTTTAAAAGTGGAATCGAGTTTCACCAAATATCCAAATTTAATATAAAGTTTTGGAATTGTTTCGAGCATGAAATAAAATTTTCTTTTATATGTAAATATTGTTCCTTTTGTTATAATTCATCATAAGCTCTGAATGTTCTTTAATGCATTTTTAAGAAATTAATCTAAAAAGTTTTACAAGGGGAAAAACGTCGACAGTAAACGGTAATAACTCTCAGATAAACAACAAACTTATATCTCAGAAATTTAAAAAATGTGACAATTCTGATACTTGCACCTGTGTCTTGTTTATATTATTCTGAATGATTTTGTAAACACCATTATATAGTTTAATTCATATTATGAATTTAGACGTCCACATTTAATATAATTTTATCCACGACTGTCGTATAATCATTGCATTCTACATTTAACAATTAACAAATAATGATGGTCATTATTCCAACCTAACGTATAATGAACATAATCTCATTTTAACGCACCTTTAACCAATAAGGAACTAGTAGTTTTCAGAAAGAACGGGCGGGGCGAGTCTATTTTTTTCCAAGGGAGAGTCCATGTTTTCGTGTTTGACGTTTAAAACGTCAAAGTTTTACTGTAAACTAACTTCATCTTTTCACTTTTAAACCATTAAAACAGTTGAAATATACGATAGTCAAGGATAAAGCATAGTATTCAGCTCGTGTATAATGACTATTACACGCTCGGATGATTTACGACACTCGCTCTCGGCTCGTGCCGTAAACATTACCCTCGCGAGAATATCTAATAGCCATCATTGTACGCTCACTGAATATTTACTATTAATAACTAGATGAAAACATTATTCTACTCTTCGCTGGTTTATTGGAATTTTTATTACTGGTTATACAAACTACAAGGTGTTTCAGAAGTAGACGATCAAACGAAGTGAGGTGATAGTGGAGGATATTGCTTTAACTGTTACCAGCATTAAAGCACAGACCATCAACAACTAATAAAAATTGAAGAAAAATCAGGGACAACCGTTTTATGACTACAAACAATTGATAGATAAAATGACCTTTTTACAACATCTTCGTTCATCGTATGAGCCCTGAGTATGTCAATAAATTTTGACGAAACGTTGACTATTTAAAAAGTCTTTTCCTGACACCTTCTGGTCCTATACCCGTCAACCGTTACCAGCATTAAAGCACAGACCATGAACCACTAATCAAAATTGAAGAAAAATCGGGGAAAAAACGTTTTATTACTACAAACAATTGATAGATAAAATGACCTTTTTACAGCATATTCGTTCATCGTATGAGTCCTGAGGATGTCAATAAATTTTGATGAAATGTCGACTATTTAAAAAAGTCTTTTCCTAACATCTTCTGGTCTATATCCGTCAACCGTTGTCAGCATTAAAGCACAGACCATCAACCACTAATAAAAATAAACTACAATACTGTTATCCTTTGTGAACATTATTTTATTCCTTTAAAAACAGGGTAACATTATATAACACATAAATTCTGAAAAGCCTTTAAGCCACTTTTAAGAGAGTTTGCAATTTTAGTTGTTGCTATACAACAACTAATGCGTTCACTTCATTATGGATATCAACTGACAGTTTCTTCGTTCTTATTTTTAAATTGTTTTCCTTCATCTCTTTTTTTTAAATATCTCCAAAACGGGAGCAGACATCGAGACTTCAATAATCTCAAACGCATTGTTTAGTACGGAAAGGTATGGACACCTCGTCGTGCTAATGCGAATTGCACTTGACCTGTTTTTAACCCCCAACCCCAAAAGAGAGGTGTTATAAGTTTGACGCGTATGTTTGTATATTTGTTTGTCTGTCTGTCTGTCTGTGGCTCAAATCTCTTCAACGGGTGATCCGATTTTGATGTAGTTTTTTTTATTTGAAAGAGTATTTTGTCGAGAAGGTTATAGGCCATATTAGATTTTCTTCTCTAGAAATTGTCCGATTGAAGTAAAATTGAAAATGTGCAGACAATTATGGTAGCCGAACATGATTTAGGCCTCATTTTGATTCGGTCATATGAAACTGGTTACGATTAGATACATTGATCGGGGGTTTTTAAAAAATTTAAATTTTACTTGTTCTATATATTACCCAAGTTAAGTTGTAGCATAGTTTTGTTAATAGTTCTTAATCCAAGATATGCTGAATTAATATTTCTCTCAATGCACCAATATATATTTATTAACAAAGTTGATGAAAGGGAAAAGTCGTAGAACTACAAAACGTGCTCGTAACAATTCAAATGGAACTCGCCCTATACAAGGTGTTTCACGAGGAAATGGACATGCTTTAATGCCAGATAGAAGACACCGAGGGTAATCATAATCACCCATAGAAAAAGCTAGTTGGACCTTCCTTGCTGAAATACAGGGTGTTTTATGTATTTTTGCCAAAATTTCTTTTGGTTGTTACTTTGTCAAGGAATGGAATAATAAGTTCATATTTGGCACATATAATATACTAGTGATCCTGAATAAGTACGTATACCACATACAAAAAAATCCATGTCCGGACTTGAAAAAAAATGTTTTTGTTGTTCTTCAAGAAAACAATAAAAAAAAGTACATAAAAAACTGAACAGAAGGGCTTCATTAGTTTTTTTGCCACACCCTTGACGTCTTCGTAATAAATTCCACTAAATAATGCGATATGAGACTTTAGGAAATATCGATGAATGATACGCGCAAAAAATGCTTCCTGTAATAAATTAGACATTTACTTTTTTGTCAGCAATAATTATTATGTTTTAATTACCAATTTTTATGGATGGGGTAAAATTAATAAAAAAAAATATATATATATTAGAGGACACCGAATCAAGAACCTATTTCATTCCTCTCATTTATTAAATGACTAGTAATACAGCAACGTAACATACCTATTAACAACAACAATAACTGTAATAACAAAGTTGCATATTAATAATGCACATAGTAACAGGATAACAATAAAATATCAACAGAATAACTGTACCAAAAACAAAAATGCAGATATTGTTATAAAATATATTTACAAATTAGAATTATAATTAAATTCTCTGTTTAAAATGTCCTCCTCAGCTTCAGTACATTTTCTAGTGTGCTTCACGAGATGGCCGATTGATCTTCTTATCACTTCTGGACTGTCTGTCTCTATTTTTTTTGTGGTATTCAACAATCCTTTGAATTTAATTGCTCCATGCAATCAGTGTCCATTTTGTAGACGTCACCCTTTAAATTACCCCATAAAAAATAATCTACATGGTTGAAATCCGAAGACCTTCTCGGTCATACATGAGGACCTTCGTGGCCAATCCATCTATTTGGATATGTATCATTTAAATGGTTTCTAATTTGGTTGGACAAATGTGGTGAGGCTCCATCATGTTGAAAGAACGTACCTCGGATATTTACATTTCCTAAAAGATGCGGTAATGTATGTTGTAAAAACCTTAATTTGAGATTTTTATCTAAACTAATTGGCAAAAAGAATGATCAGATCAGACCAGAAATTTTACTTTAAGCAATGGCGATAAACTTAAAATCAGTTAGTTTTAGATTATGGTGTCACTTAAAGAGTGGACATTGACTGCGTAGATCAATTAATTCAAAATATTATTGAATGCCGGAACGAAATTAGAAATAGTCCAGATGTGATAAGAAGATCAATCGGTCATCTCGTGAACCGCACTAGAAAATGTACTGAAACTGAGGAGGCTATTTTGAACGTACAATTTAATATTAATTCTAATTTGTAAATATGTTTTATGACAATATCTGCATTTTTTGTTTTTGGTACAATTATTCTGTTGATATTTTGTTTTTATTTTGTTACTATGTGCATTATTGATATACAACTTTGTTATTACAGTTATTATTGTTGGCAATAGGTATGTCGTGTTGCTGTATTACCACTCTTTGATAAATGAGAGGAATGAAATAGTTTCTTGACTCGGTGTTCTCTAATATTTATTTTTTTATTTCTTTTCACCTCCTCCATAAAAAAAGTAATTAGAACATAATAATTATTGCTAAAAAAAATTAAATGCCCAATTTAATAGTGGAAGCATTTTTTGCGCATGACATTCATCAATATTTTCTAAAGTCTAATAATATTCCATTATTTATTGGAATTTATTTCGAAGACGGCAGAGGTGTGGCAAAAACAATAGATCCGTTTTGTTCAGTTTTTCATGTATTTTTCGAATTTAATATTGAAATTTAAAAAAACATATACAGGGTATTCTTTTCTTGAAGAACAGCAAAAACATTTTTTTCTCAAGTCCGGACCTGGATTTTTTATATGCATGATACAAGTACTTATTTAGGATCACTAGTGTATTATATGTGCCAAATATGAACTTAGTATTCCATTCCTTTACAAAGTAACAACCAAAAGAAATTTTGACCAAAATATATAAAATACCCTGTATTTCAGCAACGAGGGCCCAACTAGCTTTTTCCATGATTGATTATGATTACCCCCGGTGTCCTCGATGTCCGATGCCCGATGTCATTAAAGCATGTCTGTTTCCTCGTGAAACACCCTGTATACATGATAAACGTATAAGATTATGTGTGCATTGTGTGTATAATAGCCAGGATTTGTATTTTGAGTCTAAACAAATATAAGACTTTAACGAAATTGAAGTTCCTTTTTCTTTTAGGCTGGGACCCTTATAGGCCTTTCCCTAACTCTCCGCATGGATTTCTTTAAAAACAAAGTGTGTGCAACTAAACGGATAATTCTGTGATATTTAAATCTCTCTTATATCTCTCTCAAATTGCTGAAAGTTGCGATTTAAGTTTTCTATTGATGTTATAAACTACTAAAAAGTAATCATTTATGGTATAGTATTAGAAGAAATTGAGGCCCTTAAGATTACATTTATTATTATACCTATTTGTTTTCAAATAAGTATTAACCAAATAGAAATTTTTAATAATTATTGTTTAAAAGGAATTATACAGAAATCCATTTCATGGCAGTCTGAAGTCATATACAGGATGGACCATTAATAATAGGCCATAGTTCAAGGGTAGATTCTTTGGAAAATATGAGGATATAACCAAACATGCTTTAGTAAATTGTTTCTGTCGAAAAAGATACATGAGCTATACCTGATGATGAATATTTTTTCTCTTTTTTTTTACAAAACGTAGTGGCACTTTTGACTAGAAAATCTCATGCAGGAGTCATTTCTGATAATTCAAACCGTTTTCGAGAAAACTGCCGTATAGATCTCAAAAATTCTTTGAAAACAAACCCAATTTGAAAAGGAAAAATTGTATTTATTGAAAAGTGTGATTTGGTGACGTCTTAGTTCTGTCATTTACATACACTTTTATTATTTTTATTTATTTATTTATTATTACATACATACAAGGCACCCTAGGGCTGTTTATGCCTAAAGCAAGAACAAGTACATGTGTATAAAACTATAACTAGTGACACAGACAAGAAAATATATTACATAGATAAATGTAAAAAAACGAGATAAAATACACATACATATAATATAACAAAATGAATTTGAGTAAAAAATTATATTGTTGTACATTATTAGTGTTCAGGTATAGGTCAAGTCTATTTTTAAATTGGTTCAAACTACTTGATTCGATAACTTCATTGGGTAGTCTATTCCAGTGATCCACAACACGATTGCTGATGAAATGTTTATAGTTGGTTGAGAAGTGGCTTATAGTGAGTTTCATTTGATGTCCTCGAAGATGTGTATTCGCACTTAATGCAAATATATTACCTATACATGGGCAGCTGTATATGTTGTTTAATATTTTGTATGTCTCTATGAGGTCACCTCGTTTTCTTCGTTGATGCAGTGTTGGTAACTTCAACTTTCTCAGTCGTTCTTCATATGATATGTTATAAAATCTGTGGAGGAGGATTTTGGTTGCTCTGCGTTGCGTTTTTTCAAGGAGATCAATATCTTTTTGAAAATAGGGTGACCATATATTTGGAAACCAAACTCAAGAATAGGGCGAATAAATGACTTGTAGATTTTTATAAATAATTCTGGCGGTCTTTGGTGAAAGGATTTCCTAACTAGATATATCATGGAGTTCGCTTTTTTGGTAATGTTGATGATGTGGCTGTCCCATTTAAGATTGTGTTTTATTGTGATGCCGAGGTCAATTTGGGATTCTGTGGGTGTTATGGAGCTGTTATTCAGTTGGTATTCCAATTGAGGATTACGTTTACCAATATGTGGCACAGAGCATTTACTGATGTTCAAGTTTATTAACCATTTTTTTGTCCAGTCGCATATTTTATTTAGGTCATTTTGTATTTCTTCACTCGCTTCAGGAGGGTTGCTAAATATTTTCGTGTCGTCTGCATATAAACTTATGTGGGATGTAATTGTTGAAGGCAGATCAGCAGTAAATAAGGTAAATAAGACCGGTCCTAAGACAGAGCCCCGAGGCACACCACTCAGAACAATGTTAGACTCAGAATTGTTGTCTCCAATCCTCACATGAAACTCCCTACCATTCAGAAAGGAAGTGATCCATGACAGAACATTTCCTCGAATACCAATATGTTCAAATTTAGCTGTCAATCGTTGAAAAGGTACTCGGTTAAATGCCTTTTCAAAATCTAGATAGAGAACATCAATGGGGTTTTGTAAGTCAAATTCATTTGTCCAGGTATGCAGGTTAACTAGGATATTGGTTACAATAGATCTTCCTGGTATGAAACCGTGTTGTTCTTCTGGTAGTGAATTCCAACAGTTCATTGGTGATAATTCGTTCCATACATTTGCAAGGGATAGATGTGAGGATGATTGCACGGTAATTGGCAGGCAACTTTTTATCACCTTTTTTATAGATGGGTGTAACTGAGGCTGATTTGCAGTCCTTTGGAAGTGTACCTGACTCTAGCATTATTTCTGCCAGAGGTTGGGACAAGACACTGGCAGTGTTTTTCAGGAAATAAGAATTTATTTGATCAGGTCCAGGAGCCGAATCATTTTTTAGGTTCATAAGTACTTTTTGCACTTTCTCTTTCGTGATGTTTATGGTTGTGAATGAATTTTGCACTCTTTGTAAACCTTGTATTTCTGGAATATCATTATCAGGTTCGGTAATGTACTGTTGAGTCTATTGCGAGCCAAAGATATTGGCTATTTCTGTTGTGTTCTGTGTTAATATGCCACCATTATCTATGGAGCTTGGTACTGATGATTTTGAGCATATTTGTTTTTGAATATGACTATAGAATGTTTTGTTACTTCCATTGGCAATGTTAGCTTCTAGAAAATCGGTTTTTTTTCTGTTATTAAGTTATTTACAGTGCGATAATGTGAATAAGTTTCTTCAGCTTGGTTCCTTTTATAGTTGTCCCAAAGTTTGCGTTTAGTTTTTATGAGGTCTATAATTTCATGTGTTATCCATGGTTTCCTAATTTGTCTTTTACTCTCATTTTTTGTTAGTGGAACAAATTTTTCAATGGCAGTGTTTATCATATTTTTGAAAATGGTCCAATTTCCTTCTATAGTGGTTTCCTGTGAAAATTTCGTCATGTCAAAGTTTTCAATGTATCTTTTAATTCCATTATAGTTAGCTTTCCAAAAATTTTTTCGAGGTTGATAGTGTTTCTGCTCGGAGTGTACGTAGAGTTGTAAATTTATTTGTAATGTCAGGTGATCACTTTTACCAATAGGTTGATTGTACTTGATTTCTCTTACTAAGTTTTCGTCATTGTTTAGTACTAGGTCCAGTAAAGATGGATTGTTCGAAGCTCAGTATCTTGTGGGCTCTTCTACAAATTGCGTTAGGTTGCTTTCTAGGTACATATCTACAAATAAATCATTTGCGGCATTCCTATAATCACTTCTTGTGATTGGCCAGTTAATATGTGGTAGATTAAAATCACCGATGATTAGTATGTTTTCTATAAAGGAAGCTTCTTTGATTTTTTCAAATATTAATATATTATTCTGTAAGGTGGAATGGGGTGGTCTGTAGACGGCAACCAATAGTAATTTGATGGTATGTAATTGAATGTCAATCCAGAGTGTTTCGCTTGTATCGTTGTTGTATGTGACATTTGATGTTGATGTTATATTTATATCACAGTATTCATTTGATACGTATACCGCAACTCCTCCATATCCTAGAGTACCCAGTTCTCGATCCTTTCTATATAGTGTAAAGTTCGGAATATTAATAACCGAGTTGGGTACTTTTGGTTGTAGCCAGGTTTCAGTTATTACTACAATTAGAGGGTTAGTGTTTTCTATTTCTATCAGTAGTAAATCAAATTTTGCCATGAGGGAAGCTAGATTTGCATATAATATGGGGATATCTACTAAGGCTTTTTCACCAGACTCATTATTGGATAAATTATTTCTAAGGCACTGTACGTTTGAATGTAATATGTTTAGTTCACTTTTAGATAATTCACATATGTTGTTAAGTTTTTTTGTGTTTTGATTTATTTTGTTGGGGATAAAAAATTTTCACTTTGACTAAATTGATTTCCTTTTTGTGTATTGTCTAAAAATTGTTGTCCTTTACGGAAGTTGAAACGATCAAAAGCTACCCCCCGAGGCCAGAATTTTTCATCATACACAACATGTATGAGGTTAGGATCAACTCCAACTAGAAAGCAATTATTATCTTTTACTTGATAGTAAGTTTCGAATTGTTTTACTGATACGGTATTTTCTTCAGTATTCGATTTTCTTGACACATATTTTTTTACCAGATCTTCCGTTACATTGTCTTTAACTTTAGATATAAATAACCATATCGTTTTGTTTTTTACGGATTCTTGTCTCCCTTCAAAGCCATTGTTCAAGTTTACATCTGTTTGTGTTTCTGCAGTTCCAATTTGCTTTTTCCTTTTGGGTCTTTTTCTTACAACTGTTTGAAATTCTTCTGTCGATACATATTTTGTTGGTTTTTGAGTACTAGGTTGTTCCGAGAATTTTGATTCGTTATTTCTGGTATTAGTTTTGGTTTCCATGTGTAAGTCCAAAGTGTTGTTGGTAGGTTTATTTTTGCGGTTATGTTGTTGATTGCTCGAGATATTTTCTGTTCACTGGTTGTTTATTTTGTTCTGTTTACGACTTTGTTGTTTAACTATATCTTTGAACAGAGGAGTAGGTTTTGTGACTATATTTGAAGGGGCTCCAGAAAATAGTTTTACTAAGTCCTTGTTACTTTCCCTAAGATTATAAATTTCTTCTTTTACTTGGTTGATTTCTTTTGTTATCAGTTTTTGGATGGTTTCTATAAGAGCTGCTTGCATTTCTGCCTGCAACTTGTTTATCATACTTTCCTCGTTATTTGATTTAGTTTGGGCATCTAGAAGTCGTTTGTGTAATTGTTGGTTTTCTTGGAGCAGTTTTTGATTGTTTTCAATATATTTTGTGTAGTCATTATCACATTCTGGACAAAAAAATTTTAGTTTCCTTTGCTTCGATAACCCCATACATCGATCTTCTGTGCATGTCAATGCTGAACATTCATTGCAGACGTATTTTTGGCACAAATCTCATTGATATAATAATTTTTGATCTAGGTTACTCTTATTGCATTTTGAACAATTCATTTTTTAATTTGTGTAAATATTAGTTTGACATTTTTACAGAACTAAATACATCCCTTTAATGTAATAAGCCTGTCCCTCGTGAAGTACTTATTTCAAAAATAAAAAAGAATAAAAGGGATAGGATCTAAAAAATACGCTTGAAAATTAGGAATGCTTTGTTCCTTATTGTTTACATAAGCACTTTAATTTTTCTGTTTGCCATTGACAGTTTTTAGTTAATCACGTATTCATATTTAGATAAAAATAAGAAAATTAGATAAGCGGCGATGATAAGTGATGCTTCATCGTCGTTCCAAATTGATTCTTGAGGGTTAAGTCCATGGTAGAAGAAAATCATGATATTATCCTCCTTACAGTATACAGTCTGCACCATATGGGAAACTCTGTTGTTACTGACTTTCTGAAAAAACTTATTCTTGATAAAAGTTAGTGTATGTCCTCAAACAAAAAAGAAGCTGCACAAGTCCTGGCGCTTCGGTCGAAGAATTATTTTTTTTAAAATTTGCTCAAGAGTAAACTACCTTCGTTTCTGAAAAATGTTGTTTTAAGAAGTTGTTTATAATGCGATGTTATATGCAGATATGAAATTTGGTTGTTTTATTTTAAAAATAAAAAAGTTCCACTTTTTTACGCACAATTCCTGGACTATATTTTCCAATATTTTCTGTTATTAATAGTTCCCTTTATTTAATAGTTTCAGCCTAAGAAATGGATTCAAGTGAACTTTGGAGAACTTTTAGCAGTACTTTTTTGACCAAATAAGTATATTTGGAAAAAAAACTCTGAATTTCTTGGTGCATAGTTGTTCTCTATGGTCCGTAGTGATTTTTGGAAAACGTTTTTACTTGTTTGTAACATTTTTTGAGTTAAATGAAACTCTTTTTAAGCGATTGTATTAAAAAAATTCGAAAAAGTTGTCACTGGAAAAGACAAGTACAACTTATGCACAAAGAAATTCAGCATTTTTTCCCAAAATATTTATTTGGTCAAAAAAGTACTGCTAAATTTTTCCAAAGTGGATTTTAATCCATTACTGAGGCTGAAACTATGAAATTATTAATAACACAAAAATATTGAAAAATATAGTTGAGGAATTATGAGAAAAAAGTGGAAAATGTTTAATTTTAAAATAGAACAACCAAATTTCATTTCTGGATATAATATTGCATTATAAGCAACTTTTTGAAATTACATTTTTCGATATCTTCAAGAATAAAGGTAGTTTACTCTTGAGCCAATTTCAATTTTTTTTTAATTTTATCAAGAATAAATTTTTTCAGAAAGTCAATAAGAACAGAGTTTCCCATATGGTGCAGACTTTTTGGCGGACACTGTATATAAGAATTGAAAATAATTAAAAAGGAAACTGAATTATTTAGAGCAATGGCACGTAGTGGGTTCATCGATTGTAGTTATGTCTGAAATTTGGTATTTGGTTTACTGAGTTGATTTCGAAACTCTTTTTCCTCCACGAAAAGTCTGGTAAATGGATGCGAGCGGAGATACAGAGGGGGGTGAAAGTTGAAAAAAAAATTGTAGTTACGAACGAAACCGCAGTATTATGAAAGTACATCAACTTCACATCCCCTCACCAAAATATCAGACGAAAAATACGGAACGTTTTTTGGCGGGAATTTTAAAAAAATTTAAAATAAAAAATTGTGGTTACGGTCGAAACTTGTTCTATTCGACGTCAATAATGTCGGAAAAATAATTTCAGACGTTTTCCATGGGCCGATGTTGAGATATAAAGGTTGAAAGTTGCAAAATTTTGTAAAAAAAATTTGTTTTTGAAATGTTGGTAAAATGGGGTTGAAATTGATGAAAACAACTGAATAGCTCATTATAAGTACCTAAGAGGTTCGAAAATGATATATTTCGCTTTCAGAAGTTTTCAATGATTTTCACCCCATTTTTTGCAACCCTTAAAATCATCAGTTTTTGACTCGCGTTTACGCGTTTAAAAATGTTTCCAATGCTTTATCTATGCCAAATCAATGAAAACGTCTGAAAGCGAAATATATCATTTTTGATCCCCTTATAATGAGCTATTCAGACGTTTTCATCAATTTCAACCCCATTTTACCAACATTTGAAAAACCAATTTTTTTTTTTCAAACTTTTGCAACTTTCAACCCTTATATCTCAAAATCGGTCCATGGAAAACGTCTGAAATTATTTTTCCAACATTATTGACGTCGAATAGAACAAATACCCAAAGTTTCGTCCGTAAAAACCTTAATTTGAGATTCTTATCTAAACTAATTGGCAAACGGAATGATCAGATCAGACCAGAAATTTTACTTAAAGCAATGGCCTTAAACGTAAAATCAGTTAGTTTTAGATTATGGGGTCACTTAAAGAGTGGACACTGACTGCCTAGGTCAATTAATTCAAAATATTGTTAAATGCCGGAACGAAATTAGAAATAGTCTAGATGTGATAAGAAGATCAATCGGTCATCTCGTGAACCGCACTAGAAAATGTACTGAAACTGAGGAGGCTATTTTGAACGTACAATTTAATATTAATTCTAATTTGTAAATATGTTTTATGACAATATCTGCATTTTTTGTTTTTGGTACAATTATTCTGTTGATATTTTGTTTTTATTTTGTTACTATGTGCATTATTGATATACAACTTTGTTATTACAGTTATTATTTTTGGCAATAGATATGTCGTGTTGCTGTATTACCACTCTTTAATAAATGAGAGGGATGAAATAGTTTCTTGATTCGGTGTTCTCTAATATTTATTTTTTTATTTCTTTTCACCTCCTACATAAAAAAATGTGATTAGAACATAATAATTATTGCTAAAAAAAAGTAAATGCCCAATTTAATAGTGGAAGCATTTTTTGCTCATGACATTCATCGATATTTTCTAAAGTCTAATATTCCATTATTTATTGGAATTTACTTCGAAGACGGCAGAGGTGTGGCAAAAAAAATAATGGATCCATTTTGTTCAGTTTTTTATGTATTTTTCGAATTTAATATTGAAATTTAAAAAGCATATACAAGGTATTCTATTCTTGAAGAACATCAAAAACATTTTTTGCAACCCTTAAAATCATCAGTTTTTGACTCGCGTTTACGCGTTTAAAAATGTTTCCAATGCTTTATTTATGCCAAATCAATAAAAACGTCTGAAAGCGAAATATATCATTTTTGATCCCCTTATAATGAGCTATTCAGACGTTTTCATCAATTTCAACCCCATTTTACCAACATTTGAAAAACCAATTTTTTTTTTCAAACTTTTGCAACTTTCAACCCTTATATCTCAAAATCGGTCCATGGAAAACGTCTGAAATTATTTTTCCAACATTATTGACGTCGAATAGAACAAGTACCCAAAGTTTCGTTTTCGACTTTTAACCCCCTCCCCCCCCGTATCTCCGCTCGCATCCTTTTACCAGACTTTTCGTAAAGGAAAAAGAGTTTCGAAATCAACTCAGTAAACCAAGTACCAAATTTCAGACATAACTATAATCGATGAACCCACTACGTGTCATTGCTCTAACTAAATTGACCCAGGCAAAATAAATTTGGATTATTTTGGGTAAGTGATTATTTTTCTCCTTGTATATAATATTATGTTCGGAAATAAATTTAACTCATTCTCCTCTTTTCTTCAATGCTGCTCCTGTCAATTTCTTTATTAATATTATACATTTTTGTTGAAATATTACTGTCGTTCACTTGACTTAATGTAATCCTCAAAGAAAGAAAAAGTTGTCCAGCGATTTATGATGTTAATGGTTTTTTCTTATCTTATAAATGTGCTATATTTATATTAAAACATAACTCGCGATCCGTTATAATCAAGCGTGACGAGCATTAGTCTCATTTGCCTCATTTACAGTTAAAAGTGGAAATGAAATATTGTTAAAAATGAAAATATGATATCTGAGAATGCCTGATATTCGTAATAAGTTGCAGGAAGTGCCATTCAATACACTGAGAACCTTCGAGACATAAACACTAATGAACAGTTGTTTTTTCTTGTGACTGAAAAAATGACAAAGTAATGAGACTATTAAGCATAAACGTTTTATTTTACGCTGGAGCATAAATCTTATACATATTTTAATTCAATAAAAAATATGCTTTATAATAACATTAAAAATTTAATTTAACGTATTTAATATGTACATTCCGACATATCTGGGGCAAAATTCATATATTATTATGATTTGTCGAGTTAAGATCAATTAAAAAATTGTTTTTGATCTATAGCACGGTCTGAGATAAATATTAAAATATGAAAAGGAGATTTTTTTTTGTAAAGAAATACTTAATTAAAAAGGTAATACCTACGTAGTTCTTGAATTCACTTTAGGAGCCAAAATCATTTTAGAAAACATGGAAAAGAATACAGGGTGTGAGAATGACTCTACTTCATTTAGCAGTTAATTTTAAACACAAAATTAGTAAGACGTGTTCCAAAAAACATGTGTTCGGAAGTACTTCCTAAGGGAGCTACAGCGTAGTTTTGCAAACACTATAACAAAACTCGAATATTACACACGATGTACGTTTTGCCAATAATGTTCCCATCATCTGCTGCTCAAATTTTCTTTCGCAATAAACAAAAAGCTGTCAGTCTTACGAAAAAATGCATAGCACATTAAACACGAAAAATTTTATGCCCTTAAAATACCGTATTTGTTTCTTATGTAGCCTGAACACAAGCCGAGATATTTGAAGAAAACGGTCATTAATCTTCTTTTTCAAGATGGCGGCAAACCCCGGTTGCAGAACGTGCCGAAAATTCATCAATACACTCACCCATAATTCCCCCCCCCCAAAAAAAAAGCCCAAACACTCGCTGACGTCGGGTGACTGTCGATCTCTTCAGCCAGTAGTATGACGGCAAAAACAGTAAAAACCCTTAACAAACGGCTATTAGTGAAACAATTTTGTAATTTGGTATACTGATTTTTGTCGATTTCAAGATGGCGGGTGTTTTAGAAAATGTAAAAGATCGACGTTTTTAGCTAAACTACTGATTTTATGAAAAAAAGTTATTAAGAAAAATTGTAGTTAATAATTTTGGGGGTGTACGATTTTTTTTTACCTCGGATTCGGATTCAGCGACCGATGTTAGGGATACATGGGTCTGGTTCGCTGGTCTGAACTTTCTTTTTTTTTGTGGGGCTGTGTTATTGAATAAATTAAGAGACTAGGAGGAAATATTTTAAATATATGGCCTGTAAGCGAATCGCGTAGACAACATATAAAAAAAACCGCTGCCCAAGGAATCACTACTTCCACATCCAGATTCTCTATCCAAGTCACTCACAACGAAAAAACTTTGTATGTGGAAATAATTGTTTATGGTACTTTAATAATATAATATTTGAAATCCTCTACCCCAAAAACCCATAAAATGATACCCCACGTCGATAGTGGGGTAGAGGTGGTGATAGGGGGGTAATAGTGGGGGTGGATGAAGTAAAAAAATATTTTGATATTTCTGGTTCTTGTACATACATTAAATCACAATTTTTTTTATCCCCTTTAATAATGGGTTGGGGGTGCTAATGCCAAAAATTTTCTGAGACCTTAGCTTCTCTTGTATATACTAAATACCAATTTTATGGACTCTTACCTGCTTGATTTACCCATTTACCCCAAATTTACTCCAATTTACCCCCCAATCCTTCGATGGAACAAGATGAAAATATAATCCAGTTCCAGATCTCGTTAAAGTACATATTTGTACCAAATTTCAAGTCAATATCTTAAACGGTTCCAGAGTAAACGTGCGCACAAAAAAAGTTACAGACAGACCGACAGACAGAAATTTTTTTTTCGCTCAAACTTAACGACGTTTCATAAAATTTTAAGCCTATTTGAACAATACAAATTTTTAAAAATTTTTTTGTCGTTACTGTACTTCCACTGTATGTGGAAGTAATATACCATTATTAACTGAAAATGAGACAAATATTACACCAAATGCATAATTCACGGCGGTCACGCTTTAGCCCATCTACTTTTGCCTAAAGGAGTTTAGAAATATGAAGAATATTCAGAAAAAGTTTTTCAGGCTCATATTAAACACAATATTGTCAAATCAGAAGCTAAACGTGTCGACAGAGTATGGGATGTGTACAAGAAGGACAGTTCAAAAAGTCATACGAGAGAAACTAGAGGAGTTGGAATAAGAAGGCAAGTCCGTAGTAACAATAAACTACCAAAGAATTGGTCAGAATTTCTGAAAAACGCTGAAAATAAAATAGAATTATTTTGTTTATTGACAAATGATTTAACAACATCTAATAACTTTAGTTCTGTCGAAATTGTGCCAACTGTTTGCGATGAAATTGCGAAAAATAGTTATTGCAACATTGCTGTACAATATTGCAACCGAGAAGAAGCAGATACAAGACTAGTATTGCATATTAATGCTCGTGTTTAACAAGGTTGGAAGGACATTTGCATTAGAACTATCGACACTGACGTAATATGGCGGTTTAATTTTTTTACTGTTTGTATAAAGAAGGGCTAAATAGTTTAAATATGCAGTTTGGGGCTAATAAATATTTTAGAGTATTAAAGGCCCACAAAAACTAGGAGAAAACGTCTGATGCAGTACAAGGTTTTTACTCCCTAACGGGATGTGATGTCATTTCCTTTTTTCTGAAAAAGGAAAAGTGACTGCTTGGAAGACATTGACGATAAATCCAGAAGTAACAGAAGCTCTCACGTTCATTTCGAAACTCAAGAAAATATTCCTGATAAAATTTTAAACTTATTCCTACGGTTTTTTGATTTAATGAACTGCAATACCTGCACTGAAGTAAATCAGGCATGAAAGGAACTGTTTACTTTCAAGAACAGGACAACGCGTAACATTCTCGCTTCAAAGGATGGTTTGGAGCAACACATTTTACGGGATAGCTTCCAAAGTGGGCACATTTAGGGACAGTCTCTGACATCAAATTTGATTTTGCCTAATCTTGAAAAATGGGGATGGTGCCTGTCCGAAAATGTTTGGGTGCCAAATTGGTCAACACTTCCGGAGGTATCTAAAGCTCTTAGACAATTAATTCAAAAAAGGCTCCTTTGAAACCAAATGCGGTGGTAAAAAAGCCGGCTTGTAATGCACGTGACTTTGCACAAATTGTAAAGGAGAATGGAACTAACTTAAAAAAGGTGTGTAAGTCTAACTAAAAAAATCTTGTCCTATTTTTCGTAAATTATTTTTAGGTTGAAATATAATGTGTCTTCAATTTTTCGTAAAGGAATACCCAACAAGAATATTACAATTATTGATTTAGATTGTAAAATATTCATAAAATCATTTTCTAGTATTTCTCCGTGTGGTGGCTTTAATTTTAGTGTTAGGTAAATTTTTTATTCAAATTTTAATGCAGAATATTTTTCTTAACAATTTTTTTCTGTAACAGTAATTATTTAGTTGAAAAACTTGTAAACCTTTAAATTATAAATAAAAAGGCCCTTTTATATATTTTTCTATGTACCGCCTTTATTTTTGGCTGTAGGCGAAAAACTGTATTAAACTTTCTTATTCAAAATTTAATTTGAAACAATTTTTCTTGTAACATCAATAGTTTAGATAGAAAACTCGTTCTTTTAAATTTTCTAAATCGGCCGCCATCTTGAAACTGGAAGCCATTTTGATTTGACGCGATCAGTATACTAAATTACAAGATTGTTTCACTAATAGCCGTTTCTTTCTGGGTTTCAACTCTACTAATGTTGACTGGAGTATAGTGTATTTATAATGTGTACTTCAGTTTCCTGCTAATAAAAAATTTCAATTTATTCGTTGTTGTACCTAGATCTTTTTATTTATAAAAAAAATAATGAAACAAAATTGCTTATAGAACTTGTGACACATTATTATCTGACATAAATTTTATACAATCTAACTTGAGGCACAACAGAATCCTAGTTCAAAAGAACTCAACATCTGCTGATGAAATTTCATTAAGACGAAAACTATATTCTTCCTATTTCTATTTTCAAGAAGCTTTTATAATATTTGTAAGTAATATTACTAGACAGTTTTCTCTTTAATAACTTTTAAAGAATACTTTGTAATTCAAAAATTTGCATGAAACTAAATTGTGAACAAATTTTTACTAGAAATTATATTAAAAGTTAGTTGAAATTGTAGCAGACATCAACGCTGATGTAAATATTTATTTGGTAGGGTTTGCCGGGTAATGCTACAAGTTTAATTTCGATTATTTACATAATTCCAAAAATTGACTACGAAAAGAAATGTGCGAATAAATCACATCACAAGAATTTTTTTTTTTTTTGGAAAATATTTATGGAATTAATATTAATGTTTTTTGTAATATTAATAGAACAGTTTAAAAGTTTCAACTTTGAATTATATTTTTTTGAAATTTTACATGTAAACAGGATTTTCAACACAAAATAAGATAATAAACTTTTCAGCGGCAGTGTAACTGCTTCATAGACTAAAATTGCTTCAGCAAGTTTATGGGTTCTAGAATTGATACTATATAATAGGTATTCATATATCAAGATAAATTTGCCAAAATAAATCATTTCGTTTTCAAAAGTAACTTACATTTAACAACAGAAAGTATAAATATGTCCACAAAAGGACACAATGTTCTTCTTAGAATTGAAATTATATAACCATTTTTCAAAAACATAAAAATTAAAGAATTTAATTAATACTTCAGAAACATCTCGGGGAATATTCTGTTCAAGAATATTTTGAGACATGTGGGTGTATTTCATTACTTCAATACTTTAAAACCGCTGACCAAGGAATCACTACTTTCGCATCCAGATTTTCTACCCAAGTCACTCACAACGAAAAAATTTTGTATGTGGGAATAATTGTTTATCAAATTTTATAATATAATATTTGAAATCCAAAAACCTATAAAACTATACCCCACATCGGTAGTGGGGTGGGGGGTGGTGATAGGGGGGTGGTAGTGGGAGTGGATGAATTAAAAAAACATTTTGAGGTATCTGGTTCTTGCACACACACTAAATCACAATTTTTTTCATCCCCTTTAATAATGGGATGGGGGTGGTACTCGGGGGTGGCTAAAGCCAAAAATTTTTTTGAGAACTTCTTTTGTATATACTAAATACTAATTTTGCTTTATTTACCTATTTACCACCCAACCCTTCGACGGAACAAGATGAAAATATAATCTAGTTCCAGATCTCGTTAAAGTACATATGTGTACCAAATTTCAAGTCAATATCTTAAACGGTTCCAGAGTAAACGTGCGCACAAAAAGTTACAGACAGACCGACAGACCGACAGACAGAAAATTTGTTTTCGCTTAAACTTAAAATCTCAACGTTTCATGACATTCTAAGCCTATTTGAACAATAAAAATTTAAAAAAATTTTTTTGTCGTTACTATACTTCCACTGGATGTGGAAGTAATATTTTGAAATGTAGGTACGTGTATAATATGTATGTTCCTTTCACTATAATATTTGTGTATGTATACAACTTTTATTCTGTAAGAGAAAAAGTACTTTTCACCACAAAAATAAACAGAATCACAATTTATTTTCCATTCTAATAAGTCAAGACCTAGCAAAATAACATGTATTTACAGTGCATAATGGCCTTTGTTTCTTGTCAATACAATCGATGACGTCATCAGCGTGTGCATCTAGCCATATTAGTGACAGTATTTTTGGCGTAAAATTTAAATTCAAAATTATAAATGCTTATTTTAAGGCGTTAATCGATTGGTTGTGGAAATTAAAATGTTTTTACCTATAATTAAGTATTATCTCCACAATCAAAAAGATTTTAAAATTTGTGAAAAATAAAATTTTATATACAGTGTGTCCCAGGATAGATGTAACAAGAGGTGTAATGGACCAAAAATTTTGGAATTTTGGAATGGTATTTGGGGATTGAGTCCTGCTTGTTGTAAAACTAAAGTATACCAAAAATGACTTGATTTGGTGTTCTACAGGGTGTTTTATAAGCAAAGTTGTAAAAATTACCACTAATAAAGTACCTTTATTTTTCAAAATATGAAAAAATTCCACTAAGAAAAGTTATTTAAAATGCAATGTTATACCTCTATACCAAAGTTCAGGAATATAAAATTATTTTTTTGAAACTTCCAATTTTTTGCGAATTAAGAGTTGAATTCATATTTAAAGTTGTGTAGGAGCAAATGTTAATCATCTCAAAAAGTAGGCTATTGGTAAATAAAAAATTGAATATACGAGATGTAAGAAGGTATAATGTTAATCGAACTAATTGTGAAACAAGAAACAATTACTAACAGAAGATTTAATGAGGTTTAAAAATTATAACAAGTAATAAATGTCAAAAACATAACAGATTCACAAACAAATTAATTGTTGACCAATACAAAACAATGTTTACAATTTTTTTATTATTCGACGTAGCTACCACCCTCATCCACACACATTTCGATCCTTCGCCTGAAGTCCTTAAAACTGTTTCGAATATGATGTAATGGTATGGAGTTTACGGGATTTGTAATTCTCTGCTTCAATACTGCTACATCGTTAGGAAAAGGCTCAGTGTAAACCAACTGCTTGAGGGGACTCCATAAAAAGAAATCCAATATTAATAGATCTGGGGATCTCGCCGACAACTTGATCGGTCCATTCCTGGCAATCCAATTTTCTCCAAAATTTAAATTCAACCACCGATTAACCATTTCTGTGGAGTGGCCAGGGCAACCATCATGTTGAAAATGAACTAAAGGCATATCTCTTATTTAAATGTTCTTCAGAAAATCTTTCAAGAAGCTGTAAATAAGTGTGCTGGTTTAACCTTCCATCAATGAAATAAGGTCCAATAACTCCAACGTGATAAGAAACGGCACACCACACATTCACTTTTTTATAATATTGTCTTCTACAATGAATTCCAAAATTTGGATTTTTAGAAGCCCAAAACCGACAATTCTGAGATGAAACAACACCATTGATTGTAAATGTGGATTCATCTGAGAAAATTATGAAATGATGAAAAAATCTCTCTTCCATGATTTTTTCTCCAATGGTCAAACAAAAATCCAACCTACGGCCGTCATGTCCCTCTTCAAACGTATGTTTATAATTTGCTTTATATGCCCTAATTTTCTTTGCCTTGTAAATTCTTTGGAGTTCAGAGTCGCTAATATTAATAAGAGCTGATCTCTCTCTTAGTGGCATCCTAGGATTTTCTATAACAAAGGCATGAGCTATAATAGCCCCAACATTGTCTTCATCATATGCTTTTATTTTTCTTTTCATGTTAAGAACACTATCAGTAGCCAGAAACTTTTTAATTATTCTCATAGCCTGAGTACGTGACAAAGCAGTGTTTGGAAATTTCAAATTAAATTGGCTTACCATTTCTCTTAGAGAGTTTTCACCGCCAATTGCGTAGCATTGCACAATATAAATTTTTTCACGCGCTGTGAGTACCATTTTCGCTTAATTTTCTATGCTTGGTTCGTTAATTTGAAACATAAGTTAAGGATAATATTGACTACGTTTGACAGATATGTCAATAATAAATGATAAATGTGTATGGGTCGCGTGCGCCGACATCACAGATTTTGAGACCTTAAGAAAAACAAACAGCTGTCATTGAGAAATCCGCCGATTAAACGTGTCTCTTTAAAGTGAATTTTGCAGTATTTGTGTCATTTAAAAACTTGTTGTTGGATTATTTAACATGTAGATGTTAAATAATAGTTGTAGAACTATTCTTAATACTGTTATATAAACAATTTTGTTCGTCAGGATGACGGTTAGTTCGTATTTTGCAGAATTGTCTCCTGATGTAGAGGTTAGGTATACGGCTGCCATCGAATTAAATCCTTATATTTTGAGAAAAAAATACTTTACTACAAATATTGATGTATTTCCAAATGTTACACATAAGGATGTTGCGAATTACTTGATTTTTTAAAGAATTACGTAGACAGAAGGACGAATTCAAGGCATTGAAAAGTCTTGAAGCTGTTTGTGGTTAAGCGAAAGAAGTACTCTGCAAGAAATTTGCAGGATAAAAGCTTGTTACAACGGTAAGAATTAGTTATCAACCATTTTTTTCATATATGCTTGCTTAATTAAATGGTGTTTTATAAGTAATTACTAATGCAGAAATTAATTTTTCAGGATATGAACTCTTAGCATCATGAATAAAAGTCATTGACTCCTTGGACTATTGCAGATTCAGATGGTTCCTTAATGCTCACTGGGATTGTGTTGCCAGTCTAGACAAAACATGTTCACCACTTAACAGGAAATCTTTCCTTTTAGTTTTTTAGCAATGAACATGGCTATGGTTGGAGATTAACCGCTGTAAATTTTGTGAAAAAGACACTATAAAATAAACAATGAAAGACTGACAGTTGCAAACTATTTGAAGTATGTAATAAGATGTACACAATTTCTTTCAGCTGTTAACCCCTTGTCTAGATCTTATATACCTATAGATTGGACTACGCAAACCGTTGTAATTTTTGTCAATTTTTTATTATAATATATTATATAAAATGTCTACTCTCCCTCCGTGCAGTTCATGCTTCGCTCAGCTAAAATTTAAAAAGAAATAGTTATTAAAAATAGAGACAAACCAATATAAAAAATTTTCTTTACCATGGATTGCTTATTGCTTGTTTGAGCAGCAGTTATTACTCTCACAATCATTCTTGCATTAACATGTAACAACTTAAAGCATTTCTTTTAATTGCCTGGAATTGATTAACCTAACCTCTTCTGGCTGTAAATCGACGTTATTTCAAAAAACTGATGTCTCGGATTGCCACACTTCCACAATTAATAATACAATAAAAACTAGCCATTTTGTATGATATAATATCGATAAAACGAAAAATTTAATTCTGAGGTTCAGTCAGTCGCCATTTGACAGCTAATGACAGCGGTTTGTTTTTCCTAAGATCTGGGACCTGTGACGTCACGCGCACGCGACCCATCCACTGCTTTTCTCATAGCCTACTTTTAGCTTCTGCATAACTTTAAATATTAATTCACAAAAAATAATTTCTATGCAGTTTTAATTGAATGGTTCAAAATAAAATACTAATTTATTGAAAAAATGGGAAGTTTCAAAAAAATAATTTTATATTCCTGAACTTTGGTATAGAGGTATAAAATTGCATTCTAAATAACTTTTCTAAGTGGATTTTTTTCATATTTTGAAAAATAAAGGTACTTTATTAGTGGTGATTTTGACAACTTTGCTTATAAAACACCCTGTAGAACACCAAATCAAGTCATTTTTGGTATACTTTAGTTTTACAACAAGCAGGACTCATTCCCCAAATACCATTCCAAAATTCCAAAATGTTTGGTACATTACACCTGTTGTTACATCTGGGACACACCGTATATGTAGACTCGACAATCTACAATATATAGATGTAAGACAAGATCAAACCTTTATTAAAATTCAGATTGTATGAACATTATTTTTAACACTTAAAATTTCCATCCACAATTCTCAGTATTTTTAATACCGAATAAATGTTTCTTAGCCCTCTGCTGTTAAATCGCATCGTCAATGTTGAAGAGATTAATGGCATAAATTAATGACCCCTAAACTTACAAAGAAAGTAAAATTATAAATTGCATATGTTAAATAATAGTAAACTTGGAACGTACAGGATGCTTTTAGGGAAGCTTTTGTTAAATCAGTTTTTCTAATAATTGCTAAAGTTATTTCTTTGTAGTGTGTCAAGTATTGACCTCATTCTTTGAGTGAAATAAGCACTTAAGTGTTACATAAAAACCAACTAATTTTATCCGCGCAGAAGAAAGACAATGGATCACAGGATGAGATGAAATAGTCCAGTGATAGTAAATTAACCTTTTCACGATCCACCAGTTTGAGAGGAAATCGAATTTCTCATTTTTTTCCATCAAGACGTTTAAATGTAATTACCAAATTTCCTTAATTTACTCTGTCAATTTGTTTACATTGTATATATGTTTTTTGTTTGTACACTGGTTAAGTAAAAGCACTTTATTAACACTTTTCATTTCACAGTGATATTTGACACGTTTAAGGCAGCCAATACTGTTATTCTCTAGCAGTCATTCAGGTGTATAATAAATTTTAACCTTACATTTTTTAAATATATTTATGATTTATAATAGAAAATAAAATTTTTATAGCAAAGCAATAGACTACTTGGATGTGCCAAATATTTTAAATTAATTTATATATATATTAATACAGTGTTACTAAACATTAGCAATTATCAAATCTGTTTTCATTATTTCTAACTGGAAAATATAGACCTTTTCATCATAAGCGCGCGCATGTGCTGCCGCTATGTTTGTTTGCGGGAACTTTGAAATGTTCGGACACTTGGTTGTCAAAATGGCTGGACCGGTATCATTTTTTCACATTAATTTCGACGAAAGTATGATTGACGGTGCAAAATTAGTACACAACATTGTGGAAAAACACACTTGTGCTCAATTAAGGCGCTAACTCAAGTATCCTGGCCGTAAAATTACTGATAGCAAGAATAAAGAACTGGTTGCAAGGTTAGAATTCAACTATCAACTTATCAATTTATATGCAAGTGCATTAAAAGAAAACAAATGTGTTTATTCTACAATATGCTTAATAACATTCTTCGTGCAGTAATTGATAATGCAGTAAAAATATTTTCGTTTTTTTACGAAAATATAGGGTCAAAAATGCAACTGAAAATGAGGTTTTTTGTCGATCCTTCTGTGGATAAAGCTGTCTCCTTTTTTTCCAATTTTTTCAAATAGGTAAACTATACGATATGCCACTACCTATTTTCAAAAAATTGCTAACAGATTCATCATTATTTGTTTAAAAAACGTCGAGTTCCGCCATGTTTCTTCGGATAGCTTTCGCATGTCAGTATTGGATTTGACATAAACATTACGTTTTTTTTTTAACCAAATAGTGATGAATCTGTTACCAATTTTCTGAAAATAAGTACTGCCATATCGTATAGTTTACCTATTTGAAAAAATTAGAAAAAAAGGAGTCAGCTTTATCCACAGAAGGATCGACAAAAAAAACCTCATTTTCGTAAGAAAACAGAAAATATTTTTACTGCATTATCAATTACTGCACGAAGAATGTTATTAAGCATATTTGTAGACTAAACACATTTGTTTTCTTTTAATGCACTTGTATATAAATTGATAAGTTGATAGTTGAATTCTAACCTTGCAACCAGTTCTTTATTCTTGCTTCCAGTCATTTTACGGCCAGGATACTTGAGCTAGCGCTTTAATTGAGCACAAGTGTGTTTTTCCACAATCACACTTTTGTCTAAATTAATGTGAAAAAATGATACCGGTCCAACCATTTTGACAACCAAGTGTCCGAACATTTCATAGTTCCCGCAAACAAACACCGCGGCAGCACATGCTCGCGCTTATGATGAAAAGGTCTATTTAAATCACCGACTAATATATGGGAAAATAGCGTGTCTGAGAACACACTCATATTGAATGTGATGTCATCTAATAGTATATCTCTGCGAGTGCAATGATTCGAACATATAATTCGTGCAATTTTCGGTTATTTCCTGAAATTATTTAGTTGTATTCGGTCTCTGATAATAAATTATAGTGTGTATTTAAGTGTACCATATTTAAAAGGGTTCATATTGTTTTAAACATGATTGAAAATGTCAATCGGATAATTTACGCCGTACCAATGCCGCACAGTGGGGGATTTTGCTATACTTTATTCAAAATTCTGTAAGTCGCTCAGTTTGAACGGATTTTGATGCAGTTGAGCTTAGAATGCTTGAATAGTTTCACTCTTTGACGTTCAAGTGCCATTTTCTCATAAACTATCACGTACAACCCCTAGAAAATGTAATATCAACCCCTAAAATAGGGAAAAGGGAAAATTTCAGGAAAAACCTATCTGACATTTTAAAAGCCCAGTGCCATTTTTTTCACATGCAGTAACATTTTACAAAATTTTGAGATTTTATTTAAAATTTACCCTCTTTTAGGGATCTTATATTTTTTAGGGTTTGTACGTAAAAACGGACTCAAGATATGGAAAGAGGAGACCAAAATACCTTATAAGGGCCATTTTGAGCTCCCAATATTCATTTTTTCCATTTCATCCAAAATTCACCCCCCAAAAAGGATGTATAATTAATTTGCATGTATATGATTATTTTACATCCAAGAAATGCCCAGTGACCTTTTTTTTCTTAAATGCCTTAACTTTTAAAATGATTTTGAAATTTTTAAAAAAAATTTTAGCTATTTTTATTACATTTTCTAGTGGTTGCACGTCAAAGAGTGAAAGTTTTCAAGCAGTTTAAGCCCAACCTCATCAAAATCCGTTCAAAATTGAGCGACAAACAGAATTTTGAAAAAAGTATAGCAAAATCCCCCACTGTGTGCCGGGCCATATGCTACTGCTACTATGAGTCCTAGATGAAATTTTTTTTTCAAAAACTTCTCCTGGATTCAGTTGCTTTACCGCATGTATATGAAAATTTGCAAAAATAAACAAGTTTGTCGTTTAGTCAAAATATGATCACATTCTTAGCGAAGTAATAAGTTCTTTGTTGTTTAAGGAAAATAATAAACAATAATCGATAGAAACAAAAAGACCATTGAAAGCGCTTATTTGTGTACTTGAATTTTTAAAAAAAAGTCTGATCGATAGCTCAATTAGATTTGAAGGTATGGCGGCGTAAATGTTAAAAAACACGACTTTTATAAGTAATTAATTTCTCAAGTTTTTTCGAAATAAAAATTGTCTGTACCACAAAAAAATAACGTAAATAGCCACTTTTTATGTAGAATTATTCACTTTATAAAAACTATAAGGTCTGGTCAGGTTCTACTCTGATTTTTTTCTCGAGAACGGAGAGATTTTTATGGTCAATTTCGCTCCACTGCGGCGTCTCCTGTTACATAACAGCACGCGTTGTTGTCGCGGGATTTATTCAAACTTTAATGTTGAATACCGTTGGTAAAAGAAAAAATTTAAAAAATTCTTTACACACTGTGTTTTGTATTAAGTAAAGATGCTAAAAATATTAAAATTATATTTTTTCAAGGCGCCTGTTATGTAACCTTGAAATTATATATCGAAGAAACAACAGTTTCTTTGTTTATCTTTAAAAGCACTCAACAAAGTCACTCCGGAAGAAAACCCGGAAATCAGCAGCCATATACAATGTGTCCACGGCAAAGCGGTATTATAGGTGTAAATGACAATTTTTTTTTTGGATTAGAAACACAATTTTTTGTATTCTGCTCTTGCTTCACCAAAAAATTATTTTTAGTATCTTGGACTTTAAAAAATTTATAGAGGGCGCGGCGATGGTAACAGCTTAAAAATAAAAATCGCATCAGGTAAAGTGCCTTTTCTGTGCGAAATTTTATTAGAAAAACTTCCTCAGGATTTAAAAATAAGACGTACCAAATTACAGAACCAAAAACATTTTTTGTTGATTTATAAAATTTTAATTTTTTTTAATATTATAAATGTAATGATAATTTAAATTCATTAATTCTACCCATGTTCCTCCATTTTCAGCACATATCTCAACTCTGTTCTTAAATTCTTTGTAGCTATTTTGAATGGCTTGGGGGTCAATTGAATTTATAGCATTTACAGCTTTCAACACATTTGCATCCGTTGTTAAATCATAGGAATAAACAATTTGCTTCAAATGTCCACATAAATAAAAATCGCAAATTGTCAAATCAGGTGATCAGGGTGGATACGGAAAGGATCCAGATCATCCAATCCACTTTTCTGCAAAATTATTATTCAGCCAATTCTATTTGTGTGCTGTGGACTGAACAATCATCTTGCTGAAAATACAAACGTGCTCTTTCCTCCAGTGGCAAGGTATGTAAATGTTCATGAAAAAATGTTTCCAGTAGATTTAAAGGGTTATTCTGATTCAATTTACCGTCAATGAAGTATGATCCGATTATACCATTGTAGGATATTGCACACCAAACATTAACTCTTAGAATATTGACTACCTGTAACAATTCTAAAATTTGGGTTTGTATCGCTCCAGTAGCGGCAATTCTGACTAGACACAACACCATTGGTGAGTTGCTTCATCAGAGAAAATGAAGTCGATGAAAAAACCGGTCTTCTGCAAATTTTATAATATTAAAAAAAAATTAAAATTTTATAAATTAAAAAAAAATGTTTTTAGTTCTGTAATTTGGTTCAACGTCATATTTTTTAATTCTGAGCAAGTTTTTCTAATAAAATTTTTCAATATTTCGCACAGAAAAGGCACTTTACCTAATGCGATTTTCATTTTTAAGCTATTACCATTGCCCTCTACACATTTTTTTTAAAGTCCAAGATACTAAAATTAGTTTTTGGGTGGAGCAAGAGCAGAATACAAAAAATTGTGTCTGTAATCCAAAAAAAATTGTCATTTTCACCTATAATACCGCTTTGCCGTGAACACGTTGTATATATTTTTTACGTACACGGGGACCTATTTTGTTCATACGGTGATTTATCTGGTTGCGTTATGGCGAGAATTCTAGGATAGAGTGAAACTGAAAGATGTACCTATGAACCCAATATTTATCAGAACACAAATTTCTGAGGATCACTTTACTAATTAATCTTAATTAGTTATTAATTAAATTAATTACAAAAAATTAGATGATATAAATTATGGAACTCACGGAATTGTGTATATGATGTGGATAATGTAAATTATGCAACTAATATTTTGTTATCGCCACACATTGAGCTTTATACTAGTAAAATAAAAATTAAGAGAGAAGAATTATAAAGGAATCCTGGGATAACTGATGATTTAATAAAGTCAATTAGTAGAGAGAATTAATTAAAAAAATTGAATAAAAAGAATCTAACGATATAATCAGTTTCAACGAATACCGGCGATACCGTAATGAACTTAACGAATTAATAATATCAACTAAAATTAACTACTACAAAAATATAATATCAAAAAACGTTCGAAGTAAATGTGACAATGTGATATACAGGTATATTAAATAAGGCAAAATAAAAAAATAATATCAGCATTAGAAGTTGTGATGGGGAAGTTATTGATAACGAAAAAAAAAACAGCCAAACATTTCAATAAATATTTCAATGAAGCTGGAAAAGCCAAAGATAATTAGAGATATTGGTTCCTAAACGCAATTTTTCAAAGAATGAAATGTATCAATTTACTGCTTTGTTTAAAAGAAAAGAAAGTGTAAAAATTAAAAAAGAACGTAATATTTCTATTAAATTTTGGTAATGTTGAAACATACATATTGATTCAATATCGATTTTCTCTCCTGTAAAATTCAACGTATTCTTAGATTTTAAACAATTTAAAAAACATGTAATTTGTGTAAAACTTTTTATGTATTTTATATAATAATGTATCATATTTTTATAAAATTGCTTATGTTGTCTTCTATATGATGACAATCTCAAATTTTGATCATAGTGACGTTCTGCAAGTCCTAATTTTGTATTACTTTAGAATTTAGATTTGCTATAACATAAAAATGTGTTTAAAAATAAAATGTATTCTAAAATCTGCTTTTTAACAGCCTTCCATATCACTTTAATGGCCCTTTTAAGTCTAGGAGATCTAGATTTATCCAGTCACTGCAGGTTTTATCTTGTATCATCTATTCCTCTAAAAAAATAATTTTTTAGAGCTTTTTAGCTGGTCAGGTACTTTCCTACTTAGGGGATATTTGAGACAACTTTCAGATTTACAAAATTTTTATAGGAAATATTTAATACAGATATTGGATATTTTCAATAAAAACAATTCCTAACTGTGAATATGAAATTCGACGAAGAATACATATGGCAAGATCAGACTTACTAATGCTCTAGTTTTCTTCATCTTTCCTTATCTTTGAGACATGGATCATTAAGGTGGTAGACGGCCGACATACTAATACTTTCGAAATGTGGATCTGGAAATGTTTGCTACGAATTCCCTGGGCAGATCATAGAGCTAAGAGCTCGATTATCCAAAAAATACATTCACTACATCGAACATCGTATCCCGAATCTTCTCATTTTTTGGCCACATCAATCAGAGAGAGAACAATATAAAACGGTTGATAGTTCAGGGAAAGCCAGACGGCAAGAGATGAAGAATACGACCTCCAAAACGTTGGGCTGATTTTACCAAGGAGATGATGGTATCTCAGCTACTACAGAACATTCCGCCGAGTTGGCAATAATTATTTTATTTTAAAAATTTAGGGAAATCTACAATTTGTATACTATTGTTTGATATCACTTGTTAGCAAGATAGCAAGAGATGTCGCTAGGTGAATGAAATTAAAATATTATTTGTGCTTTTCTTATAATGTATTAAAACCAGAATGCTTTTTTGGTAGATAGATTTGAGCTGAAAGTTAATACAGACCTTTTTGATTATAAAATTAGTGTAAAATTCGTGTAAATTTTAGTGATATTGAAATTAATTTAAGTTAGAGTATAGTATCAGAAATTTCGTTTCCTGCCTCTCCAAGTACCTTTCCTACTTCAGATTTTACAACTAAAATAAAACAATGGTTGAAGCCATACATAGATTTAGTAAGATTTTATATTATTTTAGATTAGATTACAGTCCTATAAAATATCGCATTTAGTTTGAAATCAACGTAGATTCACAACACACGGTCTCTTACATTGGATGGTCATATGAAAAGTCCCTCGGGCGTTCCAATGATCAAAACATCCTACTAAAACGTCCCTGGGACTTTCGGTAAGGGATGTCTCTGTACAGCAATTTTAAGAAAAACCTTGGTACGTCCCAATCGAATTGTTATTCGATTCATAGGTTTTCGAGACCTATCCAGTAGATGTTGGTAGATGGATCTGCTTACAAGTCGCTGACCTAGTTCTACCACTGGTCTATGGAAGTATTCGCCCGGAAATTCGTATGGGGAATCACTGCAGTATCACTAGACATAATCTTTCATGCAATCTAATCTGTACTGATGATACTGACGACAGCTGCCAATAGTTAGAAATTGGTCGAGAAAACTTACACCACAGAGAAGAGAAGGCTTCCTGCGTTAAACGTTTTCGTATGCACGTGTGCGAGATAAGTTGTGTATTTGTCATTATATTATATTATTATTAATTATATTTATATGTGGTATAGTAACATATTATACTGAATTTCTTTCAGTGTACATCAAAGTTTAAAGTTCTTTCAGTGTAAGACGTTGTCTTCCATTAATGTTCAATGCTATTAGAAGCGGGTCAGAATATATCAAAGGAACTGCCGATATGGTCGCTTCTGTGTGGTGTAAGTTCTCTGATTGATCGTTGAGTAAGAAATTAACCATCTCTGTTGTAGTGTAACGAATTTTGATCAGGTCGACATTGAAATTAAAAACAATCTGGATGAGTTACTGAAGTACACTTATACTAACCGCGTACCATCGGGAGGATTATATGCATTTTTAAGTATCTACAATACCACAGTACTGTGACTATACCAATAATGCCAGCTTAGTTAGCGAAATGCGCGATGAGTGTAATATAATAATAATAAGTTTTCTGGTATTTGCGTAACCTACTTCAGTGTTAATATTGTAGCTCAGTTGGATGTAAGCTTTATATTAGGTATGCTATTAGAGTGTGTCCTTGTTAAGTACTAATATTGTCCCAAACATGACCAAAAAGGACGCTACTGGAACGTCACAGGGATATTCTGAATAGTCCCAAACGGCTTGTACTGGACCATCCGTAGTTGGTTTCGGGATGGCCCTGGGATGTCTCAAATATTTCAGCTTGATGTTTTTGGGACATTCCAGAAATAACCTTGTGTTACCTGGGATAGAACATCAGTGAGGTCGCGACAGATGACGTGAGACGTCTGTCAAGACGTCGTGAATAGATTGTAGATTGTTTAAGAGGTCGCTGGCCCTGAGTTGGCCTTTCTTCACCTCGACCTAAAAAGATCTTTTGTGAATTACCCTAACTAGATTTTGTCTAGGATTCCAAGACTTTTTACAAGCTTGTGATTTCCCTATGTCTTCAGGCGTTAATTCCGCCTGTTCTAAGTACTTTAACTTAATAATCCGCATTACAGTACCTTGCATTCACAAAGTATATATTCCGCAGTCGCAGTTGCAGATTTACAGTATCTGTGGCAATGGCCAGTTAGAAGGCCTGTGATCAGCCTTAGGTCGGACTTTTTGAGTTCGAGAAACCTTGTGGAACTTCAATAGGTTATGAACCTTTTCGCTTGTCTTTGGCCTGGAGTATTCCTCCAGTAGGACTTCTTTTGTTCCTTTTCCCATTTTTAAACCTCCTCCACTATGTGTCCCTGGGGCTTCAGACCCTTTTCTTGCGAGGCTGTCAGCTAGTTCATTACCTGACATTGTGAATAAGAAGAACATTTCACTTGAGCTATCAGATTTTGTCAGATTCGAACATATTATTTTATCATTTTCAGACAATTTAAAATAATTGAAAACGTATACTGTTTCTATTTTCAGAAATAACCTCAAGGTTACTTGATATAAGTTAATTGCTATATCGAGGAAAAGCATCAAAAGTGTATTGGTAAACGGTAACGCCCAACTGCAAGTTTGAAATAGAATGTATAATACTATTCAGTTCGTGATAATGAATGTTATATTACGTGTATATAGTATATACTTCTCAAAAACACACGTTTAATCGAGACTAAGAGTTCAGTTCAATGGGAAAAGCAAACTGTAAAGACGAGTTCAGGACTGGTTTTGATTGATGGTTGTGTAGCTACTATCAATAAATCGGGAGAGAACGCCACGCGCCAAGAACACTACAGTAGTCGGAAGTAATATTGACCTTCGTTAAGGTTATCGGCCCAACGCATCACTATCAGCATGGGACCATCTCGAAGTTTCTTTAAAACCATTAATTTATTTCTATAATGTGAGCTGGCAAATAAGGTAACATGAAATGCAAATCTGTGAACGTAGACGATGCGCGATGTAGTGAAACAAAATAATATACAGGGTGTTGGAAATATAGTGGTCATAATTTTAACATACCACCGAAGGGAATAAAACATCTTAATATTTGTTTACAATCTCTTATTGAGTTATTAAATAAAAATACCTAGCCTACATCAGTCATACGATAATATGAGGGAGAGAGAGAGACATACTTTTTTGCCCAAAGAAATAATTTTCATTGACAAAGTATGCTAAATATAACACCAAACAATATATGTTTAGTCAATTTATCAAGCAGTACAAAAGATTGCAACGCATACAACAACAGTTGTATATTTCAGAAACTGTATTGTGATAAGAATCTAAACACATTAAAATGTATCGTTATAGTACTTTTGCAAATTTTAATAGGATTTACTAATTAAGAATTTTTTTACGACTTTCTTAAATTGTTTGTCGGATAAGAGATAAGAGAGATGTTTTTAAATGTTATTGAGAGATGGCTGTAATTCTTTTTTACCATTATAATATATAAAAGAATTTCTTGTAAAATTGGAAGATGGTATTGGTAAGTTAATATAATATGCTTGACGAGTGATAGGGAAATTTTTTTGTTTTTTCTACCGCGTACATTTCGAGTAAATATCGGTTTTTATCGTCAAAATGCGTTTTTTTGACAATTTTTGACATTTACTCGAAATCTACGCGGTAGAAAATTTTTTAAATTGAAAATTCGGTTTCAGCACACAAAAATAATTAAGGCACGATAGGTTTAGTCTCTGGAGCAGAATTTTTTTTTCTTTTTTTTTTTTAGACCCGTGTTATAGTCTATTGTCCATGTACTGTAGAAAGGAACTAAAACGTTAAAGGGTTTTTATTGTTTCTTATGTTCAATTGACCACAAGATATGAAAAAACCGCGGAGTGCTACCATTTAAAGTGGTGCGTTTTTGAGATCGAAGTAAAAAGGTCCACTGTTAATTTTTTTTTTTGCCCGAAAGCTATGAATTTTTTCTATAAACACGTCAATAGAAAAGTGTGTAGAGAATTAAATTTCCAATCGAAATGGCACCTTCAGAAGTCAAAATTTTTTTTTTTACAAAAATACGTCCAAAAAACAAAACAAAAAAAGCGAAAAAATGCAATTTTTCATTTTTTTTTATTTTAGCCTATAACTATTTTTCGGGTATATTTAGGCATAGGCATTGCTGCATAATAAAAAAGCTAGCGTTTTACCCGTTAAAATGAGATTTTGTAAACAGTTTTACGATTAATAGTGACCGAGATATAGCGTTTCAAAGTTTGCAACTTTTACCTTTTTTTTGCTAATTTTTACTATTTTTTTTTCAAATTTCGTCCTGTAACTTTTTTCTGAGTGAATTTAGGTGTAGACATTATTATATTAAAGTGAAATCTGACTTTACGCCCATTGAAATGGTAGCTGTTAAAGGTCTCTACGACAAATAGAAACCTAGATACAGCGTTTCGAAGAGTGTTACTTTTATTAACTTTCTTCCAATTTGTATGATCTTTTTTAAATTTTGGCCTATAACTTATTTGTCAAATACAGATATTGCTACATGGAATGTACTCACAGCATTCTTGTTTAATAGAAGTTTGCAATAGAAGTTTATGTGATCAATATTAACCAAGATACAGTCTAAATATAGTAGATTATTGTACTTAAAAAATAACTTTTTACATTTTTCCACTTCTGAACTTTATTATATCACGTGTTTTTTTTTTGTTCAAATAACTTAGATTAATAACTTACATTATGAAATTATTCAAATGCTGGATTTAACATATTTTCAAAATCAAAGTCGATTTCTTCATCGGCATCTATGTAAACATCGTCTTCCGTTATTTGAGGTACATCAGCGTTTTCACAGTTCATTCCCATACATTCTTTGCAAAAACTGGAGCAATTTATTCCCAATTTCCTGCAATCACAGTTTCCTCTGCATCCTTTGGTGCATTTACAGGCTATTTTTTCCAGCAAAACTTGTGGTGCGGGAGGTTTATTTGTCAAAATTGATACTAGTCCATTTTCTGAACTTTTCCAACCCCAGATGAGAGGATTTACAATATCTCCTTTCCAATGTTGCATTTGCAAGTAAGTTCTTAAACCATGATATTTAGAAGCATCAGTTGTTGGAGGCAATCGGGACAATGAGAATTTCGCACCTGTTGAGTACTTCTCAAATAACTTATAGCGCCAGGCCATCAATTTTCATACCGTATAGTAATGTTACAATACATTCAGAAGCAGAACCGATGGCTGCTGGACTTGCATTTTCACACAAAAATTCATTTAAATACTTTTCCAAAAGCAAAATATTCTTATTAATGAAATTCAAGAATTTCTTTTTTCCAATACCAAAAAAGGAAGAGGTTGTATCACAGCCACTGAATGCATGGACGAAGCCAAGGTATTTTTGTAGATGATTAAATTGGAAACTATTATGGTTATATAATTTGGCAGTTACATTTCCAATACTAGGTTTAAAAAAATATATATTTTCATTTTCTTCTGGTAATAATGATGGGATAATAAGAAGATCGACATCTTGACCAACTATAACAACATTTAGCAATATCTGTACTTAAAGCATTTGACAAATAAGTGATAGGCCAAAATTTAAAAAAGAACGTAAAAATTGGAAGAAAATTAATAAAAGTAACACTCTTCGAAACGCTGTATCTAGGTTTCTATTTGTCGTAGAGACTTTTACCAGCCACCATTTCAATGGGCGTAAAGTCAGCTTTCACTTTAATATAATAATGTCTACACCTAAATTCACTCAGAAAAAAGTTACAGGACGAAATTTGAAAAAAAATAGTAAAAATTAGCAAAAAAAGTTAAAAGTTGCAAACTTAGAAACGCTATATCTCGGTCACTATTAATCGTAAAACTGTTTACAAAATCTCATTTTAACGGGTAAAACGCCAGCTTTTTTTGTTATGCAGCAATGTCTATACCTAAATGTACCCGAAAAATAGTTACAGGCTAAAATAAAAAAAAATAAAAAAATTACATTTTTTCGTTTTTTTTGTTTTTTTTTTGGACGTATTTTTGTAAAAAAAAAAATTTTTGACTTCTGAAGGTGCCATTTCGATTGGAAATTTAATTCTCTACACACTTTTCTATTGACGTGTTTATAGAAAAAATTCATAGTTTTCGAGCAAAAAAAATACGAAAAGTGGACCTTTTTACTTCGATCTCAAAAACGCACCACTTTAAATGGTAGCACTCCGCGGTTTTTTCATATCTTGGGGTCAATTGAACATAATAAACAATAAAAACCCTTTAACGTTTTAGTTCCTTTCAACCCTCTTTTTTTGTACATAGACAATAGCCTATTAGTGAAAACTGAACTGTCTTAGAGAACTGCCGTAGAAATTGCACAAATAGCATAACATCCCGAAATTAACTAATTATTTAGTTTTCATATACAGTGTGTCCCACTTTTCACGATAACAGCTTCGCTTAATAGTCATGCAGTTTTAATTGGTCGGTATCAAGGACCTTTACTTATATCTTTTTTGAGTAATGTAAAACTTCAGTCATCGGCGTGCAATTTATTTAAGATAAAAAGTCGATTTTTCGAGAAGTCATATTTGATCCTTTTTTACTGACGAATTAATATACTATTGATCAGCAAACTGTAAAACTCCCATGTCCAATATTCAACGATATTTGGATTTAACTAAACAAAGCCTGCAAGATACAAATGCTGCGAACTGGCCAACTCTACATTCCATCGATACTAATCCTAAGAAAAAAGATATGGACAAAAAAAAACAAACGGCGATAAGAACTAATTCCAAAAAAATTGCAGATAAACAATCATCTAACCCAAATAATGAAAATATGGAAAATAATAGAAATGAAAATACTGAAAGGCATAATTTGCATACTGAGCGTAAAATTGATAAGACTTACAGACAAAAACAAAAGTCTAAGATTGTCTTCGGATCAGGATCTCAGGACACTACTAAATCTGGATTTTCTGCTGTTATCAGGAAAACTTGGGTTTATGTAGGACGAGCTACCCCAGGAACCAGTAATGAGAATATGCGTGCCCATTTAGCAGAAAAATTTCCGAAGAGAGATTTTATTATTGAGAAGTTGCCGAAATGGAAAAATGGTACAACGGAATCTTTTAAAGTAGGGCTAGACGTTGATCTTTTTGATGACATGTTTGATAGTGACAATTGGCCAACAGGTACATTAATAAAAAAATATAAATTTTTTCGAGGAGACGAATAAACCTCTCGTAAAAAATAACAATAAATCTTATGAATTATATACAAGGTCTATGAACATATGCCACCTTAATGTACAAGGGTTACTAAGTAAATTAAATGAAATAGAATTTTTTATTGAAAGTTCTAATTTAGATATTTTTGGCATTTCTGAACATTTCATTTGTTCTCAAAACATAAGTAACCTTAATTTTCCAAACTATAGATTAATTACTCACTTTTCACGAAATTGTCATATACATGGTGGAACTCTCATTCTAGCAAAAACCTCAATACAGTGTACGCAAGTTGATTTTATAAAAAATCTATCTGAAGAATGTCATGTCGAAATGTGTGCGGTAAGCTTATGTATAAATGGTAGAAAAACTATTCTCATTATTGTGTATAGACCACCAAGTGGTGATATAAAATTATTCTTTAATTTATTAACACAAGCATTAGTTATAGCTAATGAGTCATCGCAATATACTGTACTGTGTGGTGATTTTAATATTGATTTAAATAAGCAATGTCCTAATACGAATCTTCTATGTGACATTTTCAATTCATTTAAACTATCTTTATTTAACTCAGAACCTACTCGAGTATTCACTAATGTGCACGGATATACCAGCAGTACTTGTATTGATTATATGGTAACTAATATCCCTTCAGGTTTAATTAGTTGTAATATATTCAATCCTAACATAGCAGATCATTTAGCTCATATACTGTCTATAAAGTTAGAAGAAGAGAACAAAAATCAAACAAAAAGAATATGCTACGAAAAAAGAGACTTATCAGAAAACAATATAAATTATTTCAGGGTGAAATTGTCTCGGATAGAGTGGTATCCTTTGTATGAACCAGATTCAAGCATAGAGGAATTGTTTAAATATTTCCTTGACACCATTACATGGTGTTTTAATACTTCCTGCCCCTTAAAAAAATATTGTAAAACGATTTCAGAGCATGTAAATCATAATTCAAAAAAGGAATGGATAACCAATGAACTTGTAGCTCAAAGTAACTCCCTCAAAAATATGTTTTGGTTAATGAAAAATTTAAACAATGCTGAATCTAAACGCATCTATAATTTAAATAAAAGTAAATATAAAACTGATTTAAAAATGGCCAAGCGAAGTTATTACTCAAATAAGGTAAATAATTCGACTAATAAAGTCCGTGAAACATGGAACATCATAAACAAGAGGCTAGGGCGAAATAAATTTGAAGCTAACACCATCGTTTTAAGTTGTAATGATAATAAAATATCGGACAGTAAAATTTTAACAGAAATGTTCGCTACCACATTTTCGAATACTGCCACTAATAAAATAAACTTACACTTTGGAATGAATATGTCATTACCATGCACTGTACATAATTACAGGGAGAACTCGATGTACATTTATCCAGTAACAGAGGATGAGGTACAGGGTGTAATAAATAATCTTACAAATAAACACTCAGCAGGTTTTGATGATCTAAGTTTAAATATCATAATACAGATCATGGATGAGATAATTATTCCATTGGTATATTTAATAAATAAATCTTTGGAAAATGGATGCTTTCCTGACGTCCTAAAACTCGCCATAGTAATACCCATATTCAAAAGTGGAGATCCCCAAGACATTGACAATTATCGCCAAATATCCCTCTTAAGTTCTATATCTAAAATCATAGAAAAAATAGTATATGGCCGCCTATTCTCTTACTGTGAGATAAATAAATTGTTAACCGCATCTCAACATGGATTTATATCGGGTAAGTCTGTAGACACCGCTTGCTTTCATTTGCTAGAATACGTTTATTCAGCTTTAGATAAAGGCAAATATGTTGTAACCCTAATGTTTGACTTGTCAAAAGCATTTGATACGGTTAATAAAAATTATTTAAAAGATAAATTATATAATATGGGTTTCCGTGGAAATATATTAAATTGGATTATGTCTTACTTACGTGGAAGGACGCTGAGAGTCAAAGTAAATAATGAATATTCAGCTTTAAAAAGTTTAAACCTTGGAGTTCCTCAGGGCTCCGTGCTAGGTCCATTTCTTTTTTTACTTTATGTAAATGATTTACCAAATTATATAAAAAGTGGGCATGTAACGATGTTCGCAGATGACACCACAATAACTGTATCTGCCGACAGCCCTGAAGAGGTAGAACGGCTAGTTCATACTGTTATGGAAGAATTGGGTATGTGGTGTCAAAGGAATAGACTCATCTTAAATGAGAGAAAAACTGTTTGTTTGAATTTTGGTTTACAGAGGCGGCTACCATCTACAATAATTTATGACCATCTGACTTTATCAGAATTAGGTAAACTGCTGGGAACTAGTCTGGATGTAAAATTATCATTTGACGTGCACATTGACTCTGTATGCAAAAAGTTAAATAAAGCTTATTTTGCTATTCTCCAGTTAAAAGATGTACTCGATGAAAAGGAATTAGTACAAACATATTATGCATTGGCATACCCCCACATTTCTTATAATATAATTTGTTGGGGAAATGCTAAGGACAGAGAGAGAGTATTTATAGCTCAGAAAAGAATTATTAGGTTAATATATAACTTACAACCTCGCGAAACATGTCGCAATATATTCAAAAATAAAAATATTCTTACAACACCCTGTATATACATATTAAAATGTTTATGCTTTACTAAGAAAAATATAAAAATTTTCGAAACTAGATCGGAAAATCACTTATATGATACGAGACACGGCCAATTACTGTCGATTCCTAAGCATACCACTGCGAGATATGAATATTCTCCATATTATAACTGTATACGGTTATACAATGTGCTGCCAAATGAAATTAGAAATATTGCAAATTATAATAAATTTAAAAATAAAATAAAACAATTATTAATTTCTAATTCATTCTATGATATAAAAGACTTTACATATTCAAACTTATTAAACCTGTGATAAATTATGTTTAGTTTTTAAGCTGTATTGTCTATTTTTACTATTTTAGTGATGGATGTGTTTAGTTGTTAGTATTATTCTTTTATCCAGTCATTTTATATATTGTCTATTTGTTTTTATTATGTTAGTAATAGATTGTGCTACAGATAGATATAGATTGCTGTTTATATTTACATATATATGTTCACACATGCATTTCTCTTCTTGGTTTTGTTTTGTTTTTATATATTTCAACTACGATTTTGTAATTTTTGACTTACCATATATACAAATTGTATCTTAAATGGTCAATAAACATTCTATTCTATTCTATTCTATTCTATAGTTTTCGAATTACGCCCCCCTTAAAATTACGTTTTTCAGATATTAAATAATTAATAACTTGGAAACGAATTGTATTTCGAAAAAACGAATTCTTCATTTTTTAATTAAATTCGCTTTTTATAGAATCCACTGTCATCGCTACTTTCAAATTTCACAAGGCAAGAATTTTCATTGAAAAATTACCAAAAGCTATTTACCATTTACCATTACGAAATTATTCGTCCATTAACGATTGCCGAATTTAGGTGGGTGGTAGAAAAAATGAAATTAAATCGAAGGCTATTACGTTAGTTTTATCAACATTAAATGTGCGAAGATTGGTATCGCAGCATTTTCTACAGGGAAAAATTTCCTCAAATTTTAATTATGTCACAAAATGATGCTGTCGTCGACAAAAAAAGGAAAACTTCCCCATATATAGTTGACAAGTCATTTGTACACATTATAAAGAGAACTGGGCCAAGAACGGGCACTTGCGGAAGTCCGTAACTAATCTTAACTTTATTAGAGTATTTACCTGAAGATTTTATCATTTAGGTATGGTTCTTAAGGTAGAAATGAAACCAGATGAATCATTAACTCTGAAGTTTTGCACCAATATTTCATGATTTTCGTTGCAAAATAAGGCCGCAACAACCTCAGCCTCATTTCTCCACTAATCAACCTCTTCTAAAAAAAAGCAAAGCGTCGCTGGTGCTCTTACATTTAAAATAGTAAAATTTTGTATGCACTTTAGTAGAGATGCAACGGATATCCGGTTACTATCCGGTATCCGGCCTATCCGGCCACTTTATTACTATCCGGCCAAAACAGGATAGTTAAAAAATAAAAAGTGGTATAAAAAATGAAGCAGTTTTATTATTTTTCACTTATTCTGCATTACAATTATTACTACAAACTGGCAATATCTATAGATTAGTTACTAAATTAATAATTAAAGTTTACTAATGGTAAATTATGGTGAATAAAAATGAGTTTTTCAGCATTTAGATGTAGTAGACGATTGCGTTTCTTTTCGTATACGCTGCCAGCTTCTGAAACGGGTCTCACTGTATACACTGCTGCAAGGGGCTGAAATATATATGTTTACAAACTTTGACAAAAGTGTATACTGATGGGAGTTAGTATAGTTAGTATGCGTAAGGGTCACTATTTATTTAAATCCGTGCTCCTTTCAAATAATAATCAATCTTCTGGGCCATTGAACTTTTCTCCGAAACGTTTTCATTAACGCTACTATTTTTTCGCCACTTCCTCAAAACAGTCCCAAAAAGAATATCAGCAGTAACATTATCTAGTGGGTTTCTCTTACTTTGTTTATTGGACGGAGAAGAACCACTTTCACTATCACTTCTTGAATATGAATCATCGCAACTATTTTTTTAAGCCTCCAGCAGAATAATTTGACGAAATTTTTTAGCCTGATTTTTATCGAAAAAACTTCGTCTTAAATTTGGGGTCTAGAAGACTTGCCAGTAAGTATTTTTTGTCGTTGAGGTTGCCAAAACGTGTTTTCAATCCAACTTTCAATGTAAGCCGGATATTTGGCCGGATATCCGGTATCCGGTACAAGAAATACGCCGGATATCCGGTATTCGGTATCCGGCCAAAACACTATGCGTTGCATCCCTATACTTTAGGATAGTATAAAAATCTAGAAATAAGAAAAACTTTTTTCTTTTCTTGTCAAAATTTAACTGTTTTCTCTATTTTCACTAACAAAACCTTTTTTTTTTTTTTTTGTTGTAAATTTTAATTATTTCTATATATTAACGCCATTTCAAAGTAGGTAAAACACACAATTTAGAAAAAAGTTTCAAGTACTATGAGAAATAGTATATTTTATAAGTATTTTTTAAAAATATCAAAATTATCACTTGTGGATCACAAGTGTCTTTAGCACAAAAAAAATGGAAAACTTTCCAAATTTTATTTTAAAATTTATTAATACCAATCTAAAGTACATAAAAACCTACAATTTGAAAAAACAATATTAATTTTACGGGGATTTCCCAAAAATTATTGGTAAATGAAAATTTTATTTCATCATCATCATCAATAGCATCTGTTCTCTTTTTCTTGAGGTTGAGAAATTCATGTAAATAATACTTCTATACACAATTGTATACAAATATTTATTACGAATAATTTTTGTCCGGATCCATCTTGTAGAAACCTAGATATTAAAAAAAATGAATCTGAAACAGGAAAATATCGCAACAAAAAAATAAAAAAATATTTCAAAATATTTTAACTGTCATAACACGACAAAAAATGGCTAATTTCCAGATTTTTCCTTTCAATGAATAATTTCTGATATATCACTGATTTCAATATTGTTTCTTGTGACAACACTGTATAAAGGTTGACCATAAGAAAGCATATGAATTTTTCGTTCTCCAGGTCCAATATATCACCTGTTAAAATTATAACCATCACACTGCTAACACCCTGTATAATGTATAGTTGTGGCAACTTATGAATGAATTACGCTAGCTGAAAAATACGAATGGAGAATGACTGGACATGTTTTTACATCGCTGGAATACTCTATCTTCCTCCAACACATTTTGACGTTATAGCGAAGAGGATAATGATGTTGCTTTAAAAGGAATTGTTTTCACGTTATGCGAGAGCATAAATGAAACCAGTATTCGCATGTAAAAATTTATTACTTTTAATATTCTAACTGGTTCTCTATACAAAGCAGTACGATATGCAGCAAACACGATGGAGCCATATAGCTAATACTCATGAAATTCAATAGTAATGAAAACCATATTTTCAACTTGAGTTATATAAATGTATTCACCATTAACGACCTTCGTTTGCGATATATTTGTACTTTGCAAATACGTTCTGTAAAAATTTTATTTAATTATAGTTACATTACAACCAGCCAAAACATTGTAAGAGTCGTAGGACACAAAAATGAAACTCGCCTTATGATAATTTGATACAACATATCAACAGAAAAGACTGTCCATCTTTATGTATATTAATATGTATTTATTTATAGTTTAAATAAAATTGTTCAGTAGTGAAGATCAGATTAGTATGTAAGAACAGTAGGATATAAACTAAGCGTTTCTAAAGAATGGAAAACTAAAAAAAAATCAAGCTGTAAAAAAAGAGAGGAGATAAAGAAAGTTTGGAAAGACAGATTTGACAAAACAAGAAAGAAAAGATCTATGATTAATAATAAAGGAAGACTTACTCACAGAAAGATAAAAATTAATATTCATGTTTGGATAAATAAAAGTTTAATTTGCAAGAAAGGAGAAATGTTATTATGTCAGATTTGATAAAACTGAAAAAAATTATTTAGAAGAATAATAAAAGAAGATTAGCTGGAAAGAAAATAAAAAAACAATATCTAAATAATAAAGGGAGTTTTAATTCCGAGAGGGGAAAGTATATGGAGGGACGCCAGTATGGTGGAAGTCAGCAGCCTATGTCAAGCTTGGTGAAAGGGATAATATCAAGAGACAAGGTATTTTGGCTATAGATATTGCAGTAAGCATTTTTCCTACGGTATTGTAAAGTTATTTAAAAAATATATATATTTATTTTAGTTTGGACGATATTTGTTAGTGATTAAGAATTTAGAATATAAGCTAGCAGTCGGTTAGGGTAATAGGAAAGAAAGTAAATTGTTTCAACTATTCAATTTTGTATAAACCTGCATTTCATATAAATATTTTTAATTCTAGTAGATTGTGAATATATTTGAACTTACTTATTGGCTCTGAGAAAGAGTAAAATTTCATTAGAAATATAAAAATAAATAAAACAAATTTAATAAAATATAATTGACATAGTACAATATACATGTCAGTGAGAATTAATGTAATGTTACGAGTGTCAAAGCAATATTTGTTTTCATAAAATAAAAAATTGAAAATATTGTCTAAATGTCAGTTGTAACATTCCCTTAAATTGTTTCTTTCCTTTTTGGGATTCTCTGACACATGTATTTTCTTCTGAAAATAGTCTGTAAAATCTACAAATGAGCGGGCGTAAAGGCGTCTTGATTGCTTGTATTTCGATACATAGCGTTAAGCAACGTTCGTCGTCAACGCTCGTCAAGGTTCTAGCAGTATATCAGCACATACGTAGAAGTCAAGCAATTTAAGGCGAGGGTTGCATAGTAGATATACTTCGTTCGGAAGGGACATAAAGCAGTCGATTCCTTATCTATTAAATGCTAGACAAGTAACAAATATCTACTCCTCTAAAGAGAAGTGGTTCAGCAAAATTTCCAGATTGGGGGTAGCTCGTTTTCTGACTTGGGTGATAGGCCTTGGTAACGGAAATAGGCTGATGTTAAATTAAAAAAAAAACTAGAATTATCCGGTATTTTACTAGAAAATAATGTCTACGCCTTTGTCTTTTACGTCAAAGGAATAGTTAGAGAGTACTGAGTAATATGTTTATGGATGAGTTTGAGATTGGGCGTAGACATGTTCAAAATTGTATATACAAACCGGTTATCTGGTGGAGATACGTTGACGATATTTTGTAATATTGCCTCACGGTCAATTAACTAGATACATTTTTAGAATATATAAAAAATAAGGTACCTTCTCCTTATTTTTCATTCAAAGTAGAAAGAAGAAATGAACTACCAGTTTTTAGACGTTTTATTTTAAAAGTAATAATATAATTGAAACAAGCATTTATAACAAAACAACAAATACCAACAGATATTTAAATTTTAACTCAAATCAGTCGATCCATATTAAAAGGTGTGTTATAAAAATGTTTATATAATAGGGCCAAAATGGTTTTTAAAAACAATCAATATTTCCATTTTTATCGTTAGTTAAAAAAGGCCCTTTAACTGTTCCTTTGACGAAAAAGTCAAAGGTGTAGACATTATTTTCCAATAAAATACTAGAAAATTGTATCATTTTGTAGATTTAACGGTAACTTTTAGAAAAAAATACATATGGAAGAAATTTCCAGAGAGAAAGACAGAAAGAAAGAAACTGAAACTTGACCACTTATTGTATGTCTCAAAATATTAATTTGTATCGTATTTAAACCCACACCGTAACATTCCTTACATTTAATATTTTAAATTATATAACATAAAAATTTCGTCTAAAATATCAACTGGAGTATTGTCTATGCTGTGGTCAATGGTGGTCGACGATCTTCTCCATAAGCTGAGTAATTATTGCTTCAACGTTCAGGGCTACGCTGATGACCTGGTCGTTACTGTGAGAGGCAGACATGAGGTTAAGATCTCAAACTACATGCAAATTGCCTTAAACATAATATCTAAATGGTGCTCGTCAGAGGGTCTTAGTGTCAATCTGAGCAAAACGGTTATTGTTCCATTCACCAAAAGGAGAAATCTCAATTTGAGAGCTATTAGGTTAAATGGAACAGTACTGAATTTTTCCAGTGAAGTCAAGTATCTAGGAGTAATCCTGGACCAAAAACTTACTTGGAACTCACACTTAGAAAGGACACTTACCAAAGCAACGACGGCTATTTGGACGTGCCGTAGGCTGTTTGGTAAGACTTGGGGTCTGAAGCTGAAAATGATACATTGGTTCTACCTTTCAATTGTGAGACCCATGGTCACCTACGCATCATGTGTATGGTAGCCAAAAACAGAAGAAAAAATAGCACAAGGAAAGTTGCAGAAATTGCAAAGCCTTGCCTGTCTAGGGAATACAGGAATAATGCGCTCGTGCCCCATAGCAGCTATGGAGGCAATGCTGGACTTACTTTCTCTGCATTTGCATGTAAGGAAGGAGGTAGCACTTAGTGCCTTAAGGCTGCATCAGGCGCTTAAATTCAGACCAGGCGACCTGGTTGGTCACTTAAGGATTCTGGAGTAAAACCAATTCGAATCCATGACCAAACCCACTGACTCAATGCCAATCAAGCATGACTTTGACTACCCGTTTGATGTGCTGATTGATAGCCGTCAGACGGGCAGGGTCGAAGCACTGCGGTTGGAAAAAGAGTCACACATCTGGTATACAGATGGATCCAAGATAGATGAAGAGGTTGGTGTGGGAGTAGCAGGGCCTAAATACAGGCTATCTAAAGTCTTTGGTAACACTCCAATCATCTTTCAGGCAGAAATCTATGCTATAGATCAATGTGCCCAGGAATTCCTAAATAGAGGCACCCAAAAGGCAAAAAATCTATATAGTCTCAGGTAGCCCGGCAGCATTAAAGGCTGTCAGGTCTTATACCTTGGAGTCAAAAATTGACTGGGAATGGAGACAATCTCTCAAGCAATTGGCAAAAAACAACAAGGTTACCTTAATGCGGGTGCCAGGGCATGAGAGAGAAGGCAACGAATTGGCTGATAGCCTCGCAAGAAAAGGGGCTGAAGCCCCGTTTTTTGAACCCGAACCTTTCTCTGGCTTATATACATACACATAACGGAGGAAGTACTAAAATGGAAAAAGGAACAAAAGAAGTCCTACTGGAGGAACACTCCAGGCCAAAGACAAGCGAAAAGTTTTATAATCTATTCAACAAAGAATGCAGCAAGGCTTCTCGAACTTGAAAAGTCCGACCTAAGGCTGATCACAGGCCTTCTAACTGGCCGCTGCCCCTTGAGATATCATCTCAAGAACATGGGCATGGTAGAAGATGACAAAGGCAGATACTGTGAAGCTGCAACTGAAACTGCGGAACATTTACTTTGTGGATGCAAGGTGCTAATCCGCATTAGACTAAAGTACCTGGAACAGGCGAAATTAATGCCAGAAGACATAGGGAAATTAGCTCCATAGAGAATCGCAAGTTTTGCAAGAAGTCTTGGAATCTTGGGCAACAACTAGATGCAGGGTAATTCACAAAAGACCTTTTAGGTCGAGGTGAAGAGAGGCCAACCCAGAACCAAGCGACCTCTTAAACAATCTACAATCTACATTATTGTTTATTGAAATTGGATGGCTAAAACTGTGTAACACTTGAGACCACTAGATGTAAAAGTGTGTATATGAAACCCAACTCATTCCGACATATCTGCAGAAAACTGTTTAGCAACATAGTTGGTAAACTTATGTAAGTAATTTTGCTAAATTAATACACAGAGCTCTTAGTAAAAAGGTAGATTTTCAACCACCGTGTCACGCTTAAAATTTACAGAGTTGACTTCTTAAGTTTATGAAGTTGGCAAATTTGAAAAATAACCCCCCAAAAAAGTTTTCTGGCTACGGCTCTGGCTACATGTGTCGACACACTGCATACTCTCTATCTCCTATGCTCTGATTCATACACATTTTTCTTCTTGGATAGGTACTGAAATAAGTTACTTTCATCATCAAGAATTTTTCGTCTTCAGCATCACCAGCAAACTTATTGATTTAAGTTCTAGTTAATATTTTGCGCTTTTTGATAATATAATTCCCATATTGACACTTCAAAAGAGTTTTTAATTTGTGATATTTGATAATATTGATGGTAATTTTCAGTATTTCCGTAGATTTTAATATGCCCTCTAAAAGCTAACTGTGCCCATGTCAGGGCTACTGCTGTTTTGATTGTAATGAAGATCAACCGCTAGATGGAGCCTGCTATTTTTATTGCATGTCGTGGTTTTATAAATCTCGACATGTACCAAGTGTGAACAAGAGTCTCGTTCCAGCCATCTCAGACCTACTTTGCACTAACGAGAGCCAATAGCTCGAAACTGCAGTCTGCAAGTAGTATGGAGTGGCCGATACGAGTGCTCCTTTGAGTACGTCTCAAGTAGGAGGAGTAGGAATAAGTCTTTCGACTGGTGCCTGTTGCAATCGAAACTTTAGCCCTTTGTGGCAATACATAGTTATTGCACTTAACGCGGCCAGGCTTGTAATTCGTAATTCAGCGGTCGGCGGGGAATTAATCCGGAGAACAGCTGTCGGTTGCAGTCTGGTTTTTTATTCCTTATATAATTAAGAAAACGTATAGGAGTTCGACAAAATATTTCATTAGTAAAAAGAAAAATATGACTCAAGTACCTTAGCTTTCTATCCAAAATATGCAAGAACTACCGTTTCCGAAAAAGTCCTAAGGCCCTTTCCTTTTGTGGCATTCACAAAATTGACTTAATGTTGGTCGATGTCTCATATTGCATTTTTCTGATAATAAAGTGGTTACCTCATCAGCAGCGATCTGAATTTCGACAGAATAAATTTCAGTCGAAAATTAGAATTTATTTGTATTTTATTTTTTTTAACCTTGAGACGCTCACAGAAAAATCTTGTCCATAACACGACTGGGAAAGGTATTTCCCAACTTTGTTAGGAAAATTATTCTTTCGTCATACGGATTTCAAATTGGAAAATCAACATGTGAACATGTAATTTATCTATCATGTCAGGAGTAATTTACGCCGACTTGGCAAAGGTATTTGATAAAATGGACCATGAAATATTACTAGACGAATTGATATTAAATTCTTTTTCTGAATTTTATTTCCCCTACAGAAATGTGCATTAGACGCTAAGGTATCAAATTTTTCTATTTTACATTTTCATTTTACCTAAATTGAAACTTACTTTGGAATTTGCAGTTTAGGTTACAATAGAACTTACGATTTATCAAATAAAACAATTTTTGTTGGTTTCGCGTTGCGTTGCCGCATGAACCTATAAATTGTATTTACGTTAAAATATTTGTGGAATCCTTGCTCTAAAATGTATGTTCAAGTACGTAACCTTTCTTACAAAGAAACAAACTGGCTTTGAAGTGGTAAAAGGGTCAAATAATCCCAGAGACCACGCTAACCAACTCGAGAAAATTGTTTTTGCTAGGGTACAATTACATTTAGATCCTCTTGCCTCCTAATAATTTATAATGTAGTCTTAATAGATTTTGATAAAGTCACCATGGTTTCATCTAAAATTCAGTTGGCTAGTAGTTTCGTCTATCGATGTGGCTACCGTTAATTTCTGGAATTACTTCAAAGAGGTTTCATTTACTCTGATAGTGAGTGCATCTATTTTTGTTCATTTACTTAACGGCAAATACTAATAGTGTTAAATTGTAAACGAAAACTATAATAAGAACATACGAAAAACATGTTTTCAGGTACATATTAGTCACATTGTAACAATGCGCAAACAAATAAAGAAGAATATAGTGAACTAATTTAAATATTATATATTTTTAGAATGAAAATAGTTTATTACTCTTGGTTTTTTCAGTCATATTATTTACTAGCAAGAAGCCCATTCTTCGATTTGGGATCCACTGAAACTTATAAATTGACTCAAGTTGTGGCCGCCATGTTGGAGCCCACATTTTGAACTTATCAATTTTCTTAAAATTCTTGACGGTTAAGGTTAGTTTCTATCTATATGCACAATTTCCTAGCATGTCTGGAAGCGCCGAATTAATTTACGGAGACACACTGATATAGATAGATAGATAGATAGATAGATAGATAGACGTTTATTTGACTACTTTACATATACAAATACATTTGCAGCAAGTCATTACTTTGTTATTATCTATAGATAATATACGTATAACATTAGAAATGTGGTGGAAAATATAATACAAGTTTAAAAAAACAGACAAAATGTAAAAAGCAAGAATAATATAATAAATAAAAAACTGTCTTAAAACAAACGACGTCAGTTACACAGTCTATTACATAACAGCCATGGGGGTAGTAATAAAATCTTCAATTGTATAGAAATAAAATTTCAAAATATCGTTTCTAATGAAAATTTTAAATTTGTGAACATTTTGTTGTTTTATATTTTCAGGTAATTTATTTTATAAGTTCAAGTTTAATGGGTTTTTAATTGATTTTGTTAAGCGATATTTAGGAGGTTTTAGCAAATTGGCCGACTTCGTGTTGTAGTTATGTAGCTCAGATGGAGTTACATACACATTCTTATTTTTATGAATCACTAATAGAGAATAGTAAATATATAGGCAAGGAATAGGCATTATACCATACCATATTTAATAAAGAATGGTTGACAGTGTTCTCTGAAACCTGCTTTAGTTATGATTTTTATAAACTTTTTCTGTTGTCGAATTATTTTTACAGCGCTGCTCGAGTTTCCCGAGAGTATAACCCCGTAGCTTATTTGGGAGTGGATTAATGAATAGTACACTGACAGCAAAGTGTGTAGTTGTAGAACAGTTCTTAATCTTCGTAAAAGAAATAAATAGCTTGATAGCTTATTGCTGAGTAGTTGCTCAATATGGTTGCTCCAACTTAAAGTATCATCAAGAATTATACCAAGTAAATTGACACTTTCTCCCTTCGTTACGTCATATCTGTAGAAAAAAAATACTTTTTGTGTTTTGTCAGGATTTAGTTCGAGTGCATTAGCATTATACCAAAGTTCCGCTCGACTTTCAAATTCATCAATGATATTTTGTAAACTATTATATTCTTCGTACTAGCTGTGAGAGTTGCATCATCAGCAAACATAACAATACTACTAGGGAATACGTAATAAAATAAATCATTTACATAAATTATGAACAGTAGAGTAGAGGTCCCAGCACAGATCCCTGAGGCACTCCATGTTTTACTGATCTAAAATAAGATGTCATATTGTTTTGTGAGACGCATTGTTGTCTATTCTCCAGGTATGACTTTAACACAGACAACGGCATACCCTTGACTCTGTAAAGTTTTTCGACGATGATAGTATGAGAGACACAGTCGAAGGCCTTGCTGAGATGACACAGCGTAATTGCAGTATGTTTAGTTTCTTCAAGGCCTTCAACTATGTCACCCACAATCTTACAGATTGCATCTATTGTGGAACATTTTTGCCTAAAACCATATTGGCAAGCATGCAATAAGGAATATTTTTCAAAATATTTCGACAAACGATTTTTTAAAATAATTTCAATTATCTTGCCAAACACGGGGATAATCGTAATTGGTCGATAATTATCCGGGCTATTTGAGTCACCTTTCTTAAAAATAGGCACAGTTCGAGCTACCTTAAAGATATCAGAAAAGTAACCCTGACTAAAACATTAATTTAATATCCGCGTTAATGGAAGAACTAGAAAATCTATTATTTCTTTAACAATTTTACTACTTAAATCGTAAATATCTAAACTGTTTGAATTTTTCAGTGAATGTATTGCGTCTGTAACCTCTAAAGTGGTGACAGAAAGAAAAATATAGCTAGTTATAATCGAAGATCCGGCCGCCTGAATACATACCAACATTATTTTCATCATGAAAATTTTTATACAAGCTACTAGTATCGTGCTTTTGATGAAAGGCCTATCAAAACCTGGTACTATTGGTAACAATTAAATAAAATATTTAACAATAATTTCAATAAACTACCGTCATATTTTTTCATAATAAATAGAATGTTATTTCGTAGACAATATTGATGGAAGTGGAAAAATGCAGCCGCCATTTGGTCCCGCACCCCACGCAACCCTTAGTAAAGAGTTTTTTAAATATTTCAAAAAAAAAATTCATATCTCTCCAAATAATTATAAAAACCGCTGCCCAAGGAATCACTACTTCCACATCCAGATTCTCTATCCAAGTCATTCACAACGAAAAAACTTTGTATGTGAAAATAATTGTTTATGGAACTTTAATAATATAATATTTGAAATCTTCTACCCCAAAAACCCATAAAACGATACCCCACATCGGTAGTGGGGTGGGGGTGGTGATAGGGGGGTGGTAGTGGGGGGTGGACGAAGTAAAAAAAATATTTTGAGGTTTCTGGTTCCTGTACATACACTAAATCACAATTTCTTTTCATCCCCTTTAATAAGGGGGTGGGGGTAGTAATGGGGGTGGCTAATGCCAATTTTTTTTTTGAGACCTTAGCTTCTCTTGTATATACTAAATACCAATTTCGTGGACTCTTACCTGCTTGATTTACCCATTTACCCCAAATTTACCCCAATTTACACCCCAACCCTTCGACGGAACAAGATGAAAATATAATCTAGTTCTAGATCTCATTAAAGTACACATGTGTACCAAATTTCAAGTCAATATCTTAAACGGTTCCAGAGTAAACGTGCGCACAAAAAAAAGTTACAGACAGACAGACAGACCGACAGACAGAAATTTTTTTTTCGCTAAAGCTTAAAATCTCGACGTTTCATAACATTTAAGCCTATTTGGACAATAAACATTTTTAAAAATTTTTTTGTCGTTACTATACTTCCACTGGACGTGGAAGTAAAATAACACAGGTCTACAAAAAAGAAGGTTCTGATCTAACTTTTCTGAAGTATTTTGAGCGCTGAAGCCAATTTTGAACAAAAAACAAATGTTTCTATAGTGTCAGTTTTTTTTACACCTTGTCATAAGATACTGATCTAACTTTTGACGCGCTGAAACCAATTGTGCACACAGAAAAATTTTCTATCTTGTCAATTTCCCTCTACCACCTCCTTTCATCTCTCCCCCAAAAAAGGCAAAAAAAGGTCTTGTTTGTACTAAGGTTCTGAACTTTTCTGAATTGTTTTAACGCGCTCAAATCAATTTTGGACACAAATTCTTTTTTCTCTCGTGTCACTTTTCTCTACACCCACCTTTGATTCCCCAAAGAGCACAAAAGGATGGTCTTGTCCTAAGGTTGAATAATTCAACCTTGCTTCGGTAATGTAGACATCATCATATTACGTACACGTACATCATGTATTTTACAAAATAAAAAAAAATTAATTGTCTATTAACTCTCAATATATGAAGAAAAATCTCATTTTTGTCCTTTTAGAGGATAAACAGGGGTGGTAGAGGAAAATTGACACAATAGAAAATTTTGTTATTGGTTTCAGCGCATCAAAATGCTTTAGAAAATTCAGATCAGCACTTTAGGACAAGACATATTTTTTTCCCTTTTAAGGGATAGAAGAGGTGTAGAGAAAAACTGACACGATACGAAATTTTTTTTCTCCAAAATTGGCTTCAGCGCGCCAAATTACTTTAGAAAATTCAGACCAGAACCTTAGGACAAGACCATTTTTGTAGACCTGTGTAATTAAATATTTACCTAATAACAATAAATTGATATCTCCGTGATATCTGGCTGACATATACCGCATTCTCGAAATTTTCCGTCATCACCCTTAAAGTAGGCGATGGATTTCAATTGTATGTAATCTATTTTGTTTCTATAAAAATCGGTACATTTTTTATAAAAACAATTTTTTCACAAGATTGTATGCAAAAAAGTCATACAAAAAGAAGGAAATGTGCAATGTGATATTGCATCAATAGAAGGAAGCCCAAGACAATTAATTCCACGTTTTGCGCAGCTTTTATTTATATACCTTAGATCAGTTGGAAGAATTGAAAAATATTTCCGTACACGAACCAGATTTATCAACAACTGAATTAACAGTGTAGCTCAGTGGTTACAGTGAAATAAGGTTTCATTGGAACCTGAGCAACTTCATGGGGACAATTTATCCCCATGAAGTTGCTCAGGTTCCACTATATACTGTAAGGCCTCATTTCCTTTATTCAAACCAATCTAGATCTTTTAGACTTAAGAAGGTCATTGAGTTGACCAAGTGGTTAGAAACATTTCCAAACCTTTTCCACGGGCCAAAGAAAATCGACTGCATTTTGCTTATAATTTTTCTGCTTTTCGCGAAAACAATTTGAGTACCTAAACAACGTTTGAATTACAAACAAAAGAAGCGCATTTGTATCTCAATAGATTTGCCAACAAACAAAACCAACATTCATGAGGGCGTTCGACTCCATCCAAAAAAATGCACAGTTTGGTGTGCTCTTTCTTTTTTTTTTTTTTGGTATGGCTGGAGCAACACTTTTAGAAGAAACTGTCAACGTAGCTCGTTATGCTACGCTCTTGGAAGAGCGTAACATAACGTGGCAGAGGAACCTCAAAAAGGAAATAAAAACAGAAAATATTTCTGAATAATGTAGTTTTCTATATTTATTTACACTATTTTTTTTTATTAGAAATATATATTTCAAACAATGAATTAATCAATTCTTCTATGAAAATTCTCTAAAACATTTAATCTTACCTTTATAATCGACATTATTTATAATCGTCCGAATTTAAACATGAAGGTTTGCAAAATACCTTCCAGGGTCACTCGACTCCATGTGCCTTTGGTTTCGTTGTGACGTCCCAAAGAAGTGAGGTGATTTTCACAAAAACACTATTTTCAATTATTATTTAATCTTTTTTTAACGTCCGACTATTTCCGCGATTAAGACGAATCACCGATACCGGGAGATGAGTTATCCCCGACCTGGAAATTTTCTCGAACCTCTTCTCGTTAAAAGTGTAGGGACTGTTTTTGCCTAATATCTAATAGATAAGGATTCGACTGTTTTATATCTCCTCCGAGGAATGGGTATATCCACTATTAAATATGGGGTGAGGCCGCTATATTTTCTTGGAAGTTACCCTTCCAAGTACACATCGCCACTAACGTTGCTTAACTTTTCGTATAGAAATGCGAAGTATGGTTAAGACGAATTTAAGCACACATCATATCGATGAGATTTCATTATGTTCTGATCGTACGTGGATATCTTAATCACTTACGGAAATATTAAAGGGGTGACTTTACGCAAACACTGTATAATAAAAAAAGACCAGGATTCTTGCTATTGCGAGCCTAGAAGAAGTGCATAGGTATGACCTATATCTACTTAATATAAATTAGTACAATGCAAAGCTGACGATAAGGTGTTGACTTTTCGAAGACATGATCCAGAATAAAGTGCACTTGTTCAACATTGCATTACGTTCTCGGTAACCTTGTTTAAAGAACATTTTAAAATTTATAGCCCTCAAACTCGACAGACATTATCCTCAAGAAGGTATTATCCATGATTTATTACTTAAAAGATTTCACACTTTAGCCTTAGAACATCGAAGTATGTTATAATTTATCTTTTATAAGTCCTAGTAACTTTTTATCGTATTATGTCAAATAAATTCTTCAAAATTACGTAAACTATCAAATTTGCATTTTAATCATTGTTTAACAGTTTAACTGGTTTTACATCGTCGGTTTGGAACAGCAGTATCGTCCAAAGCAGAATAAGTTTATTAATAAATGTAATATTTGATATTGAAAAAATAATTTAAGAAACAGGTTTTATTATATTTTTGAAAAATTTATAAGACAATCTATTTTGCACTGAATGCAGAAGTAGCGTATAGTTGATTACAGACTTATTATGCGTGTAAAAAATGTGTTTAGTCAACTATACTCTTGTCAATTAAAAGCTTTTTAAAACTACATATTTTTGACACTAGTGATGAAAAAATTTATCTTCAAAAAAATTTAAAATTGTAATATTTATCTGGTAGAGTCAAATTTTATTTAATATGTTATATATCCCCCATGTGCATCTAGAAGTACCTGAAACAACCTTGGGATATTACTAATAAGACAATCAATAAATTTATGTGGCAAGTTGCCCGATAGAATTGGTAAGATTACCTACAGCATCCTTTTTTGGTTCTTGAATGGTGTGAGGTATATTGCATTTCCGAAGGTGATAACTAAATTTGAAATGTAGATCGAAAACTATACAAAATTAGTAAAATATGGACATAACTTCTACATTTTGAAGTAGCAGCCACAGAGGTTCTGATTCCACAGCCGTTGGTTATTTATTGAACTAATGGTACAAATAACTGTTTAAGTTTAATGACATCGATAATGTGATGTGAATTTAAGGCATCTGAAGTGGGAAACTACTGCAAAAAATAGAATATTTATTGAAATTAATATAAGTAGCTAACGGTAATGAACAACAGAACACACAGAAATTAAAAAAATTAAGAACTAGTTATACAAACTTAAACCGATTATACTGAAGCATTTAACTGTTTGAAACCCTCTAATTCGAGTTTATCCACACACAACCATCCCGCACCATCGCACATGTTTACTCCTGGATGAAAAAAATTATAAGGGTAACTCAACCATCAACGTTTGAAAGTTATGTCTCCTCGGGGTTGTACTTAATGCCGAGATAGTTAGGTTAATTCAACGTATTTTGATTTGGCCCATACGTAGTCGCTCTATGTTCACTTACTTACAAAACTTACATTTTTTTGTGTTAAAACCGGGAAAGTAATTATAAAAAACCGCTGCCCAAGGAATCACTACTTCCACATCCAGATTTTCTATCCAAGTCTCTCACAACGAAAAAAAAAATTGTATGTGGAAATAATTGTTTTTGGAACTTTAATAACATAATATTTGAAATCGTCTGCTCCAAAAACCCATAAAACGATATACCATATCAGGAGCGGGGCTCGGGTTGGTGGAAAGAGGTGGTAGTGGGGGTGGATGAATTAAAAAAAAAATTGAGGCCTCTGGTTCTTGTACACACACTAAATGACAATTTTATTGTTTTTTTCATCCCCTTTAATAATGGAGTGGGAGTTGTTAATGGGGGTGGCTAATGACAAATTTTTTTTGAGACCTTAGCTTATCTTATATATACTCAATACCAATTTTATGGACACTTGCTTGATTTATTTATTTATTTTATATACTTACTCCCATTTACCCCAATTTACCCCCAACCCTTCAACTGAATAAAAACAAAATATAATCTAGTTCCAGATCTCGTTAAAATACATACGTGCACCAAATTTCAAGTCAATATCTTAAACGGTTCCAGAGTAATCATGCGCACAAGAACAATTAGAGAGATCGACCGACAGACCGACAGACCGACAGACAGACAGACAGACAGAGAGACAGACAGACAGATAAAAAATTTTCGCTCAAACTTAAAATCTCGACGTTTCATGACATTCTAAGCCTATTTGAACAATAAAAATTTTCAATTTTTTTTGTCGATACTATACTTCCACTGGATGTGAAAGTAAATGTGCTTCTTTCTATTTAAAGAAACGCAGTAATATCCTACAACATATTGTAAAAGTTTGCTATTGAAAGAGTAGTGTAATGTTATAATAATATATTTAGCTATTTTTTATTTATTTACTTATACCATTTTGCACCAAAAATAAATAATAAAAATATTTTCAACTTCCAACTCGATAATAATCTTAAATGACAACGAAACTGTTTATATTGTAAATGACATGAACAAATGCATTGTGTATTACCGTCGCACAAGATATCGACAAGGGTCAGTCAAGCGTGCACTTCTTAATATAGTAACCTGCATAGTTTGGACATAGAGTGCATTATTCGATTTCCGCTTTTGGACAAGAAATGTAACTCGTATAGATAATTCAATACGGAAAGTTGAGATCACATTTGTATTTTAGAGTCGTCGTTAAAAAAAAAACGGATATTTGTTACTAGAAGTTTTATACAAGGTGTTTCAAAGGTAATGGTACATACTAATAATAATATAGGAGATGTTAAAGTTAAAATTAATTTATAATTACTTCCACATCCAGTGTAAGTATAGCATTTTTATAATATGTGTGCGTTTGCGCGTGTGTGTGTGTGTGTGTGTGTACACACGAGCGTACGCGTACACACGCACACATGCACACACAATTAGCTTATAAATATAGATGTGTATACCCACACATGCACACATACACAAATTGTCGCTAATCTGGTGGAAAAATATCGCAATATGAATCTGAAGCTCCACTTCTTAGATTCTCATACTGATGACTTTCCTGAAAACCTTGGGAATTATAGTGAAGAACAGGGAGAAAGATTCTATAAGGAAATTATGGAAATGGAGCGACGTTATCAAGGAAGATGGGATATAAATAAAAGAGGAGTCAAACTAGCGCGGAATTCACTGCATAGAACTTTTGATAGTAAAAGGGTTCGTTACCACAAAAAGGAATAAGATCTTTAACCCTTTGATACCCAAACTCTCTCAAGGCTTTTAAAAATTTTAAAAGATATCTTGAATTATTACTTCAAGTGTTAAGTTCTGGTGGTTTGCTTAGGACTTCTTTCATTTTTTTGACAATATTTTAGATTTAAATCTATTATTTTGAGGTTAGAAAATTCTGGTGATTTGCTAGGGGAAATTTAACATCAAGTTGGTATTCACCGTCTCAAATTGCAAGGGTATACATACATACAATATTTTGGGCGTTTTCATAGGCATTTATTTTCTTTTTTTTTACAATATTGTAGATTTTAAGCTATTTTTTGAGGTTAGAAAATTCTGGTAATTTTCTAGGAGAATTCCAACATTTTCATATTCAGAACTTCAAAATTCATAGGGATATAATATTTTAACCATTTACATAAGTGTTTCTTTTCCTTTTTTCACAATATTGACAATTTTAAGCAGTTTTTTGAGGTTAGAATTTTGGTGAGTTGCTGGGGGAATTTCGAAATCGGATTCGTATTCAGCGGCCCAAAATACATAAAAATTCTATATTTTGATCATTTGCACAGCACTTTTTTTGTGTGCCTGTGCAAAGAAAATAAAGGAACTAGTAGGCTTAGTGCTTAAGGGCAGAATTCTGTGGTGCAAAGGAAAAACCTGAAAAAAGAAAATTGGGTATGTTTTAGGATGCCCCTTATCATTACATAACCAGAAATTTTTTCTCACATTTTGGGGAGTGCCGGGCATAATTTTATTCCAATGAATCTAAACATAGGTCCTACCAAATTTTAGCTCGATCGAACACTGTTAACCCGTCGCGCTTGGCATCTAACTTATTATTATTTTTCGCAATACTTTTCTATCGCAGAATCCACAGAACCTTCTAATTAGCTGAGATATTGTAGTATATCGAAGGAATAAAAGAGACAAAAAATTGTCAATGAAAGCCGACAAATGACATAACTCGGGTAGCTAGGAGTGACTAGAGAAAACGATTACAGAATTTTCTTAGTTGAAATTAAACAAGTTATTAATTATTACTTATTTAATTTCAAATAAGAAAATTCTGTAATCGTTTTCTCCAGTCACTCCTAGCTACACGGGCATCGATTATGTATGCATGAAATCAAACAAATATTTAGCGATTATACTGAAACTATTCTAGAAAGTATAAATGATGTTTCTAAAAAGCTTCCACGAGAAGACTATCGTGAACTATTGAATCTCGTAATAATATTTCTAGCAGAGGTTCCTCCCAGTGGAATGAAATTTAGAAAGCAGGGTGCTTACGATATGGCCAGGTGGATGGCAAAGCCATATATTGATTAAAATTCATTTTATTTCGAACAGAATTTGATTTAACGAAAGACTAGGAAAAATCGCTTCGCCAAACAACATGCATCATTGTAAAATTCGACGTAAAATACTGGGTTTGGATCAGTATAAAGAAATTAATAGAAATATCCCCTAAGTAGCTGTTGGGAAATTTTTGAACCTGTGAACAATTTGTATTATTTGACTGATTAATGTGTCGCCTTTGCACTATTTGATGACTCGATTACCGAAAATACAAAAGTAAAGATGGCAGAAAAAATTTTTAGAAGAAGCAGTAAATGTGGAAGATGAAAATGAAAGTGAAGATGAAACAGAAAATAATCTTAAGAAATTGTCAATGAGGAAAAAAAACATTTCCGAATTCTTAAAACTGTCTGATGAAGAAATTTATTTCACAAATTTGAAATAGACAATTTTTATACTTGCATCCATTCGAATGGAAAAATTCTAATGAGTATAAACAAGGACAGCTAATCACTGGAGAATTAACATCAGTAAATGACTCCGCCGAACGAGAAATAAAATTAATTCAAGATTTTAACGAAAAAGTTACAAAATCCGAGGATCAAAAACAATTTTTATTGCAAGTGGATAATTTTCTCATTGGTATTTTCAAACTCTCTACAAGATTCGTTTTCTTAATATATTTGTCCCCTTGGTCTTCGTCTTAGACTATCCAAGATTACCGCCGTAATTATCCTCAGGCAACCAAAGAAGTATTGCAGAAAACCTTCAAAATGTAGAACTTTAGATTATGGACTAGTTTTAAAACTTTGTATTCTCAAATCAGACAATAAATAAATTAATAATTTAACATGCATTTATGATTTCCAAAAAATAAACCAATTTTAAAAGACTATGTAGGGGTACAAATAAAATAAAATCGATAAAAACATAATTTTTGATTTTTGAAAATTTTAGGCCACGAGCGCGCGACGTGTTACTTATATTACATTAAGTTAAAAATTGGTGGGGATTTTTTTAGACATAATGGAACAAAATTCCGCCCGACACTCCCCAGAAATTAAAACTTCAAAAATAAGGGGCACCTTAGTATGTTTATGCAAAATGATAAAAATTTTGTTTCTTTCTTTTAATAATGCAACTAATAGAGTATGTACTGACTTTAGATGTTATTATGTTTTACACAATTAAATTTTGAACCTCAAGACACGAAGTACATACCCCTGTTCTTCTAGATACAAAAATATCTACTCCTTTTTTGCCTTTCTATAACAAAAAACCGGAACTTGCGCCAATTGATTAAGCAGGCCTGGTTCTTTAATTAAAAAATTCCCTAATAAGGCTTTTAACATTTGCCAAATATTTCCATTTAATATTACTTGCAAATGCAAATCAAAGGAAGTAGTTTGAGCTACACAATAATAAATTTTGTTTACATCAAACAGCTGAAAATTAATTTGTAATTTATTAAGTATAAAATGTTTAATTAATAGTAAGTAACTATTCCGTGAAGGAAAATATATTTAGAGTAATGTGTAAAGTCATTACTATTTTGTTGTTTCTTAAACATTGTTTGCTTGCGGCCGGCTTGGAAAGAGTACGCTTAAACGTAAACCGAATGTATTCTATATCATGTCCTCAATAAGGTACAAAAATAATATAGGAATTGGTCCGATTTTCCACCAAATGCAAGGGTTCAGGGCCGGGAAAAGATCAGATGCTGCGAAATAATGATATCCCCACCTACGGCCCTTATACACCCCACCATGCGCTTCGTCGCAGAATCGAAGGGATTCTGTGAAATTTCCCAGTCCGGATTTTCCTCTAGTGGAACGGTATCGCACGAACTTTGCCATCCGCGCATATGACTGGCATGTCGGCATGAAAAGCTATTAATTCAACACTTTTTCCTTTTATCAACAATGGCAGTCTCTTGTCAATTCACCAGAGATTAATGAACACATATGACAATCCCCCTTCTTCATGTTCTTTGTAATTTTGTGGTAGTTTTAGTGTAAACTTTCATAACTCGTAGTTGTAGTGTTCTAATCCTAGACAATTTTTGACCTTAAAATATTGTGCTAACTCTGACACATATTCTTGTGACAGTGACAGAGGATTAATTTTGTCTGGATAATTAGGTATGCCTCTAGATATTTCCTAATTATTTCTGATTTAATAAAACACCACCTTTGCCTACACTACAGAACATAAAAAATTATTTTAATATTTTATATAATGTTGCATTATATGACCAGTAATATGGTCCGTCTCTCTCGTCTTGTCGCTCACCGGAAACTGATAAACACATTTAATACCTCATTAAATAAAACATAAGTTATCATCCCTTATAGTCTCCTCACAGTTGAAGTGAGTAGCAATTGTCGTATATTTCTGTGTTTTTATACGCTCTTATAAAATCCTTATATGAAGCCCGTATGTTTCTTCTGGGTACGTTTGCTCTGTTTTTTAATAATGTCAGTTAGTCACATAGATAACTAACTTTCAATAGATAGAAATTCACGATCATTTCTTTTTAGATCCATATAGGGTGACCGTTTTAAGCACCTCACTCGATTTCATTGTTTGCGAAAAAAAATTAAAATTATTCTTATGTATTTTCTCTGATGAATCCAATTTCGAAGAAGGAAAAAATTATCAAATTTTTTAAGTGGTACGTTCTATACAGTTAGATCAGTTTAAATATTTCTGATAAATAGAAGCTCTGGATGAACAAAAAACATATAAGAACATTTCAATAAAACCTTTATTGACGTGCAATTGTAACAAAGCCAAACATGAAAATATAATAATAATAATAATAATAATAATAATAATATTTATTTATTTAATACAGAGTAATACAAGCATGTATAAGGTTTAATATTATGTATTATAAATAAATAGGATCTCGTGTAAGCTTTAAGAGCTTGTAACGAGGAGATATTTCTTTTACTTGCTTTATATGTTAAGTGTACAAGTTCAATATTACCAAAGCCAAATGAGTTTGGCTTGAATGTAATACTATCCCTCGTGACCGTTTAACAAACGTGACCGATGCCATAATCAGCGCCAAAAGTTCCGAGATTGCGATTACTACATGAAGTGATATTTATGTAAATAATATCTCCTAGATACCTTATGATAAAATGTAATAAATATATTTTGCATTAATTTACAATACACATATAAACATATTATAAAGAGAAACATATTATAAAGAGAAGCATAGAGAGAAACATATTATTAGAGATGTCCAGTGTCAATAAACCTTTCTATTTGTTTATAATCCTGATTAAGTAGCCATTTTTTGATTTCATATTTAAATCTTTTAAAATAGTTTATATTTTTTATAGACTCTGGAAGAATGTTAAATAGTCGAGGTGCTAGGTATACATAATTTTTCATTCCAATTGTTTTTTGTGCAACAAAAACAAAATATTTTCTCAAAAAGCTTACTCCAGTTGCACATTAATTTATATAGTGAAAATCCGATTAAAACAAATTTTATTTTTTCCAAAGCAGAGAGAAAATGCACAAAATGAATACATCCAGTCAGTATGCATTTTTCTTTTTTTGAAGTGCCTACAGGTCTCAAGTAACTAATATCGGCATTGTGCAAATCTGAGTAGAAAATCCTGGGAAAGAGTTTTAATCACATTAGTAGATTTACACCAAAAATATTTCAATTTCTACTAATTCTGTCGGTTGTGTTTACTAGAAACCCGATGTGTGAATAAAGTGGTCCGAAAGATAATGTTCTGAAAGACGTCATGTTTATAAAGTAACTCAAATAGTTTGCAAGGTGTGGAATCAGCTATATTTTTGTCAAGTAATGCCCACTTCAGATGTAGAGGCAGATGAGCTTTCAGGAATAATGGGGTTAGACTTCAGCCCAGAACTCTAACCAAAGAGTCTTTGTGGTTTAAATTTACTTGTTAGTAGTATCAGAGTCAAATTGCATTCAATCTCGGTCTGTATCGCTCAAAACTAAAAACAACTTCTTCCACGAGTCGGAGATTTTCCCTTCCAATAAACTTATTTCTAAATCAAGACCTATTCTAACGGACAGTCATGACTATTTTGAGCAGCCGTAAATTGAAAATGGGCACTTGTAAATTTGAAAATGGGTAGTAGTAAAACACAAAACAACAAAAGATTAAAAAATATAAGGGGTTGAGGTCAACACTTTACAGGAGATCTGAAAAATAGTTATTTACATTACTAGATGCGAAAGTTTACTTGTGAGGCGATTTTTGAATGGTCGAGGCGAAGCCGAGACCTTTCAAAAACCATCGAACACCTTCGCTTCGCATCGTGTAATGTATTATATTTCTTCTACTACCGAAAAATATTATGGGATCTAATAATGGAAAACTAATTATTTCATGATATCATTTGACGTTTTTAATACATTTTATAGTTTAGGAGGCTGTCTGTGAAAATTGTTTCCATGCCAACGAAACATTTACTATCTGTCACCGAGGTTTATGTTAAGTATATTAATTTCTGGTGGTTGCAAACTAAAATAGATAAATATGTTTGATGGTGATGAAAATGGGATACAAGAATCAGCCAATATTGCTTGTGCCTCACTTTACCCCAATAAATCCAAAGCAAGGTATATGCAAACTTATGAAGCAATAAAATTTGTTTTACTTTATTTGTCTGTCCTAGCTACGAAAGTTCTACTTTCGTAGCTAGCAACGCCTTAACAACCAGGTAACTTGAATGCTTTACTTTCGTTATCACGCATTGCTGGGGTTGCAAAGGTCATTTATATAGACGGCAGTAGAAAAAATTGATATTGTGTTAGGAACACATGACAAAATTTCTAAAATGCCTTCTTGATCTGTTTGTCAAGTCTCTTCTCTTGTACCCGTTTCAGCCTCGTGTAATAATATGTCACTATACCAGTCTCGATTTCGGGCTTAACTTTATTTCTAATTTGTTATTTGGGATATTGGCCGAGTTTCGTCTCACGGGGCAAGCCATATTCATTGTTGATCAAGCAAGCTGTTGGAGGTTGGGTAGTCATCAGTTTTGCTTAGAATGGGCCCTGTTCTGAATATTAGTAAAATGGAATAAATTCAATGTCACACAATACATATTTTCTTATTTCTTCACAAAATTCATCGTGTCTTAATGTAGGTTACAAATGACCATTCGAAAAATATGTTTTAAAAATATGAATTGTTCAGACTACGTAACCCGGATGGTGGTACAATTATTGTACTATAAGAAAATTGACAAAATCAACAAAAATAGTTATTTATGCAACAAGTGCATAAAGTGATACTTTTTTCAGGAATGGGAAGTGAGGCAATGAGTTTCTTACAATATTTTTTCTACGACAGTCAAAACACAAATTCATAGTTTGATGTTTCTAAATCGAAGAACCTGAGACAACTTAAGTTGTTTCCAATGCACTCATAGATCCGACTATGCATAAGTGTGAAATACACTTTTCTACTGACGTCTGTATAAATGACCTTTGTAACCCTAGGAACACGCGCGATAACGAAAGTAAATATTCGAGTTACCTGGTTGCTAAGGCGTTGCTAACTACGAAAGTAGAACTTTCGTGGCTAGGACATGTATCCTATTTTCGTCGCCACGAAACATATTTGTTTATTTTAGTTTGAAACCACCAGAAATTAAAATGTTTAACATAAACCTCGATGACAGATAGTAAATGTTTCGTTGGCATGGAAACAATTTTCACAGACAGCCTCCTAAACTATAAAATTTATTAAAAACGTGAAATAATTTCATGAAATAATTAGTTTTAAATTATTAAATCCCATAATATCTTTCGGTAGTAGAAAAATATAATACATTACACGATGAGAAAGCCCTTTTGGCTTCGACCATTCAGAAATCACCTCACACCTAAAAGTAAACTTTCATATCTAGTAATGTAAATAACTATACTTTTTTTTAACGCTTTTTACTTTTTTTTCTCTATTACCATAAACATATGTTTTATCCACTAAAAATAATTTTAAAAAGTTTTTTTAACAGTAGTAGAAAATAGTAATTTATGCAACAAGTGCATAAAGTGGTACTTTTTTCACCAATGGGGGAAGTCTGAATCCCATGAGTGAAAAAAGGCACTTTTGGCATGAGTTTCATATAATGTTTTTTTTCTTCAAACGTCACAAAATCATGACTTTTATCAACTCATTCCATGACATTAAAATTTGACTTTTTAGACGACTGTCCGTTGCCATTAACAACGGAGGTAAAAGTACTTTTTCTGACGCTGTGAGCGACAGAAAGTAGTAGTTTATATCACAAGGACGAAAAAGCTAGTTTTTCGGGCAACTACGAAATATTGCCAGCCGAGACGCAGTCGAGGCTGACAATTCGTAGGAGTCCGAAAAACAGTTTTTCGTCTGTGTGTCATACAATATTTTTTATTCGAATGTACTTATGGTTATTAAAATGATGGGGAAAACTAAAATATTATGTTCTTAAGATTTACTTGCTACCCCGCAAATGATACAATTTTCAAGTTTTCTTGTAACATACGGCTGTGAACTAAGGCCAGATATAATAAATAACAACTGCACAACTGCTGTCATATCAGTTTGCTTGAAATTAGTATCGAATTCATTCAATTTATATATTATAATATCGAATTTAATCGAAAATATACTACATAAAATAAATACAATAAAATGAATAGTGAAGAATTTGTTGCGGGAACACCCCCAGAAGTAAGATAGCTAGCAAATTTGGCTTCGATGGATTTAATACCAGAAAAATCAACAATTATTTATGAAAGAAACTATTATAAATTTGAAAAATATTTGGAGCAAAACCATAAACATGATTTCCGAAAATGCATTACTTGCATATATGGCTAAACTTGCAGAAAATTATAAATCGTCAACTTTATGGTCAGCTTATTCAATGTTAAATTGTATGTTGAAAATTAGGAGAAACGTTGACATTTCAAAATTTGTGAAATTAAGGGCCTTTCTAAAAAAGAAAAATGTTGGCTATGTACCAAAAAAATCGAAAACGTTGACACGGGAACAATTTGAAAAATTTTGAACAGAAGTGCCAGACGACAAATAATTAATGCATAAGATAATTTTTTAAAACTAAGTACCTACCTACCGTTAACATCATATTATTTGTAGGTGGTATATATATTAGGCGTAGCAGGTGCCTGTCGCCGTGAAGAATTGGCGTTTTTAAATGCCACAAATAGAAGATTTAGGAACAGCTCTTTTAATAAAAATTCCCGATAATAAAACAAATAGACCTCGCTCATTTACTGTAACAGGGGAATATTGAAGATATTATCGGAAATATTCTTTGCTGCGACCACCAAATTTTGAAGGAAATAGCCGATTTTTCTTGGGTTATAGAAATGGCAAGTGTTGCAAACAAAATGTGGGAATTCATAAAATCGGGGCAATTCCTTTTGAAATTGCATCTCATTTAAAACTTCCGACTGCCAAAGAATATACGGGACACTGCTTCCGAAGAACGTCGGCTACGTTGCTGGCTGATGCAGGAGCAGACATAACCTTACTTAAACGCCACGGAGGATGGAAATCTTCCACTGAAGCTGAGGGCTATGTGGATGAGTCAATAAATAACAAACTTGAAATAGCTAACAAAATATTGAATCACTTACCTCACACTTCTACGGTTCGAAACACAATAACATCACAACATTCACAAGAAAATAGTATCACAATAACATCACAACATTCACAAGAAAATAGTATTTTAGACAGACTTGACCACTACTATTACTCAAACAGAATATAACACACTAAACACACACAAAACTCAGACAATTATCGCACCCCAATCCACTTTAACTGAAAATGTTGCACTAGACTCAGAAAGTTTGAACCGACCGATAATTATACAAAATTGTTCCAATTTTACTATTAACATAAAAGGTTCAGAGACAATGTAGTCATATAAAAGTACATTTTTGTAAATTAAAGTAAGTTTTAAAATAAGGTTTTGTTGTTGTACGTTGTACTGTTTTTTAGGTTAAATTAAAGACTTCATTTAGTATTTTTCTGTGCAATTTTATGCTTTGCCACTATGCAAACTCGAACGTAAAAAGTGTTGCATATCTATAAGGTGAGAACATACGCAGTTATTTCTATTCGTTTTACAACATGCAAGTATTATACTTACTAGTCATTATAATAATTAATTAACAACGTTTAATAATACTAGGTTTCCTATCCAATTAAAATTTAGAAATCTCTTAATCTCTTTATTCAATTAAAATTGCCTGAATTGAAAATATATTTGCATGTTCATTACCATTTTACAGTAGAAAAGAAGGGCCAGCATTTTAAAAAGTAGGTAACTGTCACTTTTCCAGCCTAGGCAGGAAAAGTCTTTTCAGGCCACTTACTTGAAGTAGATAGAAAAGTTCTTCCTTTCGCTTTTGTTTTCTAACCGAGAAACGTCATTTTTTGACACATTCGAATAAAAAGTAATATTCCATGGCAACTCCTATTTTTAATTAATACGCCGGCCAAGCGATATTAGCACAATGAGTTTTTGGTGGTGAAATTCGAAATTTTTTATCTTTATTTCTTTTATGATTAAGCGGCGTTTGAAGAAAAAAATAACATGTTTTATTCGGAGTAAAAGCCACTTGTTGTGACTCGTCTGTAATTGCCGGACTCACTCCGTTCGTCCGGCAAACCTACAGACTCGTTGCAAAATTATCACTTTTACTCCGAATAAGACAATATACTATTATTCAACAAATGCATAAGTGGTACTACTTTTCACGAATGGGAAGTTTGGCAATCCCATAAGTGAAGAAAAGAAAGACTCTTTATGCATGAATTTCATACAATATTTACACAGTCCTTAATTTCCATATTTAGATATATACATTTCAAAATTAGCTTAAACGTCAAAACACAAATTCATAATTTGACGTTTCTAATGCGATAATCGTGAGACAGCAATTGTTTTGAATGCACTCATGGACCCGGCTATACATAAGTGTGAAATAATGTTAGTTTTCTTTACACTTTTTACTTATTTTGCTATTATCGTTAACATATGTTTTACGCACTAAAAGTAATGAAAGAAAGTACAGGTTTTTAAACAGTCGTAGAATAGTAGTTTGTGCAACAAGAGTAGATATGATATCCATATCGCACGATAAAGAAGTTTGAGCACGACGCCGTAGGCGGAGTGCTTCAAATCTTTTGAGTGAGATATGGATAATCCACTCGAGTTGTACAGTATACTTTTTCTACTACCAGCTTAAAAAAACTACAAAATTTATTAAACATTAATGTATTACACAAATACACACTGACAGTACACACTGACAGTTACTTTGACAGCTTACGCACTAATTTGATTTTAAAACGAATAGTTGTCTATGTACTTAATACACGAACTATGATTGGTTGGTTTCATTTCATACCCATCCTAGAACTGATATATATCCGTTCAGTTAACTGGAATTGCCTACTTATCCATTCTACAGACTGTACAGAAAACAGCAAATTTATATAAGGGAGTAGAAAAAAGATATATTTCTGAACTACACACGATATAGCTACTAATTCAGTGTTACTAACGTCCTTGCATTGTTCAGCATAAATTTAAATTGTATTACTTGCTTTCTTCACTTTTCAAAAATGAAAATAGGAATGCTTAGAAAATTATTCTTTTGTCCGTATGTTCGTTCGTCCATCTCTGTAACATAGCGGATTATCACCGAAACTATTATGATTTTTCATTATGATACCATAAAAGAGGAGATACGCTCGGTATGAGAACCAGAATGGGCTGGTGTTCGTGTCACTCGCTAGTCATGTGAGTCCGTGGCAGCCACTTATCCGTACACTTCAAGATTTACGTCCAATACTTAATACAAGAATACACGTTATTTTCTAGGTTTCTTAAAACGTACTATTACATTCCTACCTGTTATTGGCAAATAACATTTAGAAAAAAGTTACCATCAACTTGTCGCGTTTCAAATTCAAACATATATTATACAAGTTTACGTTCAATGTCTAAGAGCTGACTTTTACACTATTATCTGAAGTGTTTCGTTTGCAAAAACATTCCGACTTTCTCGAAAACTGCTAATCCTAGAAAAAATAAGTTTCAAACGAAAAGGTTACCTCCGCCCTTTAGTTTCGTTTCTTCTCAATATATTTGGTATATATTTTAAAAGATAAAAGGTTTCTGCGTGCTTTACTTTTCTCTGCAGACTCACATTTTATCAACATAGCCTACACCTATTAAAATTTGGTTTCTATATTAACGCATTTTGTTAGCGAATATATAGTAATAATACAGTAAAAATTTGAAATCAGTTCATTTTGCTCTTTTTGAGTTACAACGAATTAAGCGAAGAAATTATTTTAATTATTTTACAGTTTTTTTTATATTTTTGCGTCTCGATTAACTAAAAGAAGGATATGTCCCTGAACACTTCGGTTAAGGTCACATTACTTTATACCTCAAAAAAGATTTGAGCGGCCTGAGCGCTCCGCTAGTTGCACTATCGGGTGACGTCTGGGCGGTGACAATGATAAGGGGATTTCTAGGGCCTATTTCATAGAATCATAATTTTTCACATAGTTACAATTTGGAATTCCACAAGCTGCACAGGCGATGAAATTTTTAAAATATTTTCTGACATTTTGTGACTCAAAATGTTGGGTATTTTTTTTTGTATTTATTCAAAAGGAGCTTTATAAATTTTTGGTAAAATTGAGATAGAGATGTCAATTCAGACAATTTTTCAAACGTTCATGCTGCCTAATCATCGTTCTTATAAACGTTCTCAGTCAGAAGATATAATTACTTCCACATCCAGTGGAAGTATGGTAACGACAAAAAAATTTTGAAAATTTGTATTGTTCAAATAGGCTTAGAATGGCATGAAACGTCGAGATTCTAAGTTTGAGCAAAAAAAAAATTCTGTCCGTCTGTAACTTTTTTTTGTGCGCATGATTACTCCGTTTAAGATATTTACTTGAAATTTGGTTCACATATGTATTTTAATGAGATCTGGAACTAGATTATATTTTCATCTTATTCCGTTGAAGAGTTGGGGAGTAAATGGGGGTAAATAGGTAAATCAAGCAGGTAAGAGTCCATAAAATTGGTATTTAGTGTATACAAGAGAAGCTAATGTCTTGCTACGAATCTTGGACCCCGCAAGTGCAACGGAGGGGGCCGCGAGATAATTAAAAGAAAACAGATCAATCTTGGGCTGCTGTGTGTAGCAGATCGTGGACACTCCTTAGCCCGGATAAGTGGTGTATCGTCTCCACGGCATAAATACTCTAGCTCAGGTATCTCAGGTCGTTAAGCCCAAGCTTAACGTAAATTACAGAAGTTATTAACTTAAGGTCATGGATTTTTACATCCTTGGTGGTCGCAATCGAAATAATGTCACACTCTCTAAAGTAGAAACGTACTATATTGTGTTTTGTTACAAATAATTATCTGTCAATTTCCACCGGGCGACCGGTAATTTATTATATTTATATACCTACTTAATCTTTATACACTAAATAAGGGTGTCCGCAAAGGTGCGGAAAATTTCCCTCGTGTAGCTACACTCGGTGTACAGGAGTATGTAGTAAAACTTAACAAACGGCCGCCATGGTTTCAGTGAAGAACTCTATAGTACGTGAATAAAAACATATCTTACATGAACTTCAAATATATACAAACAGTAGTTTTCCCGGCTGGGAATTAAACAAAATACTAAATTAAGCTATCTAAAAAAATATTAAACCTAATTAGGGGTACGATACCAGACGTTCACTGTATCACGGCCCTACGGGGTAGCTTCCGTGTGGCGGGACGGTGCCTGGAAAGTTCCAGCCCCTTGGACAATGTTACTCTAGTCCTTGGATATTAGCCAACCCAAACCTTGGATAATAGCACCCCCAAACCGTGGACTTGGATAATATTGAACCCAGACCTTGGATAATAGCACCCCCAAACCTTGGACTTGGATAATATTGAACTCAGACCTTGGACCCTAAAGATATACACTTTTAGTGGCTCATTCAGTAATGCACGTAAAGCGTGCTACAATACGGGTAAACGAGATAATTTACCTCTATCTCTCGAGGATACGATGAAAATGAACTTCCGAGTAAGGTCACAATCTCCGGAATGAACGGATCGACCCTTGGCCCATACGACGAACCATTTCCAAGAGTTGTTAGCCAGCCTATAAATTTACGAACACACGAGGTCAATGCACAGACAAAATAGCTGAGAAAGAATTAGCTTACCTTTACACAAAATCCTGCTCAAGCAGATAAAACTCTTTCATGAATACCAAAAATACTCAAACAGAACAGATTCACTAAAGTGAAGGACATTTTTATTATTGCCAGTTATTCCAGGATCCCACGGATGGCTTGAATAAAACAAGAATTGGAATAATGGCGTGCAACTGTGAATCACTAACTTCTCCGTTGTTCACTGGCGACCTAACAAATTTTAGCAAGCACCACTCCCGCGCTTCAAGCGGGCAGTAGCAGAACCTTATATTACGACGGTATGTGACCTTATATTACGACGATATGTGACCCGTATCACACTGCTATGCACTACTGGTCGCATATGCATGAGGCCCGTAACAGTCTCAAAAAAATTTTTGGCATTAGCCACCCTCACTCCATTACAAAGGAAGTGAAGAAAATTGTGATTTAGTATGTTTACAAGAACCAAAAGCCTCAATTTTTTTATACTTCATCCGGCATCACGTCATTTGCCGCGGTTGTCTGTAAGGCCTACAGCTTCGTCAAAGTTCTTTCCTATCAGTTCCTTAGTGACATTAGTCCAACTTTTTGCAGGACATCCTCTTCCCCTCTTACTATCTGATTTTCACAGAATTATAAAGAGTTCTACATTGTCCTCACTCCGGAGAATACGGTGCTGGTTAGTCACCTTTGGGGATGTATTTCTTGGAGAATCGAGCTATTAGTGCAAAGGGCTGTCCAGAGAATTCATAACAAACATCTCCAAACCCTCATGTAGAGAGCATCAATACGACATCTGTCTCCTTCCCTAACGATCCATGTCTGAGAGGCGGAAGAAAGACGGAGACTTTATCAAGAACTTTGTGTATTTGGTGATATTTCCTTCGCGCCAAATTTTGCTCTTCTAGCAAGTTGCTGATTTTGCCATCTATATTCTTCACCGCGCGTGGTATTTTATATTAATTTCAAGAAGAAAAATTCGAATTAAAACTCCCTAATTATTTATGTAATGTTTAATGAATGTATTTAAATGCTTATTTTAAATCGTGATGAGTTCTCAATGTAAACGCAATCTAACTTTTAGGATTTTAATTATCTCATGCGTCAATATGAAGGAAACTGAACTAAAAATTTGTTTTGGATACCATATGCATGCAGACACTGTATTACGATAATGTTTCAGCTTTTAACAAAACGCCTTCATCACGCCTTACCACAGTTTGTAGAATAAGATTCCGCCACGCTTGCTACCCAAGACATTTAAATAGGATTGGATTACTTAACACAGGCATTTGTAGTACATGCGGCACCACGGATGATTTGGACCATTTTTTCTTTAGTTGCCAGAATCACCAAATGGCTAATAATGTTGTGTTAAAAACTTAGTTGATATTAATGTTCCTCTTCCAACAAATGCTATTCATCTATTGTCCCTTAAAAACATGCAAATTTACAACGTGTTAGTTAATATTTTTAAAACTATGAAGCTGTTGCTTTAATTATGTTTGCTTGGTATTCCTTAATTGTCTTTCCTGTTGTGAAATATACCCCCTTTCCGTGGTCCACCTGTGTAATAATATTCTGACAGACCCCTGGACAAGAAGAGATATGTCCTTTGTGCCTTTTCTACTGTCGTGTTAAGTTAATTTAGGGAATTAATTAGGGAACAAATATATATATTACGTAATTGGCTAATGGAGAGAATCCAATGCCACAAAAAAAAAACCGCCTTATTAGTTGGTTGCCAGCGGGCATGAGGTTTTTCTTTTCTTGTTACATTGTTTTTTGTAAATATTATTAAGCAATAAGAATAACGAAATCACCGGATTTCCCCAAATCTTCCTTCAAAAATATTAACAAAATTATATTACAAGGATGTCCAAATCTAATGCACATTTATCCCTAAACTAGCAGTCTATTTATTCCTAAACTATTGTCACCGTTCGACCTCCGTGTACGATTAAGCAGGAGAGCAGGCTATTTTGAATAGGTCTATTGTCAATAAATACCATTTCTACGATTTGGGCTTCTCAAAGGCAACCAGTTGAATACTGTTTGCTCTGCTGCTAATTAACTTTAAATTACTAATGTGGTTTTCCTTAATCCATGCTGGACGATTGATGAGTTATCAATATTATGAAATTAGCCATTTGTCATTCATGTTTAAAAATTCTGCAAGAATTATTATTAATTGGCGTTCAAAAGTGATATTAATACGAATTATTAATAGTACAGTCACTTGGTGTCAAAAAGTATCCAAACTTCGGACTAATTCTATAGCGGCTTGGAATTTTTTTTTCTTTGCGGATTCTTAAACTTTATCAACTTCAAATATTAAAAAAGAATAGATGTGCTTTTACCCCTAAGCGGGTGAAAATCAAAAATCAAAAAATCAATAATTAACTAAGTATTGAGAATACATTAATGAAACTTATATTATATATATTTTTGGGGTTGTTGATCACGAATGTGAAGTCATAAATTAAAAATGTTATGTTGTACTCTCAACAAGGCCGATATAAAAGGGGTAAAATTGATGAATTAATTATTTTTTGTTTATTTTGAAGAATTAGGAATTTATTAGCAGATTGTTAAATTTTGAGACATAAAACTCATCCCCTCATAAGAAAAATAATTGCTCTTACCTCTAAAGCAAAAAAATAAGTAGGAAGTACTGGAAATTTATTAATAAAACTAATATTATTTATGATTTTGGGTTTGTTGATTACGAATTTGGATCGGGTTTTTATGTTAAGGTGTAACAAATTAATAGAATAATAATTAATATTTTCCAATTTCATTAACTATATGTGACGTGTTTCCACCCCTAGGAAATTGCCCTTGCAAAATTCGTGAGTTCCTAAAATTATAACAAGAGATAACCACTAACACACTTTATTAAATAATTTATTGGATACTTCACAATACTGTTATTAACTTAAATGTACTTTACTGACTAAAAATAACAATGTTTATCACTTTGTTTTCACTTTGGAGTCTTCACTTTACTTGTCAATCCAAAAATTTCTCTCTTTCTTTCCCGCCGAGAACACGACCTTATATACCCCTAGCGATTGCTTCCTGAATTATTCTAGAAACGGCGCGGCGTTATTTAGAAGTCTCTTTTCTCTTCCAGAACGTTTCTACCGTTTCTACTGTCTCACAGATGGCATAACGTACAACATATATTTTGTACATGTATTTAGTGCTGCATATCATAGCATATTTCATTTTGTTTCGATGAAAATTGGGTAAACGAAGGAGGGTCAATGAAAATACGTTTTTGAACATTGTAAAAATGCACTTTTTTGAAAATAAAAAAAACGCACTCTTTTTGAAAATTGGAAAAAAAATGAACTATATCCCCTAAAAGAACATAAAATAACGTACAATCGAAAAGAAAAAAAAGTGACGTACAATGCCTCCTTGATAATTGACGAAGGATTAAAAATTTTATTTTGTCCGCCATCTTTGACCGTTCTATTTGACATACGGTGTCCGGGATTGGTACATTATATTTGACCATAAATGAGGTTTACTTTTGCCAACTTTGGTGAAATTACTCCTTTTTATAGAAAAGATATTCAATTTTGATTTTTTCGGCTACTTTTGGTGTTTTCTATTTTTTTTCAAGATGGCGGATTGACCAACACATATCGGACAGGTCTATATTTTTTAAGAATTTTATTCCAAATAAGCCAACATTTTTAAAATTTCTATCTGATTACAAGTACAAGATATATTAAGCAGATAAGTAGAAAATCCATGAAAGCGCATCAAAAAGTGCATATAACTTTTGACGCACACGGAATTTTTGGGCGCAAATATTTTTTTGTAATCAGTAGGTCATAATACATAAGAATCAATAATAAAATTTCTGTACTGTAAATACACTCATGGACGGAAGCATACGTAAGGCACCGGTGCCTCCATTTGAACAATTAATACTGTGATACGTAAAAACTTATATTGTTATATTTTTGAGAAATCCTAGCAGCATCACAAGTAATATATGCTCGGATGAAAAGGTTATCTAAGGTGACATTGATATAAAATAGACACTGACTCAGTGTCTACCTTGTGAAGTGACACTGAATTAAGCTGTTCTAGGCTAAAACATTATTACGGAAATCTAAAATGAAGTCTTTAATTACTAACGTCTGTATTTGCTACGACACTCTAAAGTGCTACGTGGGACGAATGTCGCTTATATGCGACGTTTACCAGTGTGACCGGTGAGTTGTTTTCTTGCAACATGAAACTGTGTGTGCACCTTTGAGAGCCTGATGTCACCACATAATAACAGTCACATCTGCCTTCTCGTTGGTCGAGCCGTGTTGTGTATGAATGACGGTTGTCCCGGCGCATGCACCAAATTATACGTGCAGTAATAAAGTAGCAATAAAAGTGTACAGGAATAGATAGTTTAGTCACAGAAACCTAGAAGGTTGTAATACTCATGTGGTTATGTATTATTTACATAAAAGTGTCACCATGTCAGTTCAGTTATTTTAGGAAAAAAGTTCCGAAACGAAGAAGGGTATAGAAAAGAACTAAGTATGAAATTATGTTTTAACAAATTTTATAGTCATATGGAAGACAAAAGACGTGGTTAAGCAAGCTGCCGAATGGAGGGTAGGGTACGCTTGATATGAAAATTTTTGTGTTTTATGAGAAAAACTGAATTATACCCTCTAATGTAAGTAATGTTGTTTGTAAACGGACTATCACCAAGTTTGATTTAGCAAATTTTTTGTGATGTAACTTTGATGCAGTCCGCTAGTGGCATTATGCCGTGACAACATAGAGGTCTCTTAAGGAGGTGCATCATGAGGAATTTGAGATTAGGTGCGTAAACATATGTTCCAGAACTTTTAGTTCTTTCATTGTCGTGGCCGACGTGCTGCACCACAATAACAATGTAACTTATATTTTTATTCCCTTAGCTGAATTTTCCAATCCTAACCAAGAGCGGGTGCGTTTACATGCCGGTTAAATGTTTGTTGTTTGCGTGCGCCTAAGTACCTCACTCGCCCCCTTTCTCGAACTTGGTTTCACCTTATCAAAATTGGCATTAAGATTGTATCCACTTGTCGTAAAACTCAGTGGCAGGAACTATGTGGGCTTTTGGGCCTTGAGAAACATATTGGCATGCGCGTTGTGACTATGCTTATACGGGAACATAAGCTCATGGTCTTTATATTTGTGTCCCTAATCCAACGTCCATTTTCTAAAGGTTGAATTTAAGGCAGCATATTCATTTTGGCCAAATAATATTTCGTCATCTTCCGTTATTGGCTTAGAATGCATACATTTCTTATGGTTCAACAGTATCATATTGTAATTCTATATTGTGCTTTCTCTTGAAGCGTTGCTGTAATATTTCATATAAAAAAATATTTCACAACTTCTGCAACTTCCATCCTTTGAATTTTCTTAAGCCAAATGGGTGTGAAATATATAACAATTATACCATATTTTTATTCTCATAATATTGCACTCCCATTTTAACATAATTTCAGTTGAAACAGCTCTGTTAAATTGGTGTTGATGAGACCACTGAGCAGGGGTGAATCTGTTGGCTACTTGTGATGTTAAATTATTCACCTGTTAACCTGTTTCCTAATCAAGCAAATATTTGAAAATAAAATACGTGATCCTCGAATTATGTAAAACACTGTTTGCTTTTATATTCTGTAACAGCAGAGGGTGTAAACATTTAAATGCGATAACCAGAATTAATGGATGAAGCTATGAGAAATTCATTGAAAGTAACAATTGACGCAAACTTGGTTTCCATTATTTTACTGAATTGTGAAGTCAAGCACGACTGAATAGGTGTTTTCTTTAACAAAAATCGTTTTTGTGAACAGTAATATTTTACTTATATGGACGGTATGCCACAAACAAAGAATAAATAGGTCTAAAACAAATTTTCTCCGAAATTAAATAGTAACATGTACACATATTAACAAAAATATATAGAAAACTACGTAAAATACCAAGAGATGGAGACTGTTCTGTTATCGTATAATACCAGACAGTATAGATATATAAATTAAGAAAATATTTAAAACGGGAAGAAAACTTCAGTCCTTGTAGCCTGGAAATAACCAGTAGTTTATTTATTGGAATTGTAGTATTAAACATTTTACAGTTTTAAATGTCTTTAAATAGCACCATAAATTCATGCAGCCGCCAACAATGAGTGGATATATGAGTAGTCAGAAAGCGAGGGGAGAATTTATAAATATTATGTTCAATAGAATTCATTGGTATTAAAAATAGCGGACTAAACAGGACAAATAAAAAATTGTTTTATACGATGGTAATCAGGCCGGCCATCACATACGCGGCGCCGGTGTTGTGCAGCATCCCGGCCACGACAATGCGGAAACTTGGAGTTTCAGAACATAAATTTATGCGCCTCATTTCAGGCTCCGGTAGGTGCACCTACCTACGCACGTTGCCATGACATAACCCCACTGTGGACTTCGTCCGGGAAACATCCCAAAAATTGCACCAATTAAAATTGGGCGACAGTCTGCTAACTCGAGACATAACACGAATCAGACAGCATAATGTCATACTTGTCGATATAAGACACCCATTACCATACCAGGCGTTGCCTATCTTTCGGCAACCTCCCTAGGCAAATCTTTCCTATATCAAAATTTCCATTTCACCACCTTTTGCCTTTCACCACCTTTTACTCTCAAATCCCTTCTCTATTCTCTCTATTAGTCTTATTTTTGTTCGTTTGTTTCTTTTTGTTCTTTTTAAAATCCCCTCTCGACCAATAACTTCTTACAAATCAAAACCTTTTAAATCATAACTTCCCTTCCACCCTACCTTTCCGAAGGCAGGTAGACCATCGGATGAAGGTTGTCATTTGTTGGAACAGGTTTTTTCAGTGAGTTTTTCCCGTACTAGTAACCCGACCTCGTAAAACAGTGCGCGTGGACGCGCTTAAACAAAAATTCGCCATTTTCTATTTATTTCTAAGTAGTTCTAAGTATTTTAAAATCGTTCATGATTATTTTTTAATAAATTGTTAGGTTTAAGTTTTATTTCTTATTAAAACAGGAGCCCTAACCTCCACCCATTTTACTTACCGTTCTAGCCGAGGCTGGACCTGCCCCACCCGGCCACCCATCAACCACGGCGTTGCGCGCCGTGGTGGTGTGGCCGGCTCTGAACCAGGTTCCAACTCAGGCGCATTTTTTGTAACTAAAATATTAATAAATCTTTTTGAATTGAAATTGAAAAATTGGTAATAAAAATAAGGAAAATTTATTATCTTTTCAGAAGATGGTATTTTTAAAATATAATTTAAACAGTGCTGAAATGGCTAAAAGTTTATTATTAGATTAAAATAATCAAAATAGATTGGCCAAAACATGTTTAAATAATTCTAATTGTAAAATCAATTTGGCAACCATTTCTAGTTTCCCTTTTCACATTGAAAAATCAAGATTCTATATGGACACTTCCCAATTGGAATTGGGCTGTATCCGCTATACTGGGTGATCGCCACAGGCATGTAAACCCTCATGTATCATATGAAATAGATTGTGTTATTATCGAAACCGGAATATACAGTGTCTCTCAGGAGAGAAAGAACTTACATTAAAATATTATTGAGATATTTTTTATATCACTAATACGATATGAATAAAAGTTGCAGTCGGGCATTGTACAGTACGAATAGCTACTAATTACGGTAACTTCGTATAACTAAGTATTATGTAAAAATAGCATGACGAATTCTCCCTTTTAAAATTGGGCCATATACGTCTTAGGGGGTAACTGCCGAAGGCGCGCAAAATTGCATATATTACATAAATTTTGTTTTGTTATAACTTTAAAGCAAAATATTAATATTTTTTTAAGCATACAGAAATACGAAGATGCATAAAGTGTCAAAGCTGGAAAATATATGGCCTCGAACTAACTTTTCGTAAATTAGGTGATATATTTCAAAAATGAAATTTTACTTTAAAATCACTAAGGTATTTTTAATAATATTACCAAATGAATGAAATTTGCAGTTATACCTTGCTAACCACAAATATTGTTAAACACAATAACTTATGTTAGATTTAAATTTATTTAAAATTTGGAGGATATATATTTTACATATGGTCAATACTTCTGGGGCCATATCCGTGATACTGTGTGATTGCCAGACGCTTGTATATTGTCATATTATATATAAACTCTTTTATTATAATTTTAGAACGAAATGTTATTAAAGTTAACGCACACAAAAATGCGAAAATTGACAGAATATTGGAAAATGTAAAATACTGTATGTTTGTAAAATTTGAACGAGATTTTGGTAGATTAAATGATATTGTCAATTTTACTTTAAAGTGTTATTAATGATATTTTTAATAAGGCTATTACGAAGTGTATAAAAGTTACACTAGGGTTTTGTCGACTGCGAATACCTAAATAAACAATAAATCTAAAAAATATTGACCGTGTAGTAGTCAGTGGTATTGTTATAGAACATCCCAGAATCGACCTAAGTCAAAGAATAAATAAAAACTTCGAATTAAGAAAAGTTTACTAAAAGATATTTTAAAGCATAACATATCAGATTGAAAGGCATCAGCGCCAAAGGCTAGCACAAAAGAACTCATAAACGTTCGCAGAGGCATTATCAGGTGGAAAGTACTGAAGCAGCGAGCAAGCACCGAAGAAGCACCGAAAGGCGAAACCGAAAAATGTGGCAAAGGCGCATAGCGTCTATAGGCAATTATTAGACAAAAATTAGCCAAAATTGACAAGGCCGGTATCTCGAATAAAACAAATTTGGATTCATACAGAGATTCGTCAGTTGGACGAGTGCGTTGGAGAATCGGCAGAAAACTGTGGTAGCAAAACCAAATGCAGGTAATTAAAGATGGCGAAGTTATAGAGAAAATCGCTTTGTGCATAAGTAAGATAAACAAGGTCATTTGCAAAAAGTCGTTCGAAAGTGAAGTCGTGTCACATCTCTTATATTGAATATGGAGGTACGTGGCCGTAAAAGAAGCAAGAAAGCAAATTAAACTCATATATCGTTGAACTCCATTCTTGTGAATGATATAATCACTGAAAGGAACATTAATGCTAGCCACTAGTGTCACAAAATTTAAAAAAGTAAAGTATTTTTATATTAATTTCAGTTAGTCTCAAAACCAAAGTGCCTACATAAATTTCCGAAGAAGTTGTGTGAATCTTTTTACCTAATCGATTGCTATTGTATGCTCTCAATTAAATGGTACTTGCGAAACCAAAGTCCTCACTCGTCCTTGCTCTACTTGGGAAGGCGATTCATTGAAATATATTGCATAACTAAAACATAAATAGATTGCATAACTCTGTTTGTATTTATTTTAAATTTTAATCAATAAACAGTATTATTCGAACCTGTTGCATTTAATTGATTGAATAATCACCTTTAAGTCTTATCCCTCCAGGGCTTCTGTGTGTTAGAAGGGAGTCGAGTATCGGGTGTCTCCTGACCCCACAAGTCTGTAACTCAATAGACCAATCGGTTCACGGTGGCTCGAGAGGAATTTTCTATGAAAGTAAATCAGAAATCTCTAAGCAAAAGATTCATTAAAGTGTTAGATAGATAAGCTAAAGTGCATCGCCTGAGAAACCATAATGAGATAGAAGGCAGCTAGTAATCTAAGGTAAGTACAGCTTGTACCTTTATCGTTTATCAAACATATCGAACTCTACTGGGAGTGGAAAACACCACACACAGTCGCGTGGCGCCCATAATAAATAAATTAGTGTCGCGTCCATCAGACGCTGTCTGTAAGGTTATTCTACAGTATCACGTAAAATTGAATCATGCTGTATGCAAAATATTAATGAAATAGGTATTTGCAGTCGGCCACCCCCGATTACAACTCCCACGATATACTATGCAACTATTTATCTTATAATATCTGACAATCTACAATAACACACACCGATGAAAAAAAGTCGTATGCACCAAACTTATGTTCTTGGGGTCGCTGAATTCGGATTTGGCATCTGATTTGCTCCATCGGGTCAGTGTTCCTCCCTAAGCACAAAACCAATAGGCAAAAATCTCTAAAATAATACTATACAGATGAATATTATAAAGAAGTAATAACTGATATGATTGAACTCTGCCACTATCTATTGAGTAGTTTATTAGTGGTAAATTTATGAAATGTTTCATAGACTTCTCAATAACTTTGGTGGGATAAATGGATCATAAAGGGTACAGCCTGATAAACGTGAACGAATTGCCTCCAATAGAAAGCCCCATTATTTACTATATCAATGTGAAGGTAAGGCTATGAGTAAGTGATATATCTTAATTTTCATTGCCCATTTTTGTCCCGTTCTGGAGATATTTCAATAAAACTTTTATTTTTTTAACTTAGCAAGATGAACCAAAAATTATGAAAACGGACATTCTAGAGAACATAGTACATATTTTTTATGTACTTTCTAAAAATAAACATAAACGGTCCTAGATGTCCTCTATTTTCTCTTAAAGTTTCATCAAAGTTTATGAAGCTACACTTTCTATATTCACATGCTGATTACCAATGAATTTAGGAAATTATAGCAAGGAGAAAGATTTCATGAAAACATTAAGGAAATGGAGCATCGATATCAAGGGATATGGGATGTTAATATGATGGACGATTTTTGCTGGGCTCTGAAAATAGAAAATGTTCAAAAGGGAGTGAAACATACGAGAGAGCCCCTCCAGATCTTTAGAGAGCAAAAGAGTCGAATGCCATAAAAGAATGGATATGTACTAATGGGGTAGCACCACTAGAGTGGGTAAAATTAAAATAAAGATTAAGAATTGAGGCTAATCATGTATTTGCGATTACAACTTCTTATTACCTTACCTCTTATTCATAATGTAAAAAAATGATGGGCATAGGGAGGGGGGGGGGGGGGGAGAAATCTAAAAACAACATTTTTTGTCCAGATTCAAAATTAATTGACGAGCGCGGGGGTGGGGGGGGGTAGAAATGTGGCAAAACATTTTTTTTCGTCTGGGTTTAAGAATTGATGAGTGGGGGAGAAATCTAAAAAAAAAAATTAACCAAAATTGATGAGGCAAGATATTGCAAAAAAAAATTCTTCAAATACGAAAATTGATTAGCGGGGGGGCAGGCTTAGCCTAGTTAGCCTTATGGATAATCCAGCCCTGTAAACTGTAACTTGAAGAGTCTTTCTGCTTATAACTTTTAGTTGTGGAGAAATAGTCACCCGATGGGACAAATCTGACATTGTATTCGGATTCACCCACCCCAAGAACATAAAGATATGATGGTCTAATCTGGTGGACACAATTTCTTTTCTCGGAGGCCTCTGTAATCAACAAATTTTGCACTAAGTATAATATGAATATGTAAATGATGATATTTAACTCACTCTGCCGCATGGGTATTACTTACCTAGAAACTACGCAACTAAGAGGAACTCCATTTTGAATGTTGTGCTATTACTTTTCAGCTTGATAATATTAAGCATTGTTTAATCTCAATATATAGACCTCCCTCGGGATCTATTGAGATATTTATACACAGACTATCACATGTTTTAAATTTTTGCTGTAAAAAGTTTAGTAATATAATGTTATGTGGTGACATAAATATTAATTTTCTAGATAATTCTCTACAAAAACAAAAAAAGATGCTAACTGACTTACTAGATAGTTACAATTTATATTTCAAAAATCATGAACCAACAAGAATTTTTACAAATAAAAATGGCCAAACATCCATTTCGAAAATTGACTATTTTGTCACCAATATGCCTCAAGATACTTACTCTGAAAAAATAGAGGACTTAAATGTGGGAGACCATTTTGCATTAATAATTGAATTTACTCAAAAGAAATTACAAAATCAACAACCTGTGCTTATTACTAACATGTTTCGCAAAACTAATCAATATAGCCTAAATAGCCTAGAATCATATATTTCAGAGGAAGCATTTGAGTCAGTGTATGATGCATGTTTATCAAATATTAATGATGTATATAAGGAATTTTTAAACTGTTTGTTATTTTATGTTGACACAGCTTGTCCGGTAATCACTCAGAATAAAAGACGACAAAATAGTAAAACTTGGGTTACAAAGGAAATTATTGACATGGGTAAAGAATTAAAAGATTTATTTTGGCTTTTTAAGCAAACATATACTGACGAAGTTCTAATAAATAAATATTTATTACTGAAAAAGACATACAAACAGAAAATAAATCTGGCAAAAAAATCGTATAATCAAAAATTACTTAGCACCGATGATATGGCCCTAAAACAGAAACGAGTATGGAACATAGTACGGGAGAAAACTGGGAAAATTAAGCCTAAAGTAAGTCCAGAAATTATTGTTGAAAATAATCTTACTTCTGATAAATATGTAATAACCAATCACTTTGGCGAATTCTTTTCGGTAGCAGCTGATAATGCAATTAAAAATCATTTTGGTGCTAACATATCCACCGAGTGTACTACTATGATCAATAATTCAAATTCCTTCTTTTTTACATCGGTAACTGAGGAAGAAATTATCGCTGCAATAGATAATTTGAAAAATACAGATTCGTGTGGCATTGACTGTATTCCTACCAAGATAATAAAAACTATAAAATATTATATAGCAAAGCCCCTAGCATATATAGTAAATCGTTCTATTGAGCTTGGAGAATTTCCTTATGACTTAAAGGTTGGTATAGTTGTGCCAATTTTCAAGAAACTTGATTCTACCTGTGTAGAAAATTATCGTCCAATTACTATTCTAACTGTGTTATGTAAAGTTATTGAAAGAGTAATTTATGATAAAATGATGTCTTTCCTAAATAAATATCATATAATAACAAAGAGTCAAAATGGCTTTTACCCTGGTAGATCTACAGAAACCGCAGTATATGAATTTTCTGAATATGTACACAAATGTATTGAAAATAATAAATCAGTAGGGGCACTTTTTTTCGACATGTCACGAGCTTTTGACTGTCTTGAATTTGATTTTATTGAGAAAAAATTATATGCTATAGGCTTTAGGGGTAAATTCCTGTCATGGATAATCTCTTATCTTAAGTATAGAAAAATATCAGTTAGAATCGGAAACATTTTTTCTGATAAATATGAAACCCATCTTGGTGTTCCGCAGGGATCTGTGCTGGGTCCTCTTATATTTTTATTATTTATTAATGATTTACCAACATATATTTCTGCAAATTGTGTTATAATGTATGCAGACGATGTCACTTTAGGAATTGATGCAGAAAATCCAGCGGATCTCCAAGATAAATTTAATATTATTTCCAAACAATTTACTAAATATTGTTGGAAAAACGGTTTAATTGTCAATGCAGATAAAACAGTCGCCATGAATTTTTACAATAGGAAAAAAAGTGATGATCTTTTCGATATAAAAGTCAATAATGTGACGATAGAAATGTCATGTTCTAATAAGTTTTTAGGTACTTATATCGATGCTGACTTAAGTTATACATGTCACATTGATCATGTCTGTAAAAAAATTAATAGTAGTTACTATGCTATACTACATCTAAAAAATTCTGTCGACACAAAAAGTTTGATTAATATTTACCACGCACTTGTTAACTCGGTGCTTTCATATAATGTTATCCTGTGGGGAAATATCACTGTTGGCAATTGTAATAGAATATTTGTTACCCAAAAAAGAATTATCAGGCATATTTTCTCATTAAAACCAACAGATTCGTGCCAACCAGTTTTCCGGGAACACAAAATACTAACTTTTCCGTCCCTTTATATTTATAATTGTATTTTATATGTAAAAAAAAATATCGATACGTTTCAAGCTAATGCCGCCCATCATAATTATAGTACGAGACATGGTTCTCTCCTCGAGTTACCCAGACATCGTTCTTGTTTATTTGAAAAGACTCCATCATATGCTGGAAGAAAATTCTATAATAATTTGCCAGAAGATATAAAGTTAACAATCCCCCTGCACCACTTCAAAAAGAAACTAAAATCATTTTTGATTAATAAATCTTATTATACTGTGACTGATTACCTGGATGATGTGTGATCTGCAGATTTTTAGATAATTCAGTTTTACTAATATATTTACATGTTAATATAGTTCTGTGTAAAATTTTGTTTAGTGTGTAAAATTGTCATTCGCATATTAATATTTTAAATAATGGATGTTTTTAAAAATTACTAATTTAATACCTATTTAATTGTGCATTAATGTAATGTATTTCTTTGACCTGTCCAATATCATGTATATTGATCGAACGGACCAATAAATTATTATTATTATTATTATTATTAAGTATTCTTTGTAATATTATTTATTTGTCGATCATTAATTAAAAACATAAACGAGGCTTTTAAAAGTATAAAAATGGACAGTTATACTGTAACACTTGATTTATAACAATTTCTATCTCTACCTCACGTATCTGCAAACTATGTAACTATTCTTTATAATTTATTTTAAAGGAAGTTATATGCTTTCGGGATCAGTAAAGGCCTTTTAGAACATACTTAATTTAATTTATAGTGCATCTTTATATTGTTTGGAGTAAAAGTTGACTTTGTTGTGAAGTTAATATACTCTTAGGAAATAACAGAACAATGTGGGTTTGTTAAAAATGTAACAAATTAATGAACAATTTATCACAGCTTAGAATGCTCTCTCTAACCATTAAATGAAATTGTAAGTACTAATTATAAGTATAGTAAATTTTTTTTCTCCTAGTTTATTACATTTTTCCTGGAACTTGAAGGACTGGACGGGGTGAAGTTTTTTTACTCTTTCTTGGTTTAGTCTGTATCCATAGGTCAGGGAAGTCATGTTATAGGAACATACCTCTGCTTTGAAACCTGTATTCTGTTGAATGTTTTTGCCCATGAGTTGTTGCTCTTCTACGCTGTTGACGAAGTCGTCTTACATTGTGGCCTGCCTTCGCATGACGTTTTATTACATTGGAAACGGTTGATTGCAATACGTGTTCAGCTATGAAAAATTGATGTCCTTCTTAATGTAATACTACGACAGTAGCGTACTCTTCAGGTGTGAGATTTCTCGATCGTCCATCACGGTGATTCATTTCAAGAGAATTCAGGAAATCTTGTGGCTCGCATACAAGGTGAAAAAGAACATTAACATTTTTATTGTGCCTACGTAAAAAAGGAACTAAGAGCCTGTTTTTATTAGTATCAAAGAAAATTGCAGAAAACTTGTGTTAATCCAACGCATTACGCTGAAAAAATTATGTGTCAATTTTTCAATGCAGAGTATTAAATATTCCAAAATCTTTATTGAATAATTGACAATTGTCATATGATTTCCATACACTGCATCTGCTTTTGAAAATTAACTATAATAAAATATATAAATATATACAGAGTGTGCCATAAGCAATGATACATAGAGCAATGTCAGATTTCTTACGTATAAATATCACGATTTAACCAAACTTACCTTAGTCCAAAAGTTGATATTAACAGAGATACCGGGTATCAAATTTAAATTTTTGTTTTAGTTTTGTAAATAATTTATTTAAGAATTGAAATATTTTAACAAAATTTTGTGATTTTTTTTAGACGAGGGATTCAAATCTATTCATATTTTTGCTGTTATTACTACTCACAGTAGTGTGCGTGTCGTTCATATGTCACATATTTTTACCGAATTTTTTTAAATTTTCTTTAAATAAGAATTCCTATTTTCCTGTCTTGTTTACGTAAAAAAGGTATACCTTCTAAACGTCACTACGAGTAACCGTTTTCGAGATATTTGGCTTTAAAATAATCAATGCAATCAATTTAAATTAAATAAAACATCTTATTATTGTGTGATTTACAGAATATTTGATAGTGAAGCAAACAGTATAAAATTAAATTCTCTTTTTTCAATTTTTTTATATTTCAACACTAGCAAAAAACGAAGAACAACGACTTTCAAATAAATAAACTTAAAATTTGAGAAAGAGTTTTTATTTAAATACAAATTTCATTTAAAAAATAAATAAATAGATAAGTAACAATAATTAATAAAAAAAAAAAGATGTGATCGGTAACAAATGTTCGAAGAGACTTCTGTTTACTTCAATACATGTGACGATGCGTTTATTAAACGACCATCTTATAATAAATAATAACTGTTCGTTTTGAAATGATTCGATAGCATTTCTAATTCTCTGCAATAATTCTTCTCGATTATTTATTGTATCTTGATACACAGGAGATTTCATGAATCCCCACACAAAAATCCACCTGATTAAAACAGGACTCCGCGCAGGCCAAGGCATATTGTAATTAGAAAGTTTCTAACCAGTATAAAAAATGCGATGAAGCTCCATCTTGCACAAAAAACATATTTTGCCTTAAATATAGTGGCACGACAGAAACGAGCAAACTGTAACCTGGCTGGAAGATCGGCCTCCAGCAGATTTTGAACAGGCGAAAAATGGTACGGATAAAGCTTTTCTTGATGAAAAATCCTTGAAATCGTTGACTTACTTACTCCAGTAACAGCAGCCATACGCCTCATACTTATTTCTAAGTTTTCTGCAATACGGACCAAGATTTCCTCCTCCTGTTCGATAGCAATACTTTTCGGGCGTCCAACGGTGTCTCCTTTGGGATGAAAGGAACCAGTTTCCCCCAATCTACTGTAAATATTATGAAATAATTTAAAATCCGGCTGCCTCCTATTTGGACAATAAGCTCTGCGTCCATTAAAATTTTCTTGCGCGTATACGCAAACCATATCGCGCATATCTTCGTTTGAAAATAAATTATGTCTTGGCATTCTAAACTTAATTTTGTTAGATATTCTTTAACGACACACAAAATGCTGGCAAACAACAAGTAGGTTTGACAGATATTAATTTTGGAAGCGTCTCTTATTGTTTTTGTTTTAATCAAAGCCTACTTTGAAAAATTGGACAACCCTAAATCATAATTTAAATTGGTAGTATTGAAAATCAAATATCTCGAAAACGGTTACTCGTTGCGACATTTAGAAGGTATACCTTTTTTACGTAAAGAAGACAGGAAAATAGGAATTTTTATTTTAAACAAATGAAAAAAATTCGCCAAAAATATATGGCATATAAACGACAAGAAAAATAGGTGGCGCCCTCTACAGATAACAGCAAAAGTATGAATAGATTTGAATTCTTCGTCTCAAAAAATCTCCAATCACCAAATTTTGTTAAAATATTTCAATTTTTAGAGAAATTCTTTAAAAAAAAAACTAAAACAAAAATTTAACTTTGACACCTTATATTTCTGTTAATATCAACTTTTGGACTAACCTAAGTTTGGTTAAATCGTGATATTTTGCGTTAGGAATCTGCCATTGCTTTATCTACCGATACTTATGGGACACCCTGTATATTTGAGTAAATGATGGCTCCCCGTAGTCACTAAGAAAATAATGAGAAACACTTAAATTCGGAAGAATCAGATGTTTTACTAACAAGTATATTTGTTAAATTCTTGGCCACCAGGGGAAATAAAATAGATAACTGAAGACGAGAAAAATGTCAACCTAAAATAATATGCTTAAAATATAATAAATAATGAAAATAAGTTATATCTTATAAAATATAAATGTCAGTTGTAAATTAAAAAAGAGAAATTAAACTTTCTGCATTGAAAAGACAGAAATATAATATAGACAATTTGATTAATCACTAAAAGTTTTTGCTGTAATAATTGTGAACTGGAAAATAATTTGAAAAGTTTCAGTCTCAAAACAGTTTGAGAAACAGAACTGCTATTGAAACATTTCTACTCCTTTTAAATTAAATAAACTTTTTTGTATATAGAGAAACAAAGTTATTCTGATGTATCACATTTTAAAATTATATTTAAAACTGTTCTTTCTAGGAATGTAGAAATATTTTTATTCCATATTGAAGCAAGAGCAAGAAGCAAGAGTCTATCAAACTTAATTTTTACACCAGGCAAGCATTTTTAAGTGTTAAATATACCATGCTTTCATGTCTTTCATGTCTTCACACTCCATAGGAGCTACATAGAAACACAGAAACGTAGATGGATACATGATATAGAAAATCCAAAACTGATCACCGTATTTCCCAAATGCCTAAACCTGGAAACTTAAAATTTTGTATGGAAGTTTCTTTCAGAACCTAGAACTGAGATAGGATGGACGATGATGTTAGATCTACAAAGGGCGAGCAGGAATCAAGTTTCTTTGATGTATCTATTGAACCAGCAACCAGTGCCCTGACATTTAAAACACGTTCGCTGTCCAATGACCCACCTATGGTTCATGCCTTATGTTTTCCGTAAGTCCTGTGCCCCATATTTGGCTCACGTTTGGGTTCTATTTCATATTAGATTTTAAGACGGACTGTCGATGAATGGCCAGGTTTTCTACAGGGACTCCTTTGTATAACAAGGTTACTATAAAAAAACATACATATGAACCAAATTTGGGGCATGGACTTACATTAAACCATTAGTTACTACATATCTCATTGGACTCTATGCATGTAATTTTTTAATTACATGCATAGTAGAGAGTCCCATCACCCAAATATGGTATATGGTTTTTTATATGGGAACTCCTGGCTATAGTTTATGGCTGACCATTGGGACAGCGAACGTGTTAAAATGAAGGTTCTTTTCTACATTCGGATGAGATATTTTGAATGTTTTTGAAATTTCAATCATTTGTATGATTATTCAACCGACTTGATTGATTGATTGATTTACCAGCGTGCGGTAGACATTGCTGCCACTCACAGAGTTATACAGCTGGGACTGATACGTCCACGCTGGGTTGGACTAAGGTCATGCTTGTTGCCAGCGGCGAGAGCCACATGGCGCATGGTAAAGGAATGTGGGATGGGAGGTGTAGGTATTTTGAGATGTGTCGCGAGGGAGCGTTTAAGCTCCCTTTTTTGTGTTTTTGGTTCTGGACTTCTGCCACTTCTGATTCTTCTTGTGAAATGTTGCTACGTTGTGTCGTAATATGGAGTGTTTATGCTCCTGTTTTTGTGTTTCTGTTTCTTCGAATCTTCTTTTTCGGAATCTTCTGATTCCTCGGTTTTCGATCATGGTAGAGTATATCAGTATATAACGTTGCGATTTCTTTGTGGTGTTCATTTTTTTTATTCTGATCCTCTCAGTTGTTGTTCTCCTCTGTAGCATGGCCTCCCTATTTTTAATTTGTTGATGTTAGATCCTAGCGCTTTCTTTAATAGATGTGTCCTTGGATATGTCCCCAGTACTTCATTGCGAACATTTCTATCCTTTTTTTTAATTGTCTTTCCTAATAGTGTTGATGTTTTATGTCACTGTTTTCGTCTTGTTGCTTTTGTGGGTATTTGGACGATGTCCCTTTCTGCCCTTCTAAAAAACTTCTTTCTTTTGTGCTCTGTATTTTGTGTTCCTCTCCGCTGGCCCAACTCTCTTTTGTTGACGGGTCTCTTTCCATTATTAAGCTTTTCTTGAAGTATGTTTTCAGTCCAGATGTGTCCTGCGGCGATTAGGAGATCATCGACGTATGTGTGTGTTTTCTTCAAAAATACAATTTTTCCTAAAAAAGGCCGCACCACGCATTTCTCCGCTGAAGTGTTGTGAGAATTCCGTTTTGACGCAGTATATCAACAATGCTTCATTGATTATTTCAGGTTCAATTTAAATTAAATTCATTTGAATACTTTTGATAATTATGAAAAGCCTCACTTGAAAATTTTTAAGAAAGAGTTATGACCATACTTTAAGAGTAATGCGTTTGATTATTGCAGGTTTAATTTCAATTATATTCGCTTGAGTACTTTTAATAATTATTTTAAAAAATAATTATTTGAGGGTTAATATAAGAAATGTATATGACCATACTTTACAAACAATACGTTATTGATTATTTCGGGTATAATTTAAATTAAATTCATTTGAATATTTTTATAATGATAAAAAATAATTTACTTTGAGGTTTATACAGGGATATTATGTTCATATTTCAATAATTTATTGCTCTCCATAAATTTGTCGACATATATCGACTATTCAATGGTTTGGATCAAAACACTTCAATGGCAGACACTTGTACGTCATTAAGACATAAATGGGAACTTAGAAATGAAAAGGTACTTATCTCTTATTCCTATTATTTACTGCGCCTTGGTCTCGGGTCGTTCGTTTATATTCTCGTTTCTTCATGCACCACACATATCATTTTACGGGTAATTTTTTGGGCTAGAATTCACCTGAGCTTTATCAAAATCGCAATTTTAACTGATAATTCTGTGTTTTAAATGGGAGCGTTTCAGATACACAACCGTTCACTCCGACCTATCCCACTCGACTCCCTTGTAGAATTATTCAACCGACTTAAAAAATAAATAAAAAGGACGAGTTTCTCAGTTTTATACGTGTAGATGTCTTTTTATGTGTGTTGAATTTTTACTCTGGATTAGCTTAAGCAATTTCTATGAAATCTTTCTCAAACTGCAGGGTACGGCTCAGAGGTGGTCTCATAATAATTTCAACAAGCTACGTCTAGTGTAAAGTGAATTTGGAAAAAAAATTTGAACTCAAATTTGGCGAATGTACAGTGGTGAATTTCGTCGGAATTGTGTCAAAATTAGCAGTTAGGTATTTTAAGAATCTGGTGTTAAAAATTGAGAATTCAAAATGGTGAACACAAAATTACCACCATAATTGCAATACTTTTGCAGATTTATTTAAAATTTGATACATGGAGATTTCAGGATTCTCTGATAAGGAATGTGCGTTATATTTAACTATGTATTAAGATAATATTGAACCTCCTGTAAAAAATATCGTAAAAAATTATGAAATCAAGTTTCACAGTCACTCGTCGCGTCGCTCAGTTAATTGAACTACTACCTAATATTTATACTTTTCCATAGAATTGTAATTTCTGTTACCAATAAGTTAGATTGGTGCTAAGGCTTTCCCGGAGCTGGTGATCTGGTTGCTGCTTTCCGGGTCTTCTTCCGCGTAGACTTGATTGAGTGCTTGACGTTTCGACCATCTTGTCGTGGTCTTCTTCTGAAGCGAAGTGTCTGCTGGACTGAGCTCCTCTATTTATACAGGTGGCGTCTTGCGGATCATTGCTCATGCGGAACATCGACTTCCACGTTATTGGTAATTATAGTCACGATTATAGTTATTCGGATATTTATTTATTTCAGTGGCTTCTCTGTATCTTCCTGGCCAATAATTCTTGGTGTTGGCTAATGTCTTTGTTTTGTCGAATTTTATCAAATGGCCGGTTTCTTCTGAATGTTCGGCAACTGCTGATTTTAAAGAATTTCCCTTCTTTGTATTGCTAATGTATTCTCTGAGTCTGGTATTTGTAAGTCGTTTGGTATCTCCGATGTAAACTTGTCCACAGGAACATGGAATGCTATATACTCCTGGTGTTTCGAGTTCTTCTGGACCTTTGTATTTGGAAAAATGTTGTGCTACCTTCTGTTTCGCATTATATATTACTTTGACGTTCTTTTTCTCCAAAACTCTTCCGATTCTATCAGTTCCATCCTTGTATATATGGTAGGTAAGCTATTGTCGTGTATTTCTCCTCTTCTTTTTCTTCTTCTGTTCTGTTTGTATCTTGCCTCTTTATTGCGTTGTCTATATCCTTCGGTTCTTCGGTTTGTATCCATTTTTTTGTAGTGATGCTTTAAGGTCCGATATTCTCCTTGGAGATGTTCTGTCTCACAAATTTGCATTGCTCTATGTATTAGTGTGTTAATGACGGCCTGTTTTTGGGTTGGGTGGTGGTGAGAATTAGCTGTAGGTGTGCGTCAGTTTTCTGTATACGTTGTGTTCCAATCCTCCGTTGTCCTTCTTGAACACGAGGACGTCCAGAAATGGGAGTTTGTTATATGTCTCTATTTTCATGGCGAATATGATAATATAAGCTGTTTAGGTAGTCCTTGAAATTCTGCAGTTCCTCACGGCCATTTTAATTGGTAGTTGTCCACGGCGTATATTTGGAATGTTTCTATAAATAAGTTGGCGAGTACTGATGATGAGGGTGAACGTATTGCTGCTCCATCTTTTTGTCTATATAGGCTTCCATTAAAGATGAGGTAGGTCAAGTTGACACAAAGCTCCATCAGGTTTGCTAAGGTGGTGTCCAAACGCTTGTTCTGGAATTCTTCCCGAGCTAATTATATTTATTGTTAGTTTAAGTTGAAAAGAATTTTTATTTTTGTTATCTGCATTTTAACTTCAATTAAATATGCTGAAGTGAAAATTCCAGTCACGAAATTGTAAACCATTTCCAGATACACTGCAGATCCAAAATTTGACACTGTTAGATATACTATTTTCAAAACAAATCTAAACTAAAGAGGGAATAATTGCAAATGTGAGGTGCTAAACATTCATAGAAACATAGAATAATATCACATTTTTTGATAAAGTCAATACCAGAATAATAGAACTATCTAATTCACCTCATTATTTTTGTTGAATTGCTTGTAACTAAAAATATTAAAAATGGATTAAAAAATGAACGTTTCAAACAAGAAAAAGATCACTTCTTTGGCTGGTATTCCTTAATCAAATTAAGACCGAAAAAATTCCATAATAGATTTATATTGTATGTGAGTATAAATATCTAATGTATTCCCTATAATTATTGGGTGCAGTATGCCCAATCTTTAAATTTAATTTGCATTATTCTAGTTATATAGTGAACATATGCAGAGATTTTAATATGAAAACATCAACACTTCTACACCTCTATGAATTTTCTGGTAGAGTGGTGTCCAGAATGATGACGGTCGATCAATAATGGCTGATATTGTAGAACACCGTTCATAAAGCCGGAATCAATTATCCAATCAACTCCCTGTCATTTTCATCTATTTTCGAACAAAGAGAACATATATCTAACAAAAAAACACTGAAGTCTCTCCAGCGTCGTCTCGTGAAGAGGTTGTAAAATGGAGTTTAACTTTATTGATGAACTAAAGATTTGACTAGATCGAAATATATGAACTGGTTATAAACTCTATAAAAGACGACAATGTAAAATGGAAGTGTACCATCACATTAATAAAACTAAATATTTACAAAAATAAATGAAAATTATTTGGAATATTGCATAATATATAACACATCAGAGAAACAGATAAATATAAAATATTACAATAACTGACACGAATGAAGTGGCGAATTTATTAAATTTCTATCAATTAGGTTATTATATACCCGATAAATAATAAATCCGTTTTCCCCCTAGAATAGAATAGAAAAGTTTAGATGAATGGACTTTGTGCCTCAAAATAGAGGTCACAATATCGTTGGTGCCTAATCTAAAAAAGTTTTTAACTGTGAAGAATAGCCAAGAATACAAAATAATTTTTGGCAAGTCACAAAGTTTATAACAACAAAGACAAAATAGTGAACAAGTCTAAAAGTACTGTAAAATAGAAAATAACAAAATAACAATTATTAAGTAGTAGAGTATATTGGTGAATCCTCGGGACAATGTACTACCGCAGTTTGCCGCCATGTTGAAAAAATGGTTAGGAAGGTGCTAAAATACAACAGATTATTTAGCCTGCGTGACAGAAAAATAATATTGGACAGTTTTTCAGAAAATATCTCCACATATTAAATCAGCTAAGAGTGTCATCTAAGACAACGCGTGATGTCAAGAATTTTAATAATATCGTCTTTTACTAATAAGTTACTTGTAGAAAATTCAAACCTCTGAATCTTATCCTCATTAAACTTAAGACTATTTAAAGAAAAACAATCATTGGCTTGCTGTATGGAACTATGCTGTCGCTATTTAAGTTATTAATGTAAGAATTAAAACCCAGATTGAGTCATCGATGTAGGCAAAGTATTTTATTGGAGACATAAAATGAAAGAAATCATTAGGATATGAAATAAGCAAGCTAGAAACGTACTCTTCGCCTTTTACGTAACTTTTTATATAATTGTTACACTTCGCACTTTTTTGTAAATAATGTTAGTTTTAGATATTTTTAATTTTATAGTACGAACTTAGTTGGTAAAATAAAGTAAAAATTAAAAAAAAAAACATACCAAACCTCATTTGGGTTTCTTACCCGGGACCAAAAATTATTTTGTATTCTTAGATTCCGAGTCAAACGCGTAAGAACTACACCACCACCTTACTCGTAAAAAATTTTTACATTATAAGATACGAGCTAAAATCATATTTTCACGGTTGTATATTACATTATGAAATGTATATTTGTAAAATATATAAATATTTAGATATTAAAATGAAATATCATTCCACCAGATTTCTATTCAATTACAAAAACATGAAAATCAAAAAAAATATTTTTCAAAATATTTTAATATATTAATATAATAATGAATAATATAATATAATATAATAATGAATAATATAATAATATAATATATATTAAAATATTTTTCAAATTTAAATCATTAATAACATTTTTATTTACAGATCGATTTTGTTCAAAAATAAGGTTCTTCCTCTAGCTAACACTAACTTACTGTCCAAATTTCAAAACAATCGGATTTTTCTTTCTTGAGTTATCGTGCTTACAAGAAACGTGACGGACAGACGGACGGATGGATGGACGGACGGATGGACGGACATTTTGGAAGTTGTTCAAAATTTGTTCACTAACATAATGATACGAAAATTTTTTGTCTGCGAGCGATATTTCCGGTTTTAGAAATGTGCCGATCAAATACAATATACTCTTCGTTTTCGTATTTGCGAAGAGTATAATAATAAGAGCACCAGTGCAGTCTTGAGGCACCCTGTGCCTTATTGTTAAAAGTATGGAAGCTATGTTATTAATAGCAACACGTTGCTATCTATTGTTGAGATAAAAATTTAAAAAGTCTAGAAATAAACCGCCTGTCATAAAAGTTTAATTTCTCAAGTAACTTAAGTGAGATATAGTCGACAGCCTTAGAGAGATCACATAGGCCAACAGCCACATGCTTACCATCATCAACGCTTTCGGCTGTATCACTTACTATTTTAAAGTCGCCTTAGTGGTAGAATTTTATTTATGAAGCCAAATTGACCATAGTTTAAAACATCAATTATCAAGATAATTGACAAGCTTTTTTGAGAATAATTTCAAAAATAAAAAAAAAACTAGAATTATTGGAATGGGCCGGAAGTTACCGGTAGTATTAATATCATCTTTTTTAAGAAGATATAGAACTTTGGCAACCTAAGCACTGATGCATGCATTGATAAGCATTGTAAGTGGGAGTAAAATGATGTCAAAGGTGTTTTTAAGAATTTGACTAATTATACCATAAATCTTGGTGCTATTAGAGTATTTTAAATTATTTACCTTCTCAGCTACTTCCTATGTAGATTCAAGAAAGAAGGATTTTAAATTAGGTAGTCTTTTTAAAGTATATTTGGCAGGTAGTTGATATTATTGCCAAAAAAAAAACCTGATAGTGAAAAATATATAGAGTGTTCAACCCGTATATTCAACAGGAAGTAAAATGGTAAACTCTTAGCTCTTCCACAGGTAACCGCCGTACACTAACTTCAGGATTTTCTTTTAATCTTCAAAATGCCCTCCTCGTCTTCGAATCTTCGAGCAAAATTGTTCATTCAGTATCTCCGATCAAAGAACTTATTCCTAGATACATACCAGCTTCAGCATATGCTTTGTTTGCTCCTAAAATGTCTCATCATTCATAAAAATTACATTTCTCTATTCTATCTGAAAGTTTACAAATAATAAGAAATATTATACATATTTAAATGGCTAAATTGTTAATATTTTTATTTTAATGTTGGTCATTATAATTTATTATGTTTCTGCACTATTGAATGACATATTTAATAAACACACCACAAATTATACAAGCTCCAAATTAAATGTCAAGATTGTCTGGGCGAAGAGAAAAATTTTATTTGAGGCTTGATTCTTGTACACACACTAAATCACAATTTTATTTTTTTCGCCCCCTTTAATAATGAGGTCGGGGTGGTAATTGGGATGGAAAATGCCGAAAAATTTTTTTAGACCTAGCTTCTCTTGTAAAGGATGTTTTTTTTAGAGGAATAGAACTTTAAAATGAAATAAAACACATAAAAATCTTGCTAACGCCCATGGTATTGAATTTACTGGAAGTATAATGTTATGCCATTAGTGCTTAAATATAATTTCGGGCATGTGGGTATCGCGGCTGGCTCGAATGTAGCGCAATCTGGAAGTCCAATTTTCGATCACTTCTTCGAGCAGCTGGGGCCGTGTGTCGGCAATAACTCATCTAATGTTGGCTTCCAAATAGTCCAATGTCTCTGGTTTATCGGCGAAGACTAGTGACTTCACATATCCTAACAGAAAATAATCTAAGGTGTGATATCACACGACCGTGGAGGCCAATTCACAGATCCATGACGCAAAATTGAATTGAATTGATGAGAATGAGGATCAAGAACAATCTTGTTTTCGGCCCATTCACCGAACGTCCGACGTAAATGATGGTCACGCGGCTTTACTTCGTACACCAGCTAGATCTTGTAGGTAAGCTTGTAGTCCACGATCGTTCCTCAAAATCTTCCATAAGGTGGAAGGACGCAGCTCCAATTGCTGTGCACGTTGACGAATCGACTCATTTGCACAATTTGCAAGCGTTGTTCTGCCGTAAGTTTATTCATGGTGAAATGGCAAAACATTCTGAGCACGAATCAGCTGTCAGTTGTTAAATTAACTGTCTCTAGAAACAGTGTCGCCAATTTAAAAAACAAACTTCTAAAAAACACACCCTTTATATACTAAATGCCAATTTTATGAATTCTCACTTGCCTGATTTCCCATTTACCCACATTTACCTTGATTTACCCCCCAACCCTTCAATGGAATAAATCAGAATACAATCTAACTCCAGAAGTCGTTAAAATACCAAATGTACCAAATGTGTACCAAATTTCAAGTCAATATCTTAGACAGTTCCAGAGTAATCGTGCGCCCAAAGAAAAATACAGACAGAATTTTTTTTTCTCAAACTTAAAATCTCGACGTTTCGTGACTCTCTATGCCCATTAAAATAATAAAAAGTTAAAAAAAAATGTTTTGCTTCTATACTTCCACTGGATATGGAAATAATAGCAATGACATTAACATAGCGCGCGCACAATGTGTTGTGTGATAATAACATTTTTGTTTTTGTGTAATTTCCATACATTGAAGTTTATCCAAGTTTATATGTATTTATTAAAATAACGACTGGACTACCTATTTTAAGTAATAATTGTCGGTTAAATTTTCATAACTTTAGGTACATAATCGCGGATTTAACAAATATTATAGGTAGAGGGTACACATGTTTTATTCTAAGAGAATTATGTATTGAAATTGAAAGGATATTAAAATTCAATTGCTATTCATATTATTACAACTGTAAACATGTTACGACTATGATGTTTATACTTACTTATGATATGAAACGATCGATTTACTTTCTTTCTAAACTATTTTAATGGCGGACACGACAAACGGAGATTACGCATAATCGAACTGAACCGATCGTGTCCGAAACGTTACGAATAGATCTACTACGGCCAATTAGGAACTTAGGGGATGTTTGCAACTAAAGGGCCTTAGACTGACTATCTTGGCAACAAACAAACCAATAGACATTATGTATCTAGAGATAAGTTCTTTGATCGGAGTTCAGTATGGTGTCCTCATTTGAAATCTTTTATATTTTACATTATTTTAGCAAACCAATAAGTTCGATTTCTTGACACATTCAACAGGTCTGTATTCTTCTCCGCAGCAATAAGAATATCTCAATCTCAATAAGAATATGATTATTTACAACTATTAAAAACATTATTTTGGGTATTCAGCAGAACTTTCAAAGAAACTATTCGTTCTTTTCATACACTATTGATCAAAGTCTGATCATGTTAGTATATCAACAAAAAGTCTCCCTTACCAGACATCCTATCAAGCATCTCTAGCCCCACCTAGAGAATACTTCATCATAAATAAACATGTGTTATATTTCAAAGCCAAGAATTATTAAAAAGCATAAAGAAAACCGCTGCCCAAGGAATCACTACTTCCACAACCAGATTTCCTATCCAACGAGAAAAATTCATATGTCGAAATAATTGTTCGTGGAACTTTAATAATATAATATTTGAAATCGTCTACCCCAAGAACCCATAAAACTATATCCCACACCGGTAGTGGGGTGGAGGTGGTTTTAGGGGGTTGAAGTGTGGGTTGATGAAGTAAAAAATATTTTGAGGATTTTGGTTCTTGTACACACAATTTTTTTTTCATTCCCTTTAATAATGGGGTGGGGGTGGTAATAGAGGTGGCTAATGTTAAAAAATTTTTCGAGACCTTGGCTTCTCTTGTATATACTAAATACTAATTTTATGGACTCTTACCTGCTTGATTTACTTATTTACCCCCTCCCTCCCCATTTACCCCAATTTACCCCCCAACCCTTCGACGGAATAAGATGAAAATTCTAGATTTCGTTAACGTACATATGTGTACCAAATTTCAAGTCATAATCTTAAACGGCTCCAGAGAAATCGTGCGCACAAAAAGTTACAGACAGACAGAACGACCTCAAGAACGACAGACCGACAGAAATTTTCTTTCGCTCAAACTTAAAATCTCGACGTTTCACGATATTCTAAGCCTATCTGAACAATAAAAATTTTCAAATTATTTTTTGTCGTTACTATACTTCCACTGGATGTGGAAGTAAAATGAATATAATTTCACTCACTTAATGAATAAAATATTTCCTTCTACTTTCAACTGATTCAACCTTCTAAAAACTGGTCAACACAACATGTTTTAAAGTATTTGTCAGAATTTCGTTAATGCCGAAGTAGTAAAAAGATTTATGTGATTGCTACAATAATGCTACACAATCTGCGAATCATGCTGTACGATTTGTATAAAAAAATAAAAGCAGAGACATTTCATTACATAGTTTTTTCAGAGTATAGGTTTTATATGAGAAAGGAACGTGACAAAATCGCAGTATTTTGAAGGAAATGACAGGGTTATGGTATCAAACAGGAACAGAAGGAAAGACTTTACATTGGGTGGGTTTGCGGTGAAATAAAAAATATCTAAAGCTGTGAGATATATTGGAGAACTTGCTTTGGTTCAGTGGTCATGGATATAACGGAAAAATATTAAACGGAGCCTTTGTATAATATTAATGCCTTTGGCATTTTATTCCTGTGTCATATATAACTACTATATTTCGTGATTTTATTTCTTATTTGATGTCAATACCTTTTAGATATAACTGCCTACTTTTAACACTTATTAGAAAATTTAACAAAATGCGTACATGAGAAATATTAAACATTCTTTGGAAATCTGTTTAGACATAAGCCACTCCCACCCCATTATTAAAGGGGGTGAATAATTAAATTGTAATTACGTGTATGTAAAAGAACTAAAGGTTCAAAATTTGTTTTGGCATCACCATCTCTCGTTCTTGATCTTTATTATACCTTAGCCAGGGAAGGAGGATAATGATGGATTGAACTGTCAAGCGCGCATGTCATTGAGCAACGCTGACTTGATAAACCTTTGTAAAAATTATTTTGAATTACGCCAACTCCAAATTTAAATTCTAATAGGATCTGTCAATCTAATCACGTACGTTTTACTATCCTCCTTTCCTGGCCACGGTGTACAGTTGATAACTGAATTCGCAACGGAAGCTAACATTTTTTTTTTTAATTACATAGAAAGGTTGTCGTTACAACATGGTGATGTTACAAAGTGACTAAAATTAAATCTGACCTGCAAAATTTTGACACAATTCCTGTTAAAACATTCAGTTTAGTCAATTTTGGGTATATTTTGACGTTTTTATCAAATTATTTCAAATAAAACGTCATTATTACAAAATTCAATAAAATTATTAGGACAAAATGTCTATTGTATTAGTAATCAGCAACCCTCAAAACACAAATCCGTTGAATTTTGCAATAGAGATATATTAAATTTGAAATAATTTGACAAATACGTCAAAAAATACCCAGAAATAACCAATATCTCGAATTGTGTCCAATATTCGTCAAAATATCTATTGTATTGGTAATCAGCGACCCAAAAAACATATAATTTCATTAGATTTTGTAATAAAGATATGCTATATTTGAAATAATTTGATAAAAATTTCAGAAGTACCCAAAATTGACTAGACTGAAATGTTTAATTGTTTTAAAATTGAAACTCTTTCTAAGCGATTTGCATTAAAAAATTTCGAAAAATATTTTTTCCCAAAATATCCATTTGGTCAAAAAAGTACTGCTAAAAGTTCTGCAAAGTGAATTTTAATCCATTATTCAGGTGAAACTATTAAATACAGAGAATTATTATTAACAGAAAAAAAAAAAATAAAAATATAGTTTAGAAATTATAAGTAAAACAGTGGAAAATTTCATATCTGGATATAACTTCACATTGTAAGCAACTTCTTTAAATAACATTTTTCGATATCTTAAAAAATAAAGGTACTTTTGAGAAAATTTCAAAAAAAGTAATTTTCCGACATAAGCGTCAAGACTAACACATTTGTGGAGCCCCCTTTTCGTTTGAGAACATAACTTTTATCAAAAATAACAACAGTTTCCCATATGGTGCAAACTTTTTAGCGAACACTGTACATTTGAGTTGCTTACATTTTCCTACCAATATTTCTTTATTACGAAAAATTGCACCCATTACTGGATAATGTTTTATCTCTTTTTTATCCTATGTGAACACGATTCTTGAAAAAACTGTAATCTCGTAATATTCTTACAATCCAACCACCATTGAACATCTGTCTGCATGTCGGAAATCCTTTATCATTGGATAGAAAGATATCTGAGCAGTCAGTAATGTATCAATTTCAAAACGTGCGTGCAGCAGTAAAATTATAAAGAACAGGAAAACAACGACGAGAGTATAACATGAAATATAGCGTCTATATATTTACGTCAGAATTTTGAAATGATGTAAACCGAATAATTTAACACGTATTTCAATAATAGTAGCTATCAGTTACTCGTATTTTTTTTGTGACGGAATTCTTTTTGTCACTAGATGCACAATTTTTTATTAAAAGAAATGTATGCTGAGATTTATCGCTGAGTCTAAGATTTAAATATATATAAATTTGCCAAATTAATCCTGTCTTGACTTCTTTCAGATTGGATAAACTCAAAAACTAAAAGTGTATGCAGGAAATTATTGCATTCATAGAATAAAAATCAATATCCAACTCTGAAAAAGTTGTAAATGGAATACTGTTGCACTAACGCCGATACCCTGAACACGACGCATGCTTCGGCAACAAAGTTATCTGGAGACTGAATTTAACCATCTTCTGCAGCTCTATGGTCTGAGAGCGATTCTATTTTTGCTGCCTCGCATTGACAGAATATATGGTCATCTGTTTCCGACACCTTTTCGCAAAGAGGTTGCCTTCATTGAGCCTCATTTATTTGCCGGTATCAGTTCACAGATGCATGGCCTATGAACAACCGTTAGGCTTGATTCGTGCTTAGCATGAGCAGTTGCTGATGACATATTTTTGTGAATGATTCATCTATAAATGATTTGTCGTATCTGTTACCCAGAATGTTCAACCAGTATCTGTATGTTATTCCTTGAATATACGTCAAGGTCTATCGGACACTCTACAGGTAGCAATTCTTAACGGATTTATTTGAATTTTGTTTGGTCACTTACGGAGAATATTTACAAAAGCAAACAAACAATTATGAAACAAAATAGTAAGCACAAGCAGTGGTAATTGCTACTATTGCTTTTAGTCTCTATTGCACGTAGTTGAGATAAACGCTCTCTGACGGAGGTGTGCATCCTTACCATGTTTGGTAGGCAGATTCTCACATTATAACTAATGGGAGGAATTCTACAAAGGTAATTAGGACAATAAGAAGTCATTAGAGTAATAAGAAGTGTTTAGAGATCAGACAAGTCCATCGTAAGAAGACAGATTCAATGAAGTTAAATGTCTAGAAATAATACTGGATCAAGGGCTTACCTGGAACTCACATTTAGAAAAAACAAATACCAAGCAACTGCGGCTATCTAGACTTGCCGCAGGCTGTTTGGTAAAGCTTGTAGTCTAAAACCAAAAATGACCCACTGCTTTTATCTCTCGGTTGTGAGACCCATAGTCACCTATGCATCATGTATGTGGTGGCCAAAAACTGACGAAAAACTAACACAAGAAAAGTTGCAAAAGTTGCAACGCCTTACCTGCTTAGGGATTACAGGAGCAATATGCTCTTGTCCCACAGCAGCTATGGAGGTAATGCTAGACCTACTTCCTCTACGTCTACATGGGAGGAAGAAGGCAGCATCCTAAGACTGCAACAGGTACTTTCTTTCAAACCAGGCGATTTGTTTGGTCACTAAAGATTCTGGAATCAATTGAACTGGAATACACTGACACAATGCCAGTCAAGCGGGACTTTAACATATCCGTTAGATGAGTAGGGTCGAAGTCCTGCAGTTGGTGAAAGGGTGAGTCATCTGGCGCACAGATAGATAGAAGATGGCTGAAAAGGTTGGCGTAGGCATAGTGGGGCCTAATTGGAGGCTATCCAGAGCCCTAGGCAAGACCCCAACCATCTTCCAAGCAAACATCTATGCTCAGAAATGCTTAAATAATGACATTCGAAGGGCAAAGATCTATATACATTCAGACAGCCAGGCAGCATTAAAATCTCTCACGTCCTATACCTTTTAGTCTTAAATTTCCTGGGAGTGTAGATAATCCCTGAAGTAACTGGCAAAAAACAATAAGGTTACCTTAATGTGGGTGCCAGAGCATGAGGGAATAGAAGGAAATGAATTAGCTGACGCCCTAGCAAATAAAAGATACTGGAGCCCGATTTTTTAGACCCGAACAGTTTTGTGGCTTATCCAAGGGACACGTAATGGAAGAGATCCAACAGTGGGAAAAGGCACAGAAATAGTCCAACTGGAGGAATACTCCAGGCCATAGACAAGCGAAAAAGTTCATCACATTGCCCCTTGAGATCCTTGAGATATCATCTTAAGAATATGGGCAAGGCAGACAACGTGCAGATACTGTGACACTGCAATAGAAACTGCGGAACACATTCTTTGCGAATGCAAGATGCTAGTCCGCACTACTAAAGTACCTAGAAAAGGTGTAACTGACGCCTGAAAACATAGGAAAATTAACCCAGTCCTGGGCAACAACTAATTGTAGGATAATTCACGAAACATCTTTAAGGTCGATGTGAAGAAGGCCTGAAAGAGCTGAGTCACCTCTTGAACAATTTACAAACTACAGGAAGACAGAATGGAGAGAGCAGTAAGCAATCCGTGGTAGGTGGTATAATAAACTGAAGCCACTCTTGCTATTACAGAACTCCAATCCTTGATCGCCTCTTAAAGTAACTGAACCCCACTGAGATTAGAAAAATCCATCCTACTTTAAAGCAAGAGCGACTGGCACCGTTAAGAAAATGTAGAAAATATATATATTTCTTTCCTGGGGCTATGTCGTTCAGTTGTGAGAATTTGCAGGAGTAAGTATCGCAAACGAAACCTTTTTTATTAATAATAATAATAATAATAATAATCTTTATTCACCATTTGTAATGATACAGATTATGTATATATGGTAAGTCAAGAACAGATAAGTAAATAGTACAATATAACAATGAATAAACAAATAACAACAAGATAAAAAACAACACGTATACAAGAGAACACAATTATAAAAAAGAAAAATAAATATAATTGTCACAAAGTTAAAAAGAATGAACCATTAATAATAGTAATAAAAAAAAAGAAACAGACTGAACTATATAGTAGTTTATATAATATCGTTTAAAAATTCTTCAATAGTGTAATATCCTTTTTGTAAAAAAATTTTTTTAATAGTAATTTTAAATCTGCCGATGTCCATATTTTGGATATTACTTGGCAGTTTGTTATATAATGTAACAGAATTATATTGAAGGGATTCTTTGAAAGTCGATGTCCTATGTAGGGGGATTGTTAAAGTATTCTTGTTTCGAGTATTATACAAATGATGTTCAGATAGACTCTTAAAAGTATCCATATTTTTTTTCGTATTAAGTAAACATTTATAAATATAGATACAAGGCATCGTCAAGATTTGTTTGTTTTTAAAACTAGTTTTGCAGCTTTCTCTGCAGTCTAAATTGGATATTAGTCTCAATATTCGTTTTTGTACATAGTACACACTAGTGAGTCCTACTTCATTCAACATAGCTTTTAGTTGAAGTAATGCAAAGTAAGCTTGATTTAACTTTCTGCATACACGTTTAGTATGCTGTTCCCAAGATAAATTGCTGTTTACAAGGGTGCCAAAAAATTTAGAGCAATCACTTAAAACTATACCAGGTAAAGTAACCGTACGTCTTAGGTTGAAATTTAAAAATATGGTTTTATTCACATTCAGCATTAGTCTGTTTCGATCGCACCAAGTACTCATCTCGTTTAATACAGTATGAACTTTTACAGATAATTCTTCAGGGCTATCAGCAGTTACCGTAATGGTTGTGTCATCTGCATACATGATGGTGAGGCCATTTTTGATAAAATCTGGGAGATCGTTAATGTAAATTAAAAACAGTAGTGGGCCTAAAATAGATCCTTGAGGAACTCCCAAAAGAATATCAAAAATATCCGATTACACTTCATTGCATTTTACACGAAGAGATCTGTTTTGCATGAATGAAACGAGACAATCCAGTAATTTACCTCTTATACCAATAGCCTGTAGCTTATCAGCTAAGATATCTTTATTGACAGAGTCGAAAGCTTTTGAGAACTGTCACAATATACTTACCATTATCTAATTCTTTATAAATAAAATCAAACAATTTAGAAGAAGCACTCTCTACCGATCTATCCTTTCTGAAGCCATGCTGGGAATCTGTTAATACATCATATTTTTCTAAGAATATTGTTACTCTATTACTGATAATATGTTCAAAAATTTTAGATATTACAATCAGTAATGATATTTGACGATAATTTTCCAGATTAAGTTCACAGCCTTTTTTAAATACCGGAATAACGGACGAGATTTTTTGTGCATCAAGAAAGTGACCACTTGAGATTGATTTATTAAATAGGTATAACAAGGGATCAATTATATTTGATGATATACTTTTGATTATTTGTATGGTTAAGCCATCCAAGCCTGACGACTTTTTGTTTTTGAGATTATTTATGGCTTCACTTAGTTCTGATTTTGTAATGTCATAGAAAAACATTGAATTTACGTTATTTTCAGATACTGTATGCAGTAATGATAAATTATATCCAAAATATCTTTTAGCATTCATTGGGGCTGCGGTAACAAAGTGAGAAGCAAAACTGTTAGCAATTCTATTATTATCAGATATTCTTTCATTATCAATAATTAGTTCGATGAGTTTCCTTAAAACTTTATTTTTTCCAAGTCTTTGGTTTACAATATCCCAAGTTTTTTTCGACCTGTTTTCAGCATTATTTATTTGGTTGTTATAAAAATTTTTTTTAGCGTTTCTAATGTTTATTCTGTGCTGTCTTTTCCCATCGCTATATATGACACAGTTGTTATGATTGTGGACACTTTTCAAGTTATTATGTAGGGTTTTAAGCGCTAGCCGTTCTTGAATTATTTCATCACTTATCCAACCATTGTCCCTGTCGTTATTGATTTTATTTTTTTTTATATTTAAGGGGACATGCTACGTCAAAACGCCATTGTACATCTCTCTATTTTAAATAGATACTAAGCATATTGAGATGAAATAAAGCTATAGGACGCAGGAAACTTTTTTATCTGAAACTTTTTTCTAGGATGAAAAAATGAAATGACAGAGAACGATGTGAAGTTAGTAGATATTGAACGTAAACTTGTACTCATTTTCACATCGAAATACGACATTGACGGAAACTTATCGGTAGCAGCATTCTAATCGTATAATGATTTCATGTACCGTATCATAATTTTTTTTCCTTCTATATATGGCCTTACATGCGCAGTGTTTTGGTCAATCATAAAAATTTGATCAATGATCTAATGATATACGCATAGCACTCACTGAATTTTACCAACGACTATTATTATTATTACACAAATGTAGGTTGGTAAGTACATATGTTACAGATATTTAAAGCAGTTGTACTTTAAATTGACGATTCCGTATCTAGTAATTTCTATCATTTAAACCTAATGTAAATCCTGGAAATCCACTGTAAAATAAAACAACACATTCATAATAATCCTGCCATTGTCTGCAATTATGTCTATAATTAATTTTCCTTAAAATTGGCTCCAATTTATTTCCACCAGACATCAGCCCCGATGGATAAAGCTCTGAAAGTACAGGCGACCAGAGAGTATATAATTCAATGGAAAGCAACGGGATCTAATGTTATTAAGTAGGGACCGTAATACGGTTTGCAATTATCTCAGGAAATTGAGAATCTTATCTGGATCATTATGGAAGAGACATTATTCAAAATACGCAGCGGACCGTGTAAGAAACGGGCACACACCAATAATGGGTTTTCTAAGGATGAGGGTATTTAAGTCTAAATTTAGGTGAGATAGATTTAAATGATAATTACATCTAACAATACTGAAAGCGGAATATTGTTGGTTAAATGACTATGTAACCTAAAATTAATTTATTATATAAACTTGAACCGTTATGCCTTTAGATAAGATTATAGAAAGTCGAACTTAGAGAGCTTAATTGGCAAAATTTCCAAATACTAAGAAATTTATATTGAACATATATTTGGTACAAAAAATAATAGAATAATTGAGTGGAAATATAAGGGATTCTTTGGCACATTTCAATAAAATTTAACAATTTGCACAATGTGCATAACTAGCAAAGAATGATGAATATTTACAAATTCTTAAAAATAATGATCAGAAAAGAAGCTTTCCCTCATGGCAAAATTATGAGAAAGAATTGCTAATTAAATTACTGGGAGGATATGTTAATAAACAAAAGAGTACAAGATGCCTTCAGGAAATCAGTTTCTTAATAAACTCATCATTACAACAGGTATGGTGAATTTCTGGCTTAATTACTTCTAGTGGAAGTATAATAACGACAAAAAATTTTGAAAATTTTTATTGTTCAGATAGGCTTAGAATGTCATGAAACGTGAGCGAAAAAAAATTCTGTCTGTCTGTCGGTCTGTCTGTAACTTTATTGTGCGCACGATTACTCTGGAACCATTTAAGATTTTGACTTAAAATTTGGTACACGTATGTACTTTAACGGGATCTGGAACTAGATTATATTTTCATCTTATTCCGTTGAAGGGTTGGAGGGTAAATTGGGGCAAATAGGGAATATATAGGTAAATCAAACAGGTAAGAGTCCATAAAATTGGCAGAGAAGGTCTCAAAAAAATTTTTGGCATCAGCCACCCCCATTACCACCCCCAACCCATTATTAAAGGGGATGAAAAAATATTGTGACTTAGTGTGTGTACAAGAACCAAAAACCTCAAAACATTTTTTATTTCAACCACCCCCACCCCACTACCGATATGAGATATCATTTTGTTGGTTTTTAGGGTAGACAATTTCAAATATTATATTATTAAAGTTCCATAAACAATTATTTCTACATACAAATTTTTTTCGTTGTGAGAGACTTGGATAGAAAATCTGGGTGTGGAAGTAGTGATTCCTTGGGCAGGTTTTTACAATATCATAATCTATTGTCTAATTTGAAATTTTCTTTCCCATTTATTTTAAACTGGAAATAATATAAACTAGTTTTTAGTGACATTTGCAGGTATGTCTAGTGATCTTTTTAACTACCTGAAGTGTATTTCAATTACATCTTTCTGCTATGTATTATTTTTATAAGTACTTAATATTTAGTTTGAAACTCGCGCATTAACTACAAAAAACTCTGAAATGGAAGATTATTCAGAAGCCTACGCTAAATCAGACTTTGCACAAGTTTCCTCTTTGAAATTGTCGGATCGTCCGACTTAATACCTCCTCCAGGATTAATACCTCAATTAAAACTAACGATGGATCTTGTGAAAGATTACAGAGTATGGTATTTATAAATATTTATTATTGCACATTTACATCAAATTTAACCCTTTATTTGCTTGAAAACTTATATAACATAGTATTAATGTCTACTCAATTATCTAATAAAATCAATTAAAATCTGGATGGAAAATAAATGAATGTAATATTACTTTGAAAAAATTGCATTAATAGTGCAGCAGTAGCAATACATATTTAACTTTTAACTTTAAGAAACTGGCTAATGCGCCAGGATATTGGTAGCAGAGTCCAAATACAAAATTTAGTTTAAAGAGCTTAAAAGCACGTTTTTTGGTCGGAAATTATTGTATTGTTTCCAGCATTGCATAAGTGTGCAAAAGTTTCAAATCGATACGACTATTAGAAGTGGGTGAAAAGTGAGTTGTAAGATTTGCTTACAATGTTACAGGTCGAGCTAGAGAGAAGCATGTTGTTGTTATCTAGGAAGTTTAAAAGCCTCATACCTTATAAGTTAAATACAATTGAAGTTACCTGTGGAATAACAAATGGTTTTGACATTTCTCAATTTCTATCACATTTTTGTTTATTGTTTATGTCATTCTTGTGAGGACCTCTAAAGGGAGTTGCTTGACACTCATTTCGTTGTTGGAAGTAGTTTAGATTCCTTCTTTTTTTGAGCTGATGCTGAGCCATATCGACTAACTCGTACATCGTAGGGGGTAACACAAACTACGGAGAAGTCCTACTGTAAGTACTGAACAGTTCAATTAATCTACCACAGTCCTGGAGAAACTGCAGGAGAAGATCGTCGGTTCTTACCTTTCACGATTGAATTTAAAATTTTTTGTTGCTAACACGTTACTGAGTAACGAATTTAATTTTTCAAACGTATTTAATGATTACATTTGCTTAAGAGAAACGTAGTCAATTGTAAAACCATTATATTGTCAACTAAACAGCTGTTTGGGGTTTTTTAATTTCATTTTGTATTCTCCATTTTGTATTAGTTAAGGAGTAAAAAGAAAAGAAAAAGAATTGAGAAGTACTTACTTGGTAGAAAGTAGTAATTGGTATTGACTTTTTAGTACAGGTTAATTTTGCTTATAGCTAGGTTACTCGTAAACGTTGCTCACGTTCACCTTTTATTATACTTACGTTACACCATCGTTTTTTTCTACGTTATTAATCGTGTTACTGTGTATTATACATTCATTTTAAGATTTTGTCATTGTTGGTTTATACAAACTTTTAACATATTTTTTATACGTTTCATTAAATTAAGCATATTTGATATATTTTTCCATTCCCCTCCTGTTGAGTAATCAACTGGCGCCCCAAGCTTACGTAATAACAACACTTCTTGAGTTACTATTTGATAATGATTTGTTTCATCGAAGGAATCCACGACCCGCTTACGAGCAAAAGAGCAGCCGTGTGGATGGGTAGTCAGAGAGCAAATTCTCTCCTGATTATTACGTCACACTACCTGCCACAGAATTCTTAAAATAAACACTTTTTTTCCATATAAGTTAATTTAATTCATCATTTGATTCCAGGGGCAATGAGCGTAGATTAGATTTTTTGGCAAAATTTTCCATTCTCTTAGAAGAAAATTCAAATTTTTTGAATAAAATTACGTGTAGTAATGAAACCCGATTCCACAACAATCGAGGAATCACAAGACATAATTGTCGTTACTGGTCTGAAGAGAATACTAGGTGGATGAAACAAACGGGATCCCAGAATCGTTTTGGAGTAAATGTTGTGGTATTGTTAATGGGTACATTGTAGATCCATACCTCTACCATAAGAATTTAATCGGTGACAGATATTTACAATTTTTGCGAAATGATTTGCAAATATTACTAAGGAATTTGTCCGTTCTGTTGGATTCTATGAGGTTTCATAAGGATGGAGCAGGCCTACATAATATCACAACGTCATAAATCATTAAATTATCAAACATACCCAGGAAGATGGATTGGTACCAATGGAGTACTTGGGTGGCCCGCGCGATTTCCTGATATTACTTCATTGAACTTTTATTTGTGGGGATTTTTAATAAGTGAAGTTTACAAGATCTTTATAATAAAATGTATGCTATTGTGGCAGCCATTAATCGGCATACATTATTAAAATTTGTACATCTGAACTACAAAGTGTGTTAATGAAAATGGCAATAATTTTGAACGCCCTTTTCGGTAATTATTTTAATTTCATTATTTGTTAAAATTATTATTTTTTTATGTTCGTAATTATTTTTTTATTACTTAAATGATCGAATTATATGATAAACGATATTTTTTTTTCCAAACATAACTTTAAATGTATTTATGTCATAAGATATGAAAAATTTTTTGAATATGATTTTCTTTAAAAGTTTGTAAATTAAATACAGATTGTCCCGCTTAAAGAACTGAAATGTCCAAGAGATTACAATTATTATTCAATATGGATAAATGACGACATTTGGACTCGAATATCTCGAAAACGGTTGAATTTAAGATTGTTTTATTATAGAACACAATCTACTTAGAAATGCAATTTCTTTCACATAAACCGCATTTCAAAGTTTCCTCCATCGAAATTTTTCTTTAGAGTCCAGCGCCATCTATATACTGATATATTAAAAGAACAATTATATTGAAAACTGAATCCCTCCTTATGCTCTACAAATAGTCCAGTCAAATGGGTCGAGAAATCAAAATTTTGAGGTAAATACTTGAATTTTTGACATAAGTTACTTTGAAGTATTTGAACACGATTAATGAAAGAAATTTTTTTTCAACTCTCGAGAAGGGGTGAAAAAAATATAATAAAATGTTCTTTCAGAATTACTCAAAATGTGTAAAAGCTAGTAAAAGAAGTTTCAAATAAAAATTGTAAAGCATGAAATTTTACATAAAAATGATCTCTTAACTTTTTTTGGTATTATTAAAATTAATAGAGTTAGTGTGGTTAGAAGTTAAGGAATGATATTTACAAGTTTAAAAAATTATAGCGTGCTGAAAAGTTAATGAATTAATTTTTTTCTCTATTTACTCAGAAAAATATAAAGTTTCGTTTCAGGGAAATGGATTTTTTTTTAAATTGTTAATAAAAAAGTTATAACAATTTTAATTTTTTTATTTTCAGTTAAAACCACTTTGAACGCTGAATCGAATTTTTTTTATACCATTCTGTTCATTATTTAATAAATTGAACATTTGATTTCGAATTTTTTAAAATTTTATGCTGCATTGAGATACAGATGTGACGCATGCGCGTCTTGTAGGCAACGCAGTAGCTATGAAACAATTTTATCTTTGTCGTACGCATTATTTATTTCTATTCAGTTATCGTGACGTCAGAGCAGTGTCCTAGGTTCGGAAAAAATTTAAACAGATAAGTAAATTCATACCTGCCTGAAAATGATGGGTAAGAAAAATTTCAAAAGCAAATGTTCAATATATTAAATGATGAACAGAATGGTATATAAAAAAATTCGTTTCACCATTCAAAGTGGTTTTAATTGAAAATAAAAAATTAAAATTGTTATAACTTTTTTATTTACAATTTAAAAAAAAATCCATTTCTCTGAAACGAAAGTTTATATTTTTCTGAGTAAAAATTTTTAAATTCATTAACTTTTCAGCACGCTATGATTTTTAAAGTTGTACATATCATCCCTTAACTTCTAACCACCCTAACTAACTCTGTTAATTTTAGTATTACCAAATTTTTATGTAAAATTTCATGCTTTACAATTTTTATTTGAAACTTTTTTTACTAGCTTTTACACATTTTGAGTAATTTTGAAAAAACATTTTATTATATTTTTTTTTCATCCTTTCTCGGGGGTTGAAAAAAAATTTCTTTCATTATTCATGTTCAAATACTTCAAAGTAACTTATATCAAAAATTCAAGTATTTACCTCGAAATTTTGATTTGTCGACCTATTTGATTGGACTAAAACTGGCTTTTACAGAATTAAAATATATCCATTAGTTTAGAAGATATCCGGCCTGTATACCTTTGATTGAACTTGATGAAACCGAATTGACGGGATAATTCATAGCCAGTTTTCCTGTTGTGTTTGTTTTATAAATATTTAATTAATCTTTCTTTCGGAACTATCCATATTTCAAATATTACCTACGTACTAATTTCTTATCTTTAATTTGATTTGCGAGCGAACATGATAAAAGATAAGTTCTCCCATTATGGCAAATGAGTTTTAAGAAAGTTCCTGGAAATATTCAAATTTGGAAAATGCTAATAGATCCATATTTCCTAAATCAAATTAAGTCAAGTGTTGCCAATTGGCAGCGCAACGCCAAGGGTCGAATGAACTTGCTCCCTTCTAATACTTATTTTTAATTATTTGGAATAAAACCATTACACGCTTCGAAACACGCAGATCCGGTAGCGGCTACATTTCTGGTATAAATTTCTGAAAATTTTAATTTCAGGTCCGTAATCGTGTTACACATTAAGCAAATAATGATGTTTTCGATTACTATGAGGTGATTAATGATTTTTTAATACCCGATCGACGCAACTGTGTTTTATAAGCGATTTGCCAGTTAATTTGTATATTCTAATCGAATAGACTTAATGTTTGTAAACCCTATATGAAAATATAAGGCTCTGTCAGCGATTGTTCATGGTTCTTATTTTTATGAAAAAAAAAATAGATGATAATAATAATAATAATAATAATAATAAGGAGCTGCGACACTCGATGTAGGAACCCGAAAAAAGATGCATCTCTCTAGGAGTTTGCACTCTAAATCGACATCGGGGAGGCCGTGGACTCTTGAGTTTGGAGAGTCTCCATATCAGGATGGTTCTGGATGGAGTCTGTAAGGTCATAAGGAGTTCGGATCCCCTCCTCTGCATGGTCCGAGACCATGAAAGTGCAGAAGCCTTTTTGCTTCAGGCAGCACGCAGAGCCGCCGATGAACTCGGTCTGGTCTTCGACGCTGAGCGGGTTAACCAAGACTGTCACCGAGTTGGAACCTGCTCGGCAAAAAGTCCTAAGTCAAAGCTGCTGAAATTGATCTATTTCTGCAGCGACACTCGGATAAGCCATTGCACGGCGTCTTCTATAAAAATATAGAAGACCACGGCTTATCCGAAAGGCTGAGTTTTGCTTTCTTAAGGTCAGCCGGGCTGAAGTCTGAGACCGAGGGATTCATAATAGCGTGCCAGGATGGTGTATTCAACACACTCGTCTATCGAAGTCATGTCATGGGTATAGAGGTCCCTGATGTTAGCTGCAGGACCTGCCACAGGGCGCCGGAGACATTAATGCATTTGCTGTCGGCTTGTCCAGTATATGCAGTCTCGGCCTATATCCAGAGGCACGACGCAGCATTATGTGTGCTTTATTATCACTTAAGGCACTCGTATGGGATAGACGAGACACCAGTGCTGCCTTACGCTCCGGGGGACATTGAGTCCGTTGTGGGAAATGAGAAGTATCTAATTTATTGGAACTACTCGTTTCCCACCGTCAGGCAAATACAAGCTAATAAGCCTGACATGGTCCTCCTCGACCACTAACTCAAGACAATGTTTGTCGTGGAGTTCTCGGCTTCCGCGGAGAATAACATTGTCTTGAAGGAGGAGGAAAACGGACGATGTATCGAGATTTGCTGTTAAGCTAGTGGTCCTGATCATAGGAGCCCTCGGTGGAACGAGACACACACTGCTTTCAGAACTAAAGATCATACCGGCACGCCGAAATTCGGCAGAGATCTTAGCCGGCAGGATGCAGAAGGCCATTATCCTCGGCTCATTACGTCTACTCAGGGCACACGATTCTCGGACCCAGTAGTCACTCACCCCACTGACGTGGGGAGTGGCTGCCGGTACTACCAGCTCCCCTCTGTGAGTGTCGGAGCCACAGAGGATAAAGGGTGACTGGCTTTTACAAACTAAAAAATAATAATAATAATAATAATAATAATAAAATGGGCCCAAATTATAGATGTAACAATACCACTCGACAGTAACATCAGAACAGCAAGGAATGGAAAACTATTTTACCTACCTATTACTACTGTAAATAGTAAAAAACACACTACCTGCCATCTATGTAAATTGAACTTTACATATTGTAAACAAATCGCACTGTAAACAAATCGCACGGTAAACAAAACGCACGGGACACGCAATTATATGTGGCTTATATCGCTGACGCGGGGTTTAAAAAAACAAATGCGCCTACGTAATTTTCAAACGCTGTCAAAACTGACACAATATTTGTTGAATAATATTGTTGACAAGTAAACTAAATCCAGATTTTACTAAATAAATAAATAAATATGATCGTAGATAAAGTATAGTACATAATTCGAGTTGTAAAGCAATTACGCACTCATGGAAATACGCACTCGCCGCTACGCGGCATCGTGCGTAACTTTTCCATTCGTGCGTAATATGCTTCTTACAACACTCATTACGTAATATACTATTAAAGTATCAGGACCTAGCGCATGAATTAAAACATATATATACCACCTAAATAATGTTAACATCTTTCCTCTCATTATAACAAGCAACGGACTAGTGGATAAATACCTGCCTACCAATTTAGAAAAGATGGGGGTACTGGACTGGAGAAGGATAATCACTTTATCACAGAAATCTGTCATACTATCGACATGTCACACAATTAGTCGTGTGTTAGCCACTGATGGAAACGCTGGCCTGTAAAAGCCCCGTCCCCCCGCCATTAATGAAAACATAAAGTTTAAGTCTCAACAAAAAAAAGTTTGTCCAGATCAACCCTGTACGACAACGGGAACTGGGTGAATTTTCATTTTACATTATTTATGTTTTTAATAAACAAATTGAATATCTCTTAAACTTATTAAAATTTTTTGATGAAATTTTATGTATAACTTTGGAGTAATAAAAGACATATTTCTTCAAAATGTCAAGCACTAAAGTGCTTTTGTTAAAGAATGAAAAATATTTTCAAATTGCTAAAATTTTCGCGGTTTTTTGCAATTATTTAAACAAATTTTCAAGCGTTTCAAACGAAACTTCTCTCAAATTAACCGTTTTTCAAAGTTCTAACAGTATCTATAAATTGAAAAACCTATCGTCAAAGGTCTTTGAGTTATCTTTAAAAAAGTCCATTTTTTTAATTTTTCAACAATAAATCGTTAAATAAATAATGTTCCGGAGGTCAAAAAGTGGACCAAATTCAGGGTCATATTCGTAATCAATAAAACTATCGTTTAATCCACGTGGCATCCTGAAACGAATTACAATAAATTTCAGTCTTTTTTTTACTAATTCTACTGGACTATTGCCCTTGTGGGAGAAAAATGCATCCTGGCTTTATAACGCACAACTCACTCCAACAACATCACTGAATGTGGTCAGGTGCACGAAGTTTGCAAAATCTACGAAAGGAAAGAAGCTCGACTGGGTGCTTTACCTCCAACACAAGTAGCAGCACTCTTTCTGCGTGTACCATCAGGTACAAAAGTGGCGTGGACACGAAAATACACCTGATGATTTGGGAAAGAAAATCACTCCTCATGTCCTGGTTCCTATAACCACAACTGCTCCACAGAATCTATTAACTCAAATTTCGTGCAATTGTACGAAGAATTGCACAATATCGTGTGGGTGCAGAAAATTTGACGGAAATGGTCGATCCTGTGTGGGTCATCGCTCGGGAACTTCTTGCTTCAATTGCATAAACCTTTACGAAGAAGACAAAATGGAAGTTGGCGATGATGAAGATAATCTAAACCGTAGCAACATGGATGAAGACGAAGCTGCCTCATCAGTGAAGCCAGCTGATGAATACGATGAATGAAGCAAATGAAACGAATTGTGTTATGTGAGTTAGCCGAATAAACATTAAAAAACATATTTTATCATACTCATTATTCCGTTATGAAACTTGGTATTATTTGTTTCAAAGCTTTCCTTTGAATAATATCACACCAAACTTCGACAAAAAATCGAGGAACTCAACTCAAGCATATAATTAGCGAAGTCGTCAATTACAAAAAAAGGCCTTGTCTTAAGATTCTCATCTAACTTTTCTGAAGTATTTTGACGCGCTGAAGCCAATCTTGAACAAACAAATTTTTTCTATCGTGTCAGTTTTCCTCTACCAACCCTTTCATCCCCTAAAAAAAGGGCAAAAAAAACAAATTTTTCACTGTATTCAACTATTTTTCTAATGTCACAAATGCCAATTATATGTCAAAACTTTATTCACTCTTATAATCTGACATTTGGAGCACCATCTGTTTGTGGGTGATTTTCACGAGATTCACTGTCAAATAAATTTTTGACAAAGACAACCAAGTGTTTCAACTTAGTAACAAAAACTTAAAAAAACTATCAAAACAAAAATCACACATTTTTGGACCAATTAGAATCAATCTAGAGCTGGCAACTCTGAAGAAAGCGTTACTAACTGACGGATCGAAAACGTCAAGTAGTACTGGAGCAGGTGTTACGGGGGATCAACCAGCGACAGACATCAGTCTGAACCTGGGCAGTACCGCAACGGTGTTCCAAGCAGAGGTCACAGCCATAGAAATCTGTGCACAAGAAATGATACGGAGGTCATATACTGACAAAAGAATCCGCATCATCACTGACAGTCAAGCAGCTCTCAAAGCTCTGAATGCAGTAGAGATACGTTCCAAAACTGTAAAAGACTGCCTTGAATCCCTGGCGAAACTGGCGGAACACAACAGTATACAACTGGAGTGGACGCGAGGACACCAGGGCAATGAAGGCAACGAAAAAGCAGATAAGCTGGCCAAAAAAGGTGCAAAAACAGCCTTGATGGGACCTGAGCCATCCTGCGGGATATCATACAATACCGCAAGAGGAATGGTAAAGGAACTATTGAGTCAGAAACATATCTTGTACTGGACTGGCGCGCCGGGGATGAGGCAGTCACACATGTTCATCACCGGCGGGCCATCCATGACAAAGACCAACGAATTGCTAAAACTGAGCAGAAAACAGCTGAGATGTGTAGTGAGAATCCTAACAGGAAACTGCACACTGAATAGACATCTAACTAACGTAGGTGTGAAAGATAATCCAGAATGTAGGATGTGTGGTGAGGATGAAGAAACTCCTCACCACATACTATGTGAATGCCCAGCCTTAGTGGCTGGGAGATTCTCACACTTCGGGGGACTAACCGTAACCCCAGAAGAAATAGCCAGAGCTCCCATTGACCGTATACTCTCCTTTTGGAGAGGAACGGGATTAATGGGATAACGAGACTACAATAAGCTCAAGCTTCAGTACAGCGGGACTTCGGCACCACAACCCATAAGGAAAAAAAAAAGCGTTACTAATCTAAGGTTATTGAACGATTTCCTAACACACATCAAAAAATGTGGTGGATAAACGGATACGGGTTTAACACTCACTTTGACCTGAGGTTAAAATTATCCTCGAGTTAGTTAACACGCATATTTGATATTGCATTAAAAAATCGGTCCTTAACTCATTTTTATGTGCAGATATGTAATGAGTAGTCTCAGTGTAACACAAATCAGGTGTTTGATGTTAATTAATAATTTGTATTTACGTCTTTGTAATTGGTGTAATGTGGTGAATTCTAAAAAGAAAAGCATTGAATTTCACCTCAGTGCTGTATACAATTTCTACTTACTCAATTTTTTAGATGGATTAAGTTTTCAAACTCCGACCAACCACTAAACATTTCTGACTATCACAGTCGCATTTAAAACCCTGACCGTTTCTTCTAATCAGCTAATCGGTCGAAACCATTCAGTTGTCGTCCCGCTATACGATATTGCCTGATCTAACTGCTGACTTAACGCAGCCTATCTTGGTATCAAGTTAATACATATCGAAAAACTCTAAAATTTTGTAAAAATGAAATGCCTATAATATAACAATTATATCATTGTATTCATTATCTTTAATGTTAAGCCAACTTTGATTGATTAGACATTATCTTCATTAGTTTATTCTGTAGGCTGCAAAATTAAAAAAAAAATCGAATTATACAATTTATTTGACAGTGACCGACCTGGTATACATGTAAAATATAGGTGATAAAATTATTTGGATATTTTTGAGCATTATGCAAAACCTGTCGAAAATGGCAATTTATTTTAATTTTAATTACTAATTATAACAAATTATATATATTTCGTATTATTGAAAGATATATAGTCAGCTCTTCTTGTTGAAGTTAATTAAATTATATGACGTTAATCGATAACATAGACAGTTATTTATGGAGAAACATTCAAATCATGAGCCGTAATAATGCATGATTGTCATATATATAACTCAATGAGGCTGCAAATAGGATGTTCGTCGCATCCTACTGTACCATTTAACATATTCAACCCATCCTACTTGTGATTGGCATTATACATAGCATCGAATTCCTTCAGGATTCGTCCCAATATCCAATTTTTGTGAATGGAATGAATATGATTTCGCAATATATCTATAATTATTAATTTTGCTACACAATATATTCGTTATATGCATATGGAAATTTTAACTATTAATGTAGGATATATACATATTTAATGATAATTTTCAATAAGCATGTTAAAACAGAATCAGAGGATGTTATATCAGATATGTTTCCAAATTTTAATGATGTAGTACGTGGCGCAGACATAAATGCCGATGATTAGATTTTAACAATAGGAAAACATGTTTTTTCTTCTGCAAACTGCCAATTCTATCTATTTAGCCTGAACGATCATTGTTTATTGTTATAAATAATCGTATGTAATATCACTAGTGCTTCAAATTTTATCGGTAAAATTTTTTCGAAAGCGTTGTTGCCTGGTAATATAAAGAGTGCAAATTGGCAGTTTATTATCTGATTAAATCCCGACCGCTTTAGCAGGAGGGATTTAATCTTTGATAATAAACTGTCTTATATTAACTTTATGGCAACTTAGCTTGAGACAAAATTTATAGATACAATTTAGAAGCACGAGTGGTATTTGTGGAGAATATTTCACGAATAAATAATTCATTAAGTACATCTTCAATATTATGTTCAGAAATTAATTGCCTTCAGACGTTTCCTTGTTACTTTCTAGAGATTACTCACCTTTGTGTTCAATTTCATCATTTACGTCACATAAAAATGCATTTCCAAAGCGACTCATCTAATAAAAAACAAAGTAGGTTTAAATTATGACAATCAAGAAAAACAATATACGTTAAACCATAGGTACTGCAACTTATAAGACTAGTCATCCCAACAAAGCACGCTTCGACCAATCACATTACGGGATAAACGACACAAATTGCATATTACCAATCTATCGCTTTTACGTTCTAAGGCTGCCGACTCAGATGGTATGGTACCGCCATCTAGTAACGCTAGCTTAACTTAACTGCTGGCCTAAACAGTGAATTGAATTATTATATTAAAGTGTTTATTAATATACATTTATGTATTTAATCCTTGTTTCTAATTTGAGAAGTTTAATAGTTAAGTTAAGGTTTGCTTGTTTAAGTAGAGAGACTTTAAGTACAACGAATTATAATATATATAGTGATACTGCAGAGGTTTGATTTTCCGAATAAGTGTTAGCTGCTTTGTGATGATTGATGAATTACCATACGTGAATACCTACATTTGTGTATTTATCATGAAATAACTGATTTGTCTGCTTCGTGGATATTTATATTTAATTTTAGTTGTGAAAATTATTTTGTAATTACGTTAGGTATTAAGCCATTGAAAGCTGTGTATAACTTGTCCCCAACCTATAAAAGTTCCACAGAGCATTGGCTTTTTAGGTTATTAATACAATACTACAATTTACAATTTACGTTAACAATTAGTAATAAGCTAGAGAAGATATTTATAGATAACATTTAAAAGCACGATTTGTCCTATTTGCCGAAAACATTTGACGACACAAAACGTCAAAAAATTTTCGCAATATTTGCCGCTGCAGCGACCTAAAAAATTAGAGCGATAAATTTTGCATGTTGGTAGTGTCAAAAGCCGATCTAGCTTGAATTATCACCAATAATGACGTTTGATTGGTGCAATGTTGTGGAAAAACGGGCTCTCATTGGCTATAGCGTTAATGAGTGAAATAATCAATAATAAAAAATTTATATTAGAAAAATTTTGCAATTAATACCGCTTTTACAACTTAGTAAATTAATTAAGGAAAATTATTGCTCTTTAGGTTTTTGATGTTGCCTACTTCGAATTTGAGGTCAATAATTATAAAAAGATAATGTATTCAATATGGTTGCTAAAAACCTTCAAAACCTGAATAATCCTAAAAAAATTATGGAAATAAACAAACGTTAAAGTTATAGACGTGAATGACAGTGCAAAATATTTGCCATTGAAAACTTAAAAGTAATGTGACATAAAACTCATCACTAGCAAAATCTTAGAATAATAGGAAGGTGCTCTGTAAAGAGACCAAGATCATCAGATTAGAATCAGAGGGGGGGTAATGAAGGAATTATTGTGAAACAGATAAATATACCGTAAAACGAGTCAAGTACATTTTTTAAATAAATGTCATTTCAGAATATGCAATAGGGCGCGGACAGTTCAAAATCGGCTGAACACGTAACTCCATCAATTTTTTTCCATGTTGAACCCCCATGACATCCTTCTATAGGGTTCTAGAAATGACCATGTAGGCAAAAATAGAGATTTATTTTTGATTTTTATTCTATTATCTTATTATTAATTAGTAAGATTTGAGTTTTTATTAACATTTTTAAGAATTTCAAATTGTTTAAACAATTATATTTTTCTATAAATTAAATTTATGGCAAAATAAAATTGTTTAAAGAAATTAATATTTGTTTAAACAATATCATAAACATTAAAATATTACCAGTAATTAGAATGTGGCAAATTAATAATAATTTGCAAAATAAAATCGCAAGTAAACAACAGTATACGTCAAAAATATTAATAATAATTTTATTTACATTTACGTCCTGATGGAGTTTAGCATAGCTACTCCACCACTCGACCAGGAAATTCGCGACACTATTTGTGGACTTATGGGATCATTTTTGGGATCCTATAAGAGAGTCTTATGGGGGGTGGGCATCTTTTATTTCACTACATTTTCACAATTATTGTAAATTTACGAAAAAAATATATTTTCTAATAAGAAATACATGGGAAAAAATCATAGAGGCATGTGTTTACACTAACCGATTTTGCTCAAATTAGAAGATCAATTTTTTGAGATTTCGAAGAAATTTGACGGCTAGACAGAAAAATCAAACCTATTTTCTCTGGTATAAATTTGAACTACCCTGACATTTATTTTAAAAAAATATATAGTCCCCTGCCAAGTGTATAAAAATAGACTTCCGTGGGCTCCTTGATGATGCAAGTGTGGTAGTAGTCTGAATCTCTTTGTTAGGCCTTGAAGAAACATAATTTCGATGTTGGTACTCTCAAAAATGATGCGCATGAGTACTGAGCGCGAAGAACAAAATGGCCGCCATCGCAAACACTTTCTCCAATTTATCTAAGTAACCATTGGGATTACGAAAAAATGTAAAACGGCAGTGAAAAAAGTTAAAATTCCCCTTAAAGACAAATCTATAGCCATATAGACAGATTTATCTCTTATAGTCCAGGAGGCAGTGACGATTTTCGGTACTTATTTTCCCAGTCAGCAAACATGGATAGAATTGTTCGGTTAGTAATTCTAAGCAAAATTCATATATATTTAGGGGGGGGGGTTCCGATGGGTTGAGGCGGAAAATGCGTCAGAACATACGAATACACTGCCCTTTTTTTCCCAGTGATAAAAATAGTTCTAGTAGAAAGAGGTATACTGAAGTTAAGTAAAAAAAATAGTCTGGCTAATCTGTGAGTATGGATAATATGTCTGGCAGGTGAAAAACTGAAAAGTTTTCATCAAAAAAATTTCCCTCATTTTCGCAGTCATGAAAATTTATCAGATGATGGCCTATATTATAATAACAGCTTAAAATACAATCTGGCTAATGTGGAACACCCCTAAAGCCTTGCCAGACTCGTCTAATGATCGTCAGGCGCGCTGAATTCGGCACGTTCAATTATACAGGTGATTAGTGTCATACGTACATGTTCTTTTTTATGACAGCATTAAATAATTGAATACAAAAAAGCAAATACACTGTATAGAGTGTAGAATTATGATGGGGCAGGTTGAAAAAATTTATTGATGAAATCGAATTTTAATGAAAGCCACAAAAAAGTCTTTATTTTACATCGGCTAATGAAAAAAATAACTATAATTGATCAAAAATAATAATCAATAATTTAATGAAAAATATTATTATGATTAAATATAACCAAATGAAAAATAGCGAATGAAAAATATTATTACAATTAAATGTAAATTAAATGAATAGCTGCTATTTTTATAGCAGGTTGAAATTACTCGCTGAATGTCAATGCGCCCTTGCAGCAACACAAGCAGGCAGCGGGCAGCATCGTCGGCCCAATAGCAGTGATAGCACAAGCAGCGTATGCATATTCTTTCAGCTACAGCTAGCAGCAGGTCCACAGTACAGCACTTAGGAAGTGAATTGTAATTCATGTAAAAGTAAAAACTATTATTTTAACAATATATTACACATGATTATGTTCGTTCTGCTAGCGGAATATAAAAAATAAACTGTAATAAACGTTATAGAGATAATTAATATTTCTTTTAAAACTAATCATATTTAACCACCCATACAGATATTGCGTTTTTTTATATAAAGTTTCATTTGTTATCTGTTAATACTGTTAATATGCGCCATTTAGCCACCCATACAGATACTGCATTTTTTTTTATATAAAGTTTCATTTGTTTCTCTGCTAATAGTGCTAATACTGTTAATATGCGCCATTTAGCAAAAACAACAACTAATGCTAAAAAATAGCTGCTATTAAAATAGCAGCTATTTTTAACTGCTAATTGAAAGTGGCAGTAGCAGAAGTAGCTGCTAAACAAAAATAGCTGGTTCGACCCATCACTATAGTGTATATTGTCATATGGTAGTAAGAACGAACTCAAAATCAGAGTAACTGACAGAGATAGGTATACAAGGGACAGGGGTCTAGGCAGCTGCGCTCAGGTAACTCGCATTCCAGCGTCGTTACCTAAATACGCACGTGCTGCTATTCCACTCCTCGTTTAACTACCTGGCTTGTGAGTCTGGCAAGGCCTTCGTGATTGTAAATGTCAGCCAGACGTGTATTTTCTATGAAATTATAGTATAATCTATCATGTGGCAAATGTTCAAATCCGGGAAAATAGGAGCAAAAATTTTCTATTTTTCCCATTTTGAAGATGCCGCCAGACTCATTTGCCAATTTCTTAAATGAGCCAGACTTATTTTTAATTACAGTTTAGAATTGTATCAATTTATGTGCTAAATTTCAAACCTCGCAAAATAAGGGTTACGGATCCGCAAAATTCGTCAAATTTTGAAATCCGCAAATTTTCAGCCAGACTCACTTTCCGCTATCTGAGATAAGCCAGACTGCTATTTTCATAAACTTTATGTTCCACTTTAGTAAATGTAAAATATTTATGACTGGGAAAATAAGTGGACTTGCATTCTGTTTTTATTTTTTGAATCCATCCAAAAATTTTAGCCAGACTCAAAAATTCTTGTTTTTTGTCACTAAGAGAACAGATTAATTCATATACACCGACTGGGAAAATAAGTACGAAAAAATTTCACTGCCTCCTGGACTATTATTTCAAGATTATTGATAGCACCCAGAAGCAGAGCTGACGTAGATTTGAGATGCTACTTGAGCAACTACGAGTTCTCAGCACTACCGAAGTCATTATTTGCAGTTGACGGGAGTATGCACCATTGTCTAGCTAAGTACAAACTTATGGATGCTCTTGAATCAATGCAAGGTATACCTGCCGAATAAAACGATGATGATCATACTTCCACCACACCTTCAGTTTTAGAAGAAAATGAGGAGCTACAGGAAAAAGCTGCGATAATAGATGGCATGGCGCTTCTTCACACCTACCACAAACCTAGCACAGTGAAGACATGCCGTGACCTCGGTTTAAGCTTCATGAAATGGATCGGGCAAAAATTCAGCAATTACAGTGAGGTCCATGTTGTTTTCGACTCTTACAAAGAAAACTCTTTGAAGAAAGCCACGAGAGTCATTCGTCTAAAAGGCTCAGATCCAATCAAGTACAAAATCGGCCCAGAAACGAAAATTGGAAGTATTAGAGTAATTAATAAATTCTTGTCCCACGATAAGACGAAGGATGAACTGACAGAGTTCCTTTCCGGTCAGATTCTTCAATTTGGCGTGGCCAATACAAAAGGTTTGTAATCAGTTAGAGGGACAAAGCGGCTTCATCACATGGCGATGATGTATCCAGTCTTTCAAGTACGCAGGAGGAGGCGGACACAAAAATCATATTACATGCAGTATATTTAGCACAGAAAGGAATTGAAACTACTCATATATTCTCCAGCGATACTGATGTCCTAATTTTGGCACTAAGGCCACTAAGACAATATCCCCAACTTTCGAAAGAGTTTGCATTTTTCCTTGGCCATGGCATGAAAAGGTTTGTTCAGTTAGGTTCAATTTACAGAACACTTGGACCTCTGAAAGCCTCTGCACTTCCTGGATTATACGCACTTTCAGGAACAGATGTAACAGGATCATTCGCTGGCAAAGGTAAAATAATGTGGTGGAAAACTTTTAATTCTGCAAGTGATAAGCTGCTAGAAGCTTTGGCTACATTGGGGACTACACTGTCTCTCACAGAAGATGTCAGAGCTAACTTGGAAGCGTTCATTTGTCAGTTTTATATCCCAAAAACAACACTGACCGACATAGGATCTGTGAGATGGTTGTTGTTCACCTAGAAACAATGTCAAGATGAGAACATTCCTCCAACAAGATCTGCGCTGGATCCGACTTTGCTAAGGGCCCACCTTCAGTGTTTTGAGTGGAATCAGGATCTTATTCAGCATCCCAATAACCCACCACCCTTAGATTTTGGATGGAAGAAAGTAGGGAGTACATACGAGCCAGTTGCTTGTACCAAACTTTGCGCTCCAGAGCTTATCTTGGAACTTTGTCGCTGCTCATGCTCCCAAAGGCGTTACTCTCCTCCATGTACGTGTCAGTCGAATGGACTCCGGTGTACCGAAATGTATAAGTGCGAAGGTAATCTCGACCGAGGTGATAATATGGGAGAGTGCGAGAAAGGCAATGATGAAGATTTGGGGCTAAGTGAGATTTGCATTGAAAGTGACGATGATTTTAATTAAAAATGTCATTTTAGAAGTGAAAAGTATTGCTTGTCTGTACTTTGTCTATATAAATCTGTAACTACTGTATTTCTATAAGTTTCTTCATTAAACGTTACATTTTTTTCCCTTTTCTGGCATTGGATTTGTTCCATCAGCCAGTTACACAGATGAGGGAAAGAGAAAGCAGTAAAAAGAAAAACGTAAAAATTATATAGGTACTTTTTCTTTCAATTTCCTCTGCCTACCTATACTGTAAGACATAGGGGAGATGGGGGTATTTGTTAATTTATTTATGTTTGTAATGTTTCAGTTATAATTATTGTTTCCAGTGGCCCGAGAAATAGTGTCAAATATGTTAATATGCACTGGCAAATCTCTCATCATTAGACATATTAATTTTTATTATTGGAAACAATAAAATGAAACTTTTTGAGAGAACGGTTAGTTCTACATAAAAAATTGTAATAACCTTTTCTCTGTATAATTGATTTAGCAATATTTTTTATATAAAACTTTTTTTCGTAATCCCAATGGTTACTTAGATAAATTGGAGAAAGTATTTGCGATGGCGGCCATTTTGTTCTTCGCGCGCATCACTCAAACGCACCATTTTTGAGGATGCCGACATCGAAAGTATGGTTGTCCAAGGTCAAATAAAGAGATTGGGACCACTACCCCACTTGCATCATCAAAAATCCCACGGATGTAGATTTGATAGAGGACTAGTAGTGGAATAGAGAAATAATTTTTTGTTTCTGAAAAAAGTACTTTCACATAATTTACCAGTTTAGTTACAAATCATACGATTTGATTTAAAACTTTTGACATTTAATCCGTATTGTTAGATGAAGACTCCATATTTTACAAAAATTGTATAAATATATAAGAGTACTTAATAAAAAAAAACACTAAAAACACATAATCAACAATTTTCTACATGCCAGTATGCATTCACGCGTGAGTATATATAGATTCACGGGCCGCTTGACATGCGGGAAGGCATCTTAGAGTGTGACAGGAAACGGTCGGAAATTGAGATAGTAGCCCAGACGACAGAGTGAAACCCACAAAAACTTGCAAAATGAATAATTTTTTTTAATGGGTTCGTGAAAGTGTATAGAATAATATCCTGAAATGTTTACATTCCGCTCGACTGCATAACATAAAAAAAGTGAAAAAAATTCTTTTTTTATCCATTTTTTCATAATTTTGAAATTAAGTCAGGAAAAAATAAAAAATATAGGTGGATAGACCACGTGTTTCTGTACAAAAAATGTCCTAATAAAATTTATCGCTAAAGTCACGGTATTCCTGGAAAAAAAATAGTGAAGTAACTTTGTCTCTCTGCACGACCAAGCGCAAGGTTAAATGCATACTATTACTATGGGAGCCCACTCTAAGTGTCCGTGCACCCCCCCGATCCTTTAGGACAATGTTTTTCATAAAGATTAAGGCCTAAGGAAAAATTTAAGACATATCCTAAAAAAAAAAACAAATTTGGCTGTACTTTCAAAATGACGTCCGTTTTAAAAAAAAAATGCAAATATTGTTTTTGTCATTTAACACAAAAACTAAAAAAGACGGAGAAAAACTTTCTGCACAAAAAATAAAGTGCATAAAATTATCTATAATTTTGTTCCTATACAATATTTGGATAGGAATTACTGTTTTCCAGATACCACTGTTACCGTTTTCGAGATAAATGTCTGCAAATTATAATGGTATTATTATTATTAATTTTGTTCAGTTTATTTTATTTAATTTTTATGTTAATAATATAAAGTTATATTATACGCCTTACAATAATTGTCACAGTTATTTCCTCTAAATGATTTACCGATATATGAATTTCCATGTTTTCTTAATTTTGGACTCATTTATCTGGAAAATGGTAACTCTAAAATATTGTATAGGTACAAAATTGTAGAAAATTTTATGCACGTTGTTTTTTGTGAAGAAAGTGTTTGTCCATCTTTTTTAGTTTTTGTGTTAAATGACAAAAACAACATTGGCGACAGTTTTTTTAACATATGGCCGCCATTTTGAAAGTACAGCCAGTTTTTTTTTTTTTAAGAATATGTCTTAAATTGTTTCTTAGGCTTCAATCTTTATGAAAAATATTGTCCCCAAGGATCTGGAACGAGGAACGATTATACGGAATCTCTAAAAATTCTTAGCAGTTCTAACGAGTAAAATAAAGCTTTTTTTCTCTTTCTGATTACACATTTTTAATATTTTTCTTAGTGAATAGGAGGATAAATAGTGAGTATGGAGGGAAAATATATAATTATGAACGCGTACACAGACACGTGGCCGCTGAATCCCTTGCATGAATTTTTACGTGCCTTTACTTACTGTATTGTATTTATTACAGGTACACCTATCCACATTTCAGCTATATCCAATGGGTTCCTTATACTTTTGTTAATGTATTGGAAAAGTTCCAGAATTTATATTCAAAACAATCAAAGATAATTTCATAGTTATAAGGATAAGATCGTGAAAACCGCAATTTATTATCATGATCTGATTGATCACATTTTCAAAAAAATGCATACAAGTAAACGAATTTGTGTTTGAACATTCGAAAAGTATAAATTTTTTTCCGAAATTGTGATATTTTATTTTTTTCACTGGGTCAAGTTCTCGGCAAGTTACAGTCTCCAATATATATATTTTTTATCAAGAAAATCATCAAGCAAGGGAATAAAAATGATTTGAAATGTACTTTTTTGGGAATCCACGTTACTACAACTTAATAAATCATAATAATCATGAAGTGTACATACTTTTTAATAGTTCTCAATGAAGAAAGAATTTTTTTGAAAAGCTTTTATTTTTTTCTATATTTTTTTTTGCGACGATTGAGTTCGGACGTGATAATATATATAAGTATATTTTTCCCATCCATTCTTGCTTGTATTGTTTAAAACAAAAAAGCATCAGAAATCTACAATTTCCATCTTTTAAATGAACCAACACTCATATTATGTGAACAAATTCTGAGTTAGTGACATGTAATTCAGCGCGCTCACGCATGGATCTCGCTCCGAGTTATAACGTTACACTTGACTATTTTTTTCCGGGAAAACCGATGCATTTTGTGAGGATATTTTTTCTTTTTCATAAATACGTGATCCCATTTGTATTTTTTATTTTTGCCTAGCTTGACTTAATTTCAAAATTTTGAAAAACTGGATGAACATTTTTATTTCATTTTTTTTTTCTGCATCCGAGCGAAATGTAAACTTTTCAGGATATTATTCTATACACTTTCACGAACTCATTGAAAAAAATGGAGCAAAATTTTGACAACTGACTATTCATAACTTGTTTATTTATTATCGAAATTTAAAACTGAAAAAGTAATCGAATCTTGATAGTATAGGCTGCAACTTTTGTTCTCATCAAATTTTTAAAATTTTCGTTCGTCTGTCGACAATCACAAGTATAACGAATTTGCGAAAATAACAAAATAAATATAGGCATAGTAAGAGAGCTACGCTAGGTTTTAAGAAGTATTTTACACTTTGAAAAATACATTTCTTTTGCATGTAAATAGCCATAACTTTGTTATTATTGAGAATTCATCAAAAATTAAAAACCTGCTAGAAAGATGGGGCAAATATCTAATTTTTCGTTTTTTCGGTTTTTCTCCCCTATTTGTTTGGACATCGATATCGTCAGATGAATTTAAGGGGAGTATATACACAAGTACTATGTAATGGCGTAATCAGTACATTTTTACCTTTCAATGTTCCATGGAAGTCAACAAATATCTTGTTTTGAACTCTACTATATTGAATGTTGACGTTATGTCTAGAATGCATAATGTATCTTGCAGACCAGAAACTACTGAAAAATATGATAACATAACATAGTAGAACTCACTCAAAACCTTTCTGTAAATGTATATCTCGATAATCTCTATAAAACTCGTTATTGTGTTTATATAGATTTATTATACAGAACTAAATTGACGAAGTAGTATTCTACAATAAACAAAAACAAGTAAATACTAGTTGATGGAACAGACATGAATTCACACGTACATGTGCTTTAAAGTTTTGTCTATTAAGTAAGTTTAGTAAATTGCTTCTGAATAGATCTCAAAACTCTTAGGATGATTTATTAAACTAACTTAAAGTCTTGGATGATTAAATCATATCCCATCTCCCACACTCATTAAATCCAGTTCTCTTGACATGAACTGCGGCAATGCAGAACATAAAATCTGATAATGTATGATTACAGAAGCACAGGGAAATTCGTGCTCGTTTTAAATAAAATAATTTATTTTATCTTCATCAACTTCAACTTTTATGGATTTTTCTTTGTATGAATTTATGTTTTATTGTCTTTACTTAGCTACTGAAATTGTAACAGTATTTCTTAGTAGTTTTTACTACACGTTGTAATTCCGATTTTTAAGTTCTTCTAGCAGCATGCATACTAGCGTGTACGAAGAAGCTATGCAATTTTAGGCGAGAATTGCGTAGTAAATATAACATTCTTTGGAGGGAATTTAAGACAGACGGTATCTTGTCTATTAGATGTTAGGCAAGTAAAAAAACCCTACTCGTCTTATGAGAAAAGATTCGACAAAATTTCAGATTTTTGGAGAAGTGTAATTTTTTCTGATGAAAAAGTATTTCAATCCCGCAATGACGGTCGTATTCGGGTGTACACACCACCACGCTCTATGTTTAATGAGAATTATATTGCACCCAATGATAGATCTGGAAAGTTTTCAGTGAACGTTTGGGCGTGGATGCCAACGGAAGGTTTAAAGGTTTGCTAAATTCTGGAAAATATTTGGAAATTTTTGATAATGTAAAGTTGCCTTCAGTTAGACAACGTGTCCCTGATGATAATTTTATATTCCAGCAAGATAATTGCTCAGTGCACACCGCCAATTGTGTGAGAAATTATTTAGATGAAATTAATGTTGAGGTTCTTCCTTGGGCTGCTAAAAGTCCCGACATGAATCCGTTGAAAAACATTTGGGGAATAATGGTTACGAAAATGCAGAAACAAAATGTTATCCCCTTAAATAAAAATCATTTATGGTCTCTCATTGAGGAAATCTGGAGAAATTACTGTCTAATTTTCCCAAGGACTAGTTGTATCATTTGGAATATATAATGTTGCCGCACGAATATCGTCTACCAAGATCGATTTACATAACTGAAAAATACAGTTTTCAATGAACAAGAGTTGTCCTACTTTTATTTATCGGGAAGTGTACCTATTATGTTTTTAACAATTTATTTAAATAATATTGAATAAAAATACTGAAGACAAGAAAAATATAAGAAACACTTCTAAAATTTATGACGAAATATATCTAACATTATATATTCAATATTTTAAATGGAATACCTACATTTACCTTTAATAACACAGGCACACAAAAAAAGTGTAATATAACATCAAAAATAGCTAAAAATCCATAAGAAATCGGCTGTTTCTGAGGTTAGAAAAACCATGACGTGGTGGGACAAACTTTTCTAACCTGCGATTCATATTTAGTGCATTCAAATACATAGTAATATGGTGACCTAGTTTTTAGCATATGAAACATTTATTGTGTACCTATGCCACAGATACATTAAAATTGCACATTGATTGAACTGAGTTCCAATGCGAAACTTTTATTGAAATCAGCACCTAATCTGTACTGAATATTTATGCGAATATATATTTTTTTAATGTTATAATTTTCAACTAATCAAAAATTAAAAAAGCGTTTCATTCCCAATCTTAAGTAAGTGCGTGCGCTCTTTACTTTCTTGATAAAATTGACAACAATGAAGAATTCAATATGGCGGCCTAAATTTCGAATGTTCCGCTCACCGGAGATGTGAGAATTTTTAGTATATTGAACAGGACCATCTCATTATTAGTATTCCTGAAGTTGGCTGCTTACATTTTTTTTTTAGGTTGAGCCAAGTTTTCTTTAATTGTCGGCCGATTGAGAGGGAAAGGTAAACCAATTTTGTTAACATTAGTCTGTAGTCTAATCATCCAGCAACCAACTGAGAGTTAATTTGGTCACCGATGATACCTTAGAAAAATCGTTACTCAAAATTTTGTTAAATTAAATTTGAGTTATTCTTTCTCAGGGTGGTATTTTTATTCTGCTATGTAATATTTGATATATAAGTACCAATCTCCGATTAAAGAACTTATATCTAGATACATAATGGCATGGATTTTATGATCCCGAAAGACTCCCAAGTGTTTTTCGTGTTTTTCGATCAAAATGTGGTGAAAAAGTCTTTTTATTTTAAGTTGTGATTTGCCTAATACCTAAATAATATTCTCTGTTCATATTTAGACAGTTTAGTGACAATTTAGTGCAGCATGCAACAGTGCTGTGCCATTTGCAGAAATCGATCATTTCATAAGTAAGTAGGTCATAGTCGTAACATGATGAGGTTCAGTTTATAGTTTTAATAATAATATTATAAATAATATCCTTCCAGTGCATATTTCCCTTGAATAAAACATCTTTACCTATTGTATTTTTTCAATCTGCGTTAATATTCCTAGAAGTTAACCAATAATTATCACATAAAATAGGTACAACATTTTACATTTTCCCTTCTACACATACCCGCCTCTGTTGCCTATGGGATGTGATGTTCATCTATCCATTTTAATGGACATATAATGTGACTATGTTAGGAGCAAATAAGGTATATGAAGAAAAGGTAGCCATTATGTATTTAGATATAAGTTCTTTAATCGGAGGTGCCAATAATACTTTAAGACAGTTTACATACTTTATAAGTTTAAACTAAATCTCAAGTTATAATCATTAAAAAAGTTCGTTGTTCTGTTACATTTTCAGTAAGTCTGTTATCCAATAAAATTGCATATTATATATTTTATGATAAAAGAAAAAACCATTGTAGTGATCCGTAAACATGGACTGTTTATTGAATTTCAATCTTCTATTCACACTGTTGTAATACGTGTTAGCATTATCAGAAGGCCGCCATTTCAGTGGTCTATATATATATTACTAAATTCCCGCTAGTATCATGTTCCTTAATAATAAATCCTGAATCCACTTTAGCTTTGTAGCGTCATTGAGTTACTATTAAATTATAATAAACCTACATAAGTAGCATTATCAATATCAATTCAAGTTACAAAGCTCTGTCTAGTGCTTTGTAACTTGTTACGCTATGTACTATTCTAAACTATATAATTATTTGAACCGTATAATACTGCAGTGTTTCGTTTGCTATCTGATAGGTAACTAGACCCAAATAAAATTCTGGGTGGTAACTAAATATACTTAAATTGTAACGGAAATACAGCGTTACTCTGGTGGCATGCGTTTAATTCATTTTGATTTTTATTTGAATAATTTTATGGAATTATTTTACATTTTTATTACTTAATAATTGTATCTCTATACAAAGGATTAGGGTCGATTTGGGCGGTTTTTGCCCCATTTTTTTTTTTGGATGAAAAAATCAGAAAACATTTTTTTTAATGTCTACCAACGATAATAAGTCGATTTTACCCTAAATGGACGCCCCCACCCCCCCCCTCAATCCTGAATGTTAGTCCATGCCAAAGTTGCAAAAGTGCAGGGGTAGCGAACAAACATGACTACCTCCCGTTTTCGAGGACGGCCAACACGATGGTGATAGTCGCACAGTCCCTGCCCCCCTCGAACTACCCCCTAACTGCATAAAACCACCTCTTTTTTCGATTTTTCGTTGTCAGACATTCGAGGACTTGTTGGATCGGGTTTCTATTAAGGAATCTGAATATGTCCTGTAAAATTCCGCAACCAGACATCCTAACAATCCACGGGGGTTGAAACCACCCCCTCCCTCAATGCCGAAACATACGAAAAACATCCAAAACGAAAAAACGAAACATCCGTGCTGAAAATTGTTTTCCACACGTTTTCAAGGGTGGGGAACACGATGGTGATACTATTTAGTCTCCCACCCCCAACCAACTACCCCCAAATGCATAAAACCACCCTTTCTTCCCATTTTTCGTTTTCAGTCATACGAGGACTTGTTGGATGGGTTTTTTTTTTAAGAAACTCAATATGTCCTGTAAAATTTTGCCACCAGATATTCTAACGACCCCGGGGGGGCAGATCGTCCGTTTAGGCTAAAATCGACGTTTTCTGATTTTTTCATCAAAAATAATTTGGGGCAAAAACCGCCCAAATCGACCCTCCTCCTTTCCTGAGCAAACTGTTCATGAAATAAGGATGTTTTTTTACTGAGTAGAACAGTTAATTTGTCGTATACTATCCTGTATACATACGTTCCATTTATTTAGTTTAGTTTAGTAGCTTTGTTTAGATCCGTTTCTTCAATTATTAATGAATTAGTTCGGATATTGCGTTAGTGTGCGTACGATTAGTGATGAAAGTGTACACAATTTTATTTAAATAGGCTATTGTGCTAACATGAATTATTTCGTTGTTAATTTGGGTCATTATTTTGTCGATTGCTTGAGAAGCCATGACACTTAGCTCGCAAGGTGCAAGTTCAATTTGAAAATTTATTACTGGAAAATGGACAATAATTTAAACGTCTTCAATGCTTTTAATTCCTGTTATATAAAACAATCCCTCACTGCTTAGGGATACTTGTAAAGGATAGCACAATCAACAAAAACCTATATTGCAACTAAAGCACTGAAATAAGAGTTGACGGCAAAATCTCAGAAAAAATAAAAATTCTACGAAGAGTTCGACACTACTTTTTGATCTCCATTCGAAAAAGTTTTTTCAGGAGTCACTATACATGAAAACTCATGGCACAACAAAGATAACAAAGATCTCGACAAAAATAAGAAGATAATAATCAATAGTATTTCAGACTGAAGTAGCCGAAATACTGTGATGTGTAAAGGAGTTAATATGGCAAATTATCAGATTCTCGATTGCCATCTTCTTCGATTCTCCAAGCGGAACAAAAGGCATTAGTTACCATGTAGGTTAATTCGAAACCATTAGAGACCTAGGAAATCAGACTAAAGTGACTGTCGTCTGGGTGCCAGGACATAAGGAACACAAAGAAATAGCACAGGAATTTTAGTTTTTGATCCGGAATTAATTATTGTAAAGCTGAAAACTTGCAGGATTCTAGTTTTGGCCTCACACTATTCTCCCTAACGCCTTCACCTGGAAGTACGCACGGACCGAATGTTGTTCGCAGAGGGCACTTGTTGGCGGGAGGCTTGCCAAATCAAAGGAGGCTGTCACCGACTTCTTCGCTAAGCCCTTGTTTTATCGGACTACTCGTAGCTGGTCCAAGCTCTCCTGCTCACTGCCTCCATAAAGGGCTATGATAAAACTTTGCCCAGCGGCGGCCACAGACGTAGGTGTGAGAAGATCGAAGAGCATTTCTGCAGCTCAGGTCTCTTCTGCAGGAGCTTCCACGCCTTCTGCTTCCGCATTATATACAGAGCTGACGACTGTGTCCACCATGACTTAACTACAATCGCTAGATTTTCTCGCACCAATGAATCGATGGTCCGAGGACTGTCACAGCTACTGTACTAGTAATGAGATCACTTAAGTGAAAAATAACCGATTATCCGGTTATTGAAATAACCTGCATTACTCGGTTATCGTCAACGAGTACTTGAGTGAAAAATAACCGAATATTAAACAGTTATTGAATTAGTCATTGTCATTACTCATCATTCTCACAAATAAATTAAATGTTAACTCGTAACCTGTAATAAACCAGTGAACCTCATTACTAACTATCTCTATATAAAATAAATATATGAATCCTAACCGATTGATGTAGTAGTAATTAGAATCCATATTATATTACTTATAATTATTTTATTCCTAATATATATTTATTATGTCAATAATAATCAAACTGTGCAATATTATAAAGAATCATTTGATCCTGTACCTCTTCCCAAACACTGATTGGATTATTGATTTTCCCATTAAAATATTGAAAATTTTTTAAAGAATCGGAATTTGAACAAAAATTGTTAAATAGTCTTGTAAGTTATGCATACATAACATTCAAGTGACCATCACTCGAATGATTACCCGGTTATTGAAATCACTCGAATACCCTAGTAACCGGTTATTGAAATTAATCGGTTATGCCCATCAATATACTGAACTAAGAAGGCCTCTGCGCCTGCCTGATTATTTAGACTAGACGTGATCGACTCAACAATGAAAGCACTTAACTGTCCGAGTGTCCCCATGCGGCGACACTCGGAGTGGCATAGCTCCATAACGGGTAATGCTACAGAGAAGGTAGACATACCAATGGAAAGCCAAAAATATGAAGAGAAATGTTTATTCGGGTACGTTTTCCTCTCCGAGTCTTCATTTATCTGCAATGGCGCCATTTCCGATTTTTTCAATTTTTGAAATTTGACTAGAACGGAAAATTATGAACAATACATGCGTGGAACATCTGAAATACGCACGAAGATGCTTCTCCGAAGATTTTATGATCGCTTCGACACAAATCGGACCAGTAACAACAGCTCTGCAATTTTTGCGACTTGGGCCCTTGTTGCCCCTCAAAAACAAGGAAGCCGACGGGGGAGAGTGGACTTTTTGGTACGTGTTGTCCTGGACCGAAACTACAATCCTGCAAATTTTCAGCTTTACAATAATTAATTCCGGGTAGAAGCGACATATTGACTAAAACTCCTGGGCTAAAATAAAAAGACAGATGAATTAGCCAGGGAAAACGCGTTTAAAGTCTCAGTAGGGCACGAGACATTCTTAGGTGTGGTTAATCGATGGATATAAACAATGAATGAATGAATACAAAATAAATCTCTGAAATGGCGGAGGGGTTTGCCATGTTAGATAGACCCAATAATTCGTTAAAGAACGGTTCACTAAAACGGAAAACCAAACCAAAAAAAAACAAACCTGCATGATCACATTTCATGTGGCGGTGAGCAAATGTAATGCGTATGCTCGTACACATACTTGCCCCCTCAATCAAGCATAGGACAACACACAAGGGATACGCTGAAAAATAGAATAGGCCAGGACAACCTTTTAGTATATGATAAAATGTTTTCTGTATTTTTCAATAATAGTGTAAGCAGAAATAAAAATTTTTTATTTTTAAATATTTTCTGTAGTGGCAATATTGAAACCTTCTGACGCATCCGTCGATATACGTTTATGTTAATACTTTATAGTGCGGAGGCATGGACCTTAACAGAAACCATGTGCAAGAAACTGGAGGTATTCGAAATGTTTTTGTCTTGGAGACTTTTGCCGATATCTTGGATAGATAAAGTACAGAATAAGAGAGTGCTTGATTGACTAGGTAAACAAAGAGAAGTTATCTTTACCGTGAAACATTCAAATAAAAGTAATTTGGATATATCCTACATAATGAAACATAACAGTTTATAATGTGGACGAGACTAAAATCGAAGGTGTAAAGAAGAACTACCTTGCTCAACTCAAGATCCCGCAACAGTGGTAATTTCTGAGGAGATCGTGGCACTTAAAGAAGATAGCATAATCCACTGCCATTAATTGGATATCCGAAATTGGATATACCAATATGTGTATAACGTGGTAATTTGACAGGTGAATTGGCATCAAAACGGTAAAGATCAGGTTATTAATATTTTTTACGTGTTATTTATTGGATGGAAGATGATTTTCATTAATGGCGGACAAATGTGCTATTCGATATTGGAGGGTGCCTACCGCTGGCATATTTGCAGCGTCATCTAAATCAGTTGGTGGTTGATTCTTGAACTACCTTGACGACCTGTAAATTACGAACAATATTCCTTCTATTATCATAATCTGGCTGTGTCCATCAGCTGGTTTGTACCAAAATGTAGCATTGTGATGAAAACAACTCATTTGAAATATAATTTTTAATATGGCCAGACTTACCAATACCACCAATGCCAATAGGTTTTACCAAAACGAGTGCAAATTTAAACCCAAATAGGGCAAGTTCGATAGTGATTTATTCAAAAATTCAGCTAATTCTGGCTAAGCTATGCAGGTAGATGGCAGTACTAAAGCGATTTGAAGGTCACTTTGTTCGTTCTTATAGGAATGGTGTATTTTTATTTTTAAAAAAATGGCGCATCTTCGTGTGCGAAAATGCTCAATATGAAATAATTTGTATACTGTCGGATTGGCTACAGGTAGCCATATTGCTTATTGGCTTTTTCTTCAAGGCATAAATTAAATTTAGTTTCTATTTTATGCGGATTATGTGCATGTTGCGTACGAATACTTGGGGACATTAGATAGTTTGCATTAATATAACTCAAACGTTAAATATGGACTTCGTCATCTTTTGGCAATGTGCTGTTATTATTTACAGCTGCACAGTGGGACAAAATCCCACTGTTTCACCCAAATCAGTCTACAAGTCGTCAAGTTAAAGTCATCAGATACATTTTTTTTAAATGTTCATTTTGAAATTCTCTATCAACCTGTGAAGTCCAATTTTTGATTTTTAGCTATAACTTTTTATAATTTTGATCTAAAATGAAATTTTTAGAAAAAAATATCTTTTTTTTTCAATTAAAATCAGTCTGTAAGTCACAAATATATAAAGATTCGCACAATTTTAGTTTTAAACCTTTACTTTACAAGTACAAATCGATCTACCGAAGTAGATTTTTCATTTCTTTTTTTTTTATTCTTGACGGCTACCAAAATCGCTGTCAAATTTAAAAGTTTACAACTGTGTCTTTCGTAATTTTGAAAATGTGAATTTTTTTCAGAAGAAGAGATATAAAGTGTTTTAAAACTTTCTAGTTTCATAACTGATTCAAATAAAGTTTTCACTTTGGCAGCTGTCAAAATTTCTTTCAACTTAATGAAAATGCCATTTAATAACACGAGTCTACAAAAAAAAAGGTCTTGTACTAAGGTTCTCATGTAACTTTTTCAACGTATGTTGACGCGCTGAAGCCAATTTTGGACAAAAAAAAATTCTATCGTGTCAGCTGATCCCCTAAGAAAAAAAAGAAAAAAAAAGGGATCTTGTTTGTCCTACGGTTCTGATCTAAATTCTCTGAAGCATTTTGACGTGCTGAAACCAATTTTGCACAAAAAAAAATAGGGGAGGTGGCTTTACCTTTGTAGCAGGCGAATATTTTTCTGGTCATAAGTAGATCCTATTTTTTCTATAATTGAGTAAAATTCGATTCAAATCGGAAACAAAATAAAAAAATTATAAGGCGGTCTTCATTTTAAGTGAGTTACACTGTATATTTAAGGAAATGTATAGATTTTCACAAAATATTACGTTAGTAAATACGTCGAGTGTTGTAAAATAAAGATTGTTTTGTGACTGTGATTTATTAGCAGACCACGGTAAACCGCTTTGATAGAAATATTAAAGATACCTAATTAGTTTATTTATTAATTATCTATGTTGGCAGGCGAATATCTCGTAAACGAAAACACATAGCAAGAGAATGAATATAAACATGGTAGGAAATTTAGTTATGTTTAATTTTCCATAGATTACCTTTTTCCGTACGACGCATTGTTTCCGAGTTATAAGCGAAGAATCGAAAAAAGAAGCCTTTTCACCCCCTCCCCCCCTGATGCGGTGGGGCTAGCTCCTAACTACCCCCAACACATTTCTGAAGAGGAAAATTCTCCCCCATCCGTGTTCTCTCCAATTCCCTTTTGGACATTCATTGATTGGACTATATGGTATCATATGTCAGAGATTTTAAATTTTCCATAGGTAAAGGTTCAGAAGGACATTTGGAGGTCTCCTTGCTTTTTTAATATTAATTAATATTAATAATAATAATGATAATAAATCAACTTTATTGGTATTGAAACCGGGGCGAAGTTCAGATGGGTACTAAATGTACCCCCTGCTCTTCCACTTAACCCCAAAAAATAACATTTTACAAAAGTAATGTATAAAATATTTTCAAATTTACTTAATACTTAAAAACTAAAGGACAACTTAGACATAAGTAGAAGAAGAAAAAAATAGGGAAATGATTAAAAATACATGAAAAGAAGAAGTATATGATTTAATATCACTGTTGAGTAAATGGATGTTCTTTAAATTTTATTTTAAATAATCTTTAATTCAGATGTTTGTATTGGGTGGGTATTATATATTTTATATATGTTGAAGCTGAAAGATCTCTCGAATTGAGATGTTCGATGAATAAGAGCTGTTAAAATGTCTTTGTTTCTGGTATTAATTCTGTGTACATTAGTTCGAAATACTAATTTATTATAGAGATAGGAAGGTAGTTTGGTGCGTACAATTTTGTGATAGAGACAGGCAGAATGGAGTTTAGATCTATTCTTCATATTTAACCAGTGTAACTCTTTGAGTTTATGAGATACATGCTCATATTTTAGGATGCCAAATATAAATCAAATGCAGCTATTCTGAACTTTCCGTATTTTATTTTCACACTCTTTGTCGAGAGATGGAGCATAAACTTGACAACAAAAGTTAAAGTTTGATAGAACAAGAGTTTCACATAGAAGTGTTTTAATATTCCGAGATAAATGGCATTTTCTATCAGCTTTTGAGATAGACGTATCAGGCATATACCGGGACTTTCAAGATTCGAAATGAGTAGTTGGTTATTCGTGCAGTTTTGCGGTCCTGCCTAGCATGTTCTTGAGAAAATGGGTTTGTAGATTATTTTACCAGTAGGTTTATCTGCGTTGTTGATTTCTTCTAGAAAAAAAGCTCTCCACCACGCCAAGCGAATTATGGTGGTTGCTATAAAACTGAGCGATTGATTCTTAGTTTTAAGACAACTCCAGCATATTCAATAGAAATTATCTACCACTATGTGAGAATACCATCTTGCCTTGAAAATCAGAATTATTTTATATTTGTTGGTACAATTGAAATTCATTAGTTCCCAATTTAAAGCATGAAATTCATATAAATAGTTTCCAATGTTTCTAATATAGTTTCCAAATATTCAGGTAATCGCTGTACAATTTATAATTAATTAACTCTAAATCGGTAATAGACTTGGGTACATTGTTAACTAATTTGATTAACATATAGGCACGAACATTCCATTCCTGTTATATATCTATTCCCCAATGGAGAAGACACACTTTAACAGTATGTTTAGGGATAAATTACACTAATTTATTAAGTCATAGCTGTATACATGGACGTAGCTCTAGGAAGCTACAGCCAACACCAGAAGTTTAATATTATTTCTTTTAAATGAAATAAAAATTGTTCGAAACAAAATACCGCTGAAACTATTCAGGTGGTTTTTCACTCGAGGTAGGACGTAGTAGTTACAACAAAAATTCTTTAATAAATAATGACAAGATTCCCATTTTGTTTCATATTTAGTAAAATCATAAAATAAAGTCAGCAAGCTAAAAATATTAAAATTCTTGGGTTTTATGATCATCAATTAACTACATCAAAGAAAACTTTGACATAAAATGACACCTTGCGATATGCTTAACATTTTTGTCGTGATGTACTACAGAAAAATAAAATAAAAAAAAGTTTAAGAAAAAGAAAATAAGAACTAGAATTCCGCAATCATATTAATAAAGATTTGTAAGTATATAATATGAATATGTCAGTACTGCGAAAAAGTTAGAAGGTAACCATCATAAAATGATTGGCACCTCAATCTTCATTCCACATATTTAGGGTGCCACATATATCTGTGATAGATGTCTATAGATTGCTGTTATAGAAGTATCACACGCCAGAAAAATAAAGCTGTATATTATCCAATTAACACTTCAGCATCTTGGAAAAAGTGGACCAACTGTGAACTGTACTACTAGGTACATGGGAACACGAAGACATTGGTCTGTATTATTCTCAGATTTCATCAGTAAAACTGATTGGTTATAAGTTGATAACACTATGCCCAATAATATAAAGTTGCCCAAAGTCGCGTTCTGTCAACAATCCTCTTTAACGTTTACAGTTAATTCGTAATGAAGGATGTGTTCTGAAGGATTGGCAGGACAGGCGGAACTCAGATTTTTAATTAAAGATTTCCAGGAGTCCACTTTGCAGAAAGGAAGCATGAACTCAAACATTTGCCCGACCGTCTCCAGATAGTAAGATGTAACTACAGTTTAAGTGTAAAATACAACGAAATTGTATTTGGAGACCGAGCAAATGAAAACTTTCCAAACACATTGAGGATTGATTAATGTCACGTTGTAAACAGTATTGTATACTATTGAAAAATTTTATTTTGGGTATTTGGCAGATAACTTTCATGCTCTTAATATTTAATATGAAGAAACAAGAAATTACCTATTCTTTATGTACACCGTTGATCTTTCTTCTCATCATAGTTAGGTATATCGACAAATCAATAAGAGTTCTTACAGATATTTCTAGTTCATCTTTAGAGGTTTCCTGAGAGACTCTTCGAAATGATTTCTGAATTTTTTTAACAGAGTATGTGTTATCTTCAAAAAAAATGTGCTATATGAGATTTTTCATAAAATACAGTTGAAAATAATAAATTGGACTTCATATTTCTGCATCCTCGTCAATCTTTTGATATTTAATAAATTTTTGAATCAGCATAGAGACGTTCCCTGATTTACCCTTGACCATATTAATGAAAGCTTCTCATTTTTCTTACTGCCTTCCGTTACCTTTTTTTTTTTTGAACACTGGCTTGGAATATAATCACAGTCATCATCACTCTATTTATCATCTTCATTGTCTTTAATGGCGGTATGGATGATTCAGTTGTTGCAAGGTAGCATCTTTCTGAATGTCATTCCTAGAAATAGATAATTTAATCACTTACCCATCAAATTTAACAAATGAGCCAGTGTTCCAGATTTGGACCAAAGGTAATTTCCATTGGTGACCAATATTCAAAAACAGGGACAAACGGTTTTTTCAATGTTTTGTATTAAAAAGTAGAAAATGATCAGTACTCCTATAAAGCGTAATCAAGTAGCAGACCTAATAGTTTCAAAAATATTTCTGATAGCATTTACTTACTTTTTCACTAAAGAAATTGATACTTTCACTCGAACAATAACAGCTTATTGTAAGCACTTCGTAGAAGAATTATATGTAAATTGACCATTGCATTATTATACTCTTCGCAAATACGAAAACGAAGAGTATATTGCATTTTTATTTTTTATCTATTTATTTAACGTCGGCCTATTTCCGCTACAAGGGCCTATCACCGACGCCAGGAGACGAGCTACCCCCAACCTGGAAATTTTGCCGAACCTCTTCCCTTAAGAAGAGTGGGGATCTTTTACTTGCCTAACATTTAATAGATAAGGGACCGCCTGCTTTACATCCCCTCCGAAGGATGGTATATCTACTGCGTAATCCTCGTCTAAAATTACGTAGCTTCCGCGTATACACTGATATAAAAGCCGCTAGAAGGTGTGATGAGAACGCTGTATTTCCCAAGAGTACTAACCGCGCTCAACGTTGCTTCAACGGAATATCGACTAACATTCACATTGAAATCGCCTCTATGCTCGCCCCCGATATTGCATTTGATCGGCATATTTCTAAAACCGGAAATAACGCTCGCAGACAAAAAATTTTCATATCATTGTGTTAATGAACGAATTCTGAACAACTTTCAAAATGTCCGCCTGTCTGTTTGTCCGTCTGTCTGTCCATCCGTCACGTTTCTTGTAAGCACGACAAATCAAAAAAGAAAAATCCAATTGTACTGAAATTTGGACAGTAAGTTAGTGTTAGCTAGAGGAAGAACCCTCTTGTTTTTGAAAAAAATCGATCAGTAAATAAAAATGTTTAAAATGATTTAAATTTGAGAAATTTTTATTTTTTATTTTTATGTTTTTGTAATTGAATAGAAATCTGGTGAAATGATATTTCATTTTAATATCTAAATATTTATATATTTTACAAATATACATTTCATAATGTAATACACAACCGTGGAAATATGATTTTAGCTCGCCTCTTATAATGTAAAAATTTACATTTCTTTACGTGTTAGGTAATGATGTAGTTCTTACACTTTTGACTCGGAATCCAAGGGTCCCGGGTTCGAAACTCAAATGGGGTATGGTATAGCTCTTTAATTTTTACTTTTTACTTTATTTTACACTTTCACCAACTAAGTTCGTACTATAAAATTAAAAATGTCTATTTACAAAAAACTGCGAAGAGTACGTGTTTAGCTTGTTTAATTAAAAATGCCTATAAGCTAAACGTGTACTCCTTGTAGAGAGTAAATTAATTGGATGTATGTGTAGGTTTCTACTAGCCATTAGCAAACAAATAATTAATCATAAGCTCACATCTTTGTTTCCAAGCAAACTTCCCTAAATACATTTTAGTTTTGGAAATAATTTATTATGAAGTGTGTGGTCAACAGTGTCTATTAATCAAAATAAACAGAATTATATGCAAATTAGTTTTATCAAAATCCGCATAAAGTAGAAAGACTGCTTGGACAAGCATGCAAACGAACAACTTGTAACCCATATAGTACATGTTGTAGTACTTTATTTACTTTAAAGCAATATTAAAACAGTCTGTGAACATAATTTTGTTATGAAAATATGACAAAACACATATTTTTCTGCTCTATTATGGGCGACTAATATATTAGTGGGAACGCCATTTTATCACCAAGTAAACATATTAAACTGAAATCTGCCTGCTTCGATATAGTTTTTTACATTTTTGTTAAAGATTTTCTAATCCTAGAGCAGCTTGAAATATGATGCTTGTTGCTGAAACGAAATCCTCCGTTGGACATATAAGAACTGGGCAAATTACTTCAAAAAGTTGATTACCAACTACTAACTACTTTGCAGGAAAGTATCGTGATTACTGGGGATCGATTTATAAATACGGGGTCACATTTGTGTGTTAACTCACTCCAGGATAATTTTAATCACAGGTCAAAGTGAGTATTAAAACCGCATGTGTTTATTGCCTATATTTTAATGTGTGTGTTATGAAACTTTTGAATAACCTGAGGTTGCTAACGCTTCCTACAGAGTTGCCAGCTCTAGATTGATTATGATCAGTCGAAAAATGTGTATTAGTCTTCAAGGTTTTTGTTACTAAGGAAAAAATATTTGATTGTCTTTGTCCAAAAGTTACACAGGCACACAAAAAAAAGGTCGAGTGCGAGAAGGCAGACCTATGTATTTCCATGCATTTTGTCCTGCTGAACACGATATAGCTTCGTATATATTATCATTCATAAAATAAAATAAAATGGTTTTATGAATGTATATTGATGTAAAAAAGTTCAACATTCAAGAAATGTATACATTGAAATTGTAATTATATATTATTATATTATTTTTGTTTTTTCTCTTGGTTCTTGGTTACGGCTATATGGATTTCGAGTGGGCTAGTCGTTAAGTTTGACCAAAAACGAGTTCTGCGGAGGAACATTGCAAATCGTCTTTAGGGATTGTCCTGAGAGCTAATAATATGACAGGAAGTTCATCTACCCAATGTGGTGTAGAAGCTTTAGCTCTCAGAGCAGTTTTAAGAGACTTTAAACCTTTCTATCATTCCGTTAGAGGGAGGATGGTATGGTGTAGTACGAATTCTATGAAATCCCAAAAATTTTTAAAATTCTTGGAATAATTTCGATTCAAATTGAACTCCCTGATCCGTTGTCACTGTGACAGGGACATCCAATCGGCAAACATAATTTTGAAATAACGTACGCGCTGCAGTTTCTGCAGTAATGCCATGAAGTGGATAAGCTTCGGGCCATCTAGTAAAACATTCGATCATAGTAAGAATATAAGAACAACCTTTAGAAGGAGGTAATGGTCCTATTAAATCTATATGTATGTGGTCGAAGCGTCCTTTAGGAATATCGAAGTTAGCCGATAGCTACTTTTGGTACGTCGTGTTACTTTGTTAGTCGGGGTCACCAAAATATAGCTTCGTATATATTATCATTTAGCTATACAATAAGATAAAAGGGTTTTATGAATGTATGTAAAAAAGTTCAACATTCAATAAATGTATACATTGAAATTGTAATTATATATTATTATATTATTTTTGTTTTTCTCCTGGTTCCTTCTTACGGCTATATGGGTTTCCAGTGGGCGAGTCGCACATATCTTCTTGCTAGAATAAGTGAGTCGCTACACACGAATCCGATGTCCGTTTTGCCTGATTGTCTCTTGCATTTTTGTTAACCTCAAAAAACACCTTAAAAATGCCCGAAAAATCCCAAATAAGTAAATAAAAAGCTTAAATGAGCTGATCACTATATCTATACATAATTTGGGGCGCTGAAACTAAATATGAGGTCAGAATTAGCCGATTAGTTAAGAATTTTGACAACCTCAAAAAATACCCAAAAATTCAAAACAAAAAATTGAAAGCTTAAACCAAGAACTTTAAGCTAAGAATTCTTAACCCAATATAACCTGAGACAAGAACTTTAAACCAAAAATTTAAACCCATTATAAATTAAGACAGTTCCTAAAGCAAGAACTATTAAGGTTTAGAGTTCTTGGTTTAGAGTTCTTTGTGTAAAGTTAATGTCTTATATATTACATTTAGAGTTCTCGGTGCAAAGTTCTTGCCATAAGTTTTGTTAAATTTAGAGTTCTTGGTTTAAAGTTCTTTGTGTAAAATTCTTGCCTCAACGATAAAATAAAAAATATTTAACTAAAATGTTATAGTATGGAAATAGTGGATAAAGGTTTTCCATGGTACCTTGCATCACGTGTTATAAGATGTTGGACAAATGAAAAGAACGTTAAAAAAATATAAAACGCAACAATACAGATTGAAGAGTGTTATTTTTTAGCAATACAAATGTTTCCGGAACTAATGCTAAAAAAGGATTAATGGAAACTGATTGTTCCGAAAGTCAAGAAGATGACAGTGAATATGAAGATAGTGAATGTGAGTGTTCGATAAGAATTAAAACTCCCAATATTTGGTGAAATGATAAACTTAATAATGTTATTAGAAATCTTGGTCTATCTAATGGGAGGGAAGAATATTTAGGGGTGATTATCGAAAAATACAATTTAGTATCAAGTGATGTTCGTTCTAGCTCATACAGAAAAAGAGAAAAAGACTTTAGAAAATATTTTACATAAGAAAAAGAACACTTGCTCTTATATTGTCATAATGAAGAAGAGTTGATAAATACACTTAAACCTATCATATATATGTCATATATAGATTTTAGATAAATATATTTTATTTTATCGCTCTTACTACAAGCAGAACAGAAGGAATTCGCATTATTTACACAGTTGTTCAAATTTTTTGTAGCCCTATACTCATAGGAAGCCAAGTTTCCTACTTCACTAGAGCTGCAGTTGCATGATGGCGACGCCCGCGGTTCCAACTTTACTAACCTGGCCGGTAGCCGATACTGGGGTTTCCCTCTTTCTCTACTTTTGCCACAACGGCATTTCTTTACCTAGGAACTTGGAGATGTCCTAGTCGCAAAAATAGAAAAAGAAACAAATGGCATATGACAATCAAACAGAATAAAGAAAACTATACAATTCTAAAGAGCTCTATGAAAAAAAAGTAAAAAATCATCAAGGGAGAGTGTAGGTAAATGTTAAGTCCAAACGATATTCCTCTCTCAACAGAGCAAACTTTGTCCAAAAAATTTTTCCTAAAAATGTCACTGTTCAGTAATATTTTCCTTTAGATACTTGAAAATTTAAAAGTTACCCATCTCCGCTTACTATGGTTGATGAGAATATATGCTAAAATTATATTTCTCTATGAAGTTTGCAGATTGCGCTTCAATTCTGACTAAGATATTCTGTTCAGCTCGTGAAAATACGTCGAAAATTATATGTTCAGATATTATGCAGAGCAAAGTCAACTTCGGGCTATGATTCATTTTTGGGTACGTTTTCATCCTAAATATGGATTTTACAAGATATTCGATACACGCGCATAAATTCTGACCTTGGATTCGGTTTCAGTACCTCAATTTACGATATAGTGATCAGTTCATGTACTTGTTTGGACTTTTTCGGGCATTTTTTAGGTGTTTTTTGAGGCCATGTCAAAATTCCTAACTGATCGGCCAATTCTGACCTCAGATTCGGCCTCAGCGCCTCAAAATATGTATGGAGATGGTTGTCAGCTCATTTAAGCTTTTTATTTATTTGTTTGAGATTTTTTCGAGTATTTTTAAGGTGTTTTTTGAGGTTAGGAAAAATGCAAGAGCCAATTGGGCAAAACAGACATCGGATTCGTGTTCAGCAGATCAAAATGCACGGGAATGCGTAGGTCTGCCTTCTCGCACTCGACTTTCTTTTTTGTGCCGGTGATGACAACAAGGAGCAACAAAGTTAGACCTAGGCTGAAATATTAGATGTCGGATTCAAGATAACCAAATTTAAGATTAAAATCATGCAATATTCGATAAATTAGGGAAAGAATGCGCGAAATTTAGTAATTTTAAATATTCAATTAATAAAAGCAAAATGTTATATACCAGGGATTTAATAAATTTGAAAGTGTGTTTTAAATAAAAAATCATTTATACCAAGGAACATGATCAAGATAATTTTATCAGCTCAAATTAAAGATTAATATCCTTGAAATGTCCATTTTTCAAGATATTTTCAAACAATTTAGAATATTTCGAAATCACCGTGTATAGTACACTTAAACAAACATTAACTTTTTTCGTACGCCTTTTTTTTTAATAATAATGAGCTAGTATACAATAACGAAAAGGACAATATTAATAATATAGCATTATAGTATGACTCTTCAATATGTTATAAATATAATTTCAAGGTAATTTTACCAACTATTATTGGTTTTATTGTAAAATGAATATGCTTAAAATCAGAGTGGATTTAAAATAAGGTAGTTTCCCGGATATCTCGTGACGTAATAGCGTAATAACCTCTAAAACAGGGGCACTTTACATTTGACAGTAACTAGCTGCATTGCCACATTTCTAAAAAAAGAATGTGCACTACTACACTGTCTGAAATAAATTTTAATATTAATTTTTAACACTGTTTCAAATACCCAGCAAGTAAATATTTTATATATTTTTAAGGCTGATTGATAACTTGCTAATACAGAATTGTAATATTACAGAGGATTCCTTATAGCAGTATAGAATATCTTACATTATTTATCGAAATATGGCAACGTAGCACTCTGTTCAAGCACAAATTAGAATCTGGCGATTACGCTATTATGTCATAGCCAATAGAATAGTATGAAAATTGGCGGCAATAACTAACCGTTTAAACACGGCTTAAACTTCATGATTTTTTTTTACTATAAGGCATTACTAAAAAAAATAATAAAAAATACGGGTCAACTGTTAGCCCAGTCGATGAAGGTACTTACCCACAAAAAGTTTCAAACCGTGTAAATTTTTTTTTAATGAGTTCATGAAAGTGTGTAGAATAATATCCTGAAAAGTTTACATTTCACTCGGATGCAAAACATTAAAGAAAAGTGAAAAAAAAAATTTTTTATCCATTTTTTTTAAATTTTGAAATTAAGTCAAGCTAGGAAAAAACAAAAAATACAGATGGATAGACGTATTTGTAAACAAAAAATAGTCAAGTGTAACGTTATAACTCGGAGCGAGATCCATGCGTGTGCGCGCTTGAATACGCATGACTGTGATACCGACGCATTGAATTACATGTCACTAAATCAAAATTTGTTCAATATATATGAGTGTTGGTTCATATAACAGATGGAAATTGTAGCTTTCTGATGCTTTTTTTGTTTTAAACAAAACAAGCAAAGGACGGATGGGAAAAGTTTACTTATATATATTATCACGTCCGAACTCAATCGTCGCAATAAAAAATATAGAAAAAAATAAAAGCCCTTCAAAAAAATTCTTTCTTCATTGAGAACTGTTAAAAAGTATGTACACTTCATGATTATTATGGTTTATTAAGTTGTAGTAACGTGGATTCAAAAAAAAAGTATAACTCACATCATTTTAATTTACTTGCTTGATGATTTTCTTGATAAATATATATATTGGAAGCTGTAGCTTGCCGAGAACTTGAGACCCATTGGAAAAAATAAAATTATTTCGAAAAAAATGTATACTTTTCGAATGTTCAAACACAAATTCGTTTACTTTTATGCATTTTTTCGAAAATGTGATTAATCATATCATAATACGAAATTGCGATTGTCAACAAATGTATAGAAATTCAATGGATCCAGCTGAAATATGGATAGGTGTATCCATAATAAATACGATACAGTAAAGGCACGTAAAAATTCATGCGATCGATTCAGCGGCTATGTGTTTTGTCTGTGTATGCGTTCATAATTATATATTTTCCCTCTAGACTCACTATTTATCCTCTTAGTCACTAAGAAAAACGTTAAAAATGTGTAACCAGAAAGAGAAAAAGCTTTATTTTACTTGTTAGAGCTACTAAGAATTTTTAGAGGTTCCGTAGTATGCATTTAAACCGTGGCTTTAGCGATAAATTTTATTAGAACATTTTTTTTATTCAGAAACACGTGGTCTACCCACCTCTATTTTTTGTTTTTTTCTAGCCTGACTTAATTTAAATATTTTGAAAAAATTGATAAAAGAAATTTCTTTTTCACTTTTTTTTTATATTCTGCATCCGAGCGGAATGTAAACTTTTCAGGATATTATTCTATACACTTTCACGAACTTATTAAAAAAATATATTCAGATTGCAACTTTTTGTGGGTTTCACTATAAAATGATCTCTGTCGTCTGAGCTATGTTTATATGTGTAGATGTTAATAAAATTATTTTAAAAAAAAATGTATACTTGCCCATTATAAAATTTCGTTATTTTTTTCTCTAATTTTGAAATGAATATCAAAAATGGACATCCGAACAGTAAAATGATGCAATGAAGTTGATGTTAGGAATTTTAAGCATTCAGTCATTGTGTAAAAAAATAATTTTGTCTAAAAATTATTTAAATTAAACATTGAAATGCCTCACTAAATTATTTTATGCTAGATATAACATTTTGTATTGTGAAGCACATATATTGTAAGATTGAAGATCAAGCTTTTTCCACTCTCCGATCCTTCCAGCATTCATAAGGTTGTTTCAAACAATTTTGTTTTTCAACTGATGTATTCTCTTTTTTCTCAGTAACACACTCGAATTCGATTTCTTCTAGACCACTGACATGAAAAATCGACAACAAATATGTTATTTCAAATAAGCCTCTATGGGTTATATTATAAATTTTCAGCATGATTGCATTTTATTGAGTATAAAAGCTACAAGCAAATTTAATTTGGAACTCTATCTTTTTACTATAAAACCATTTCTTGCATATTATATCGTTTTGATGAAGGGATATCATATTTATTTTCGTTGATGTGGGTAAAATTTATGTAGGTCCTCGACTTCATAAAAGCGTATATAACATTTACGTAACATTTACGGAATAATATTTCTTGACAGTTATTAATAATACCATATTTAATAATACTGAAGCAACAATTACTGTTCTGGGATTAAGAATTACACAGGATGTCACAGAATTCCAGCTAATCCTTTTAGGAGCTGATTTTATAGGCAAAAATAATAAAAGTATTTCTTCTAGACATGCGCCCGAAAATTCTTCCAAAGGGAATTACACCCATCTGAGGATGGCCCTTAAATAATGAATTTTATTTATTAACGTTAGCAATATCACTATTGCCTAGAATTATTTGAGAGCGTTGTTGCCTAGTATTAGATGACGGCCAGTATTATCATCACACAGCCGGTGGAAGTGTTATACAATGATGAGTAATCTATACAGATATTATGTCTCGATGTATATTATTGCTAGCAGATAAGCCGGTTGTGTCGCATCCCGATAATGCATGCATTGCTAGCAGGGCCTCCCTTTGTACTTTGCTTAGCACAGACACTACGGATGAAACTGTTATATCTCTTCTCTTGGATCCACTTCCTGTTTGAAATGTAATATGGCAGAAGTCGTCATAATACTTCAATAAGAGAAAAAATACATCAGAATCTGGAGACTATACGGTAATAGTAAGTGATTCTCTTGATGTTGAACGTTCCTTGGCTGCTGCTAAAGAATACAATATAAGTTTTGCGTCCACTTCCTCTTGCGTACTTGCTAAATGTTTCAAATGACCTTTTTTATTAGAAACGCAGGTGTTGTGCCACGATACTATCAGATTTTTAGATTCAAACGTAGCTGATTTCATTAACTTCACTAAAAGGTACTCAGTTAGGTTGTTCTTTCTACGATGAATAGTTCTTGAGATATCTTAATTAAAATATTTTAACCTTCAGAAGGTGCAGAAGGTGAGGCCCGCGAAGCTGAAGATGCATAGATAGAAATATGCCTTTTAACAAAATAACGTTTCCAACTTTAATCATTTATTTCCTACGAAACCCCTAATCCAGCCGTATGCGCTTCCAGTAATAGCTGATGAGTATTAATTTCTTGTGAGGTTATGTAAATTTTTTGATAGCATCACGCATATCAGAACTTCAATCCCTCATATCTCAAAAACCAAAGATATGCAAATCTTGAAACTTCGTATTCAGGATGTTCTCATTATTGACAATAATTTAGCACTTAGTTTGAAACAAAATTCGAGGGCTAGAAAATGGGCGATTTTTGGGGTCACTCTTTAGTCACAAATAATAATAAAATGGCCAGTTTATAGCTGGGACGATTGGAAGATAAAATTGCTAGAAACTTTCCACTCTAGAAGAGATACTTATACTCTTTTTATGAAAGTACTAAATCATATACTTTCAGATGATCGTTCTTTACACGATTTTTTTTTCAACATTTAGCAAAGATGTGGTAACATGAGTATCGAGTGTATCGTCAAATAACAACCAGAGTAAGAAATTATTAGAAAACTATAAAAGTGGATTCAAAATTATTGAAATTCTCTCTAATGCTGGTTATAAATTGAAGAAGAACATCCACGCAACCAGAACAAACAAAAATGTTTCCTACGAAGGGTATATAGCGCATAGATGACATTAAGCTATATGTGCCACTCACATAGACAAGGTTAATGAAAATATATGTTTGACTATTTAATTATAAAGGCTTATAGAGAATCGCTATAAGGTATAAGGGCATATAGTTAAATAGATTAAAGAATAATGACTACAGATATAAAGGCCTACAGTAAAATTGCACTATAGGTATCAAGGCCTACGGTGACTATTTGCTAACCGCTGCAGGAATTAAGACCTACCGTGAACGCAATTTAGAGTAAGGCAAAGCATTAGTTATCAAGGATCGTTGCTTAGGATATTTACAGCAACGATTCAAGTATCAAGGCTTGTTTTCCATTGCATTATTTGCGAAAAGAAATTATTATCAATTTTTGTTGTTTTAAATTATCTCCACTGTTCGTTCAGGGTCGAACAAAATGTAGGATGGCCGTGTTAGGTGACGCCCGGTATTATCATCATACAGCTAATGGAAGTGTTATACAATTATGAGTAATCTATATAGTAGTAAATGCCGTATGAGTAAGGTTGAGTGTTAGAGCTCTAGTACATTTTATTGTTAAACGTTCGATTTTGCAAACATTTGTTTTATTAACTACTGTGCATAGTGTTCACTGGATATTTCTTAAAGTATCTGCACTGTTAAAGTGAAATTTTTGCTGTGCCGTAATAGCATAAGACATAATCTTTGGATATATTCGCCGTTGTTAGTCCTACCACGTCAATAAACATATCAGTATGTCTAAACGGGAAATAAAGTTAATATGTCAAGAACTTCTCTCTGAAGAGCTAATTGGTAAGATTTGTTCTGAATTTACTGTTAAAATGGAAGCGCTGATTGACTCCAAATTAGACAAACTGTTGGATGGGGTTAATAAATCTTTAAGTTCTGTTGTTGAGAGAGTAAAATCCAAAGAAATGCGTGTCAATGAATTAGAAGTAAAATATGATTACCTTGATCAACATTCTAAGCGGAATGCTCTGCGTTTTAATGGAATTGCTGAAACTGATCATACCCAGGAGAATACGCTTGACGTTGCTCTTAAATTTATTAACGATACATTTAACATTTCCTGTGAGGAACGTGATATTGAAAATGTATTTCGAATTGGCAAATATGATGGTGCCGCCGCTCGTCCTCGGACCATTATTGTGAATTTCTGTAATGGCATAGTGCGTGCCAAAATTCTCAATGCCAGGAAAGTATTGAAAAAATCAGGAATTTCAATATTTGAGGATCTCACCAAAACTCGTTATGAACTTTTATTGGCTGCTAAGAAGAAGATGGGAACGCAACATGCCTGGTCCGCTGGTGGTAGAATTTATGTGTGGTGTAATAAACTAAATAAAAAGTGTGAAATTTTATGTGTCAACGACTTACGACTTTATTGACATGGTAGAACTAGATTCCTTTCTGTTCACATTTAGTGTAAAGAAGAGAATAATTCATGTCTTTTTTTCTTCATCTTTTTTTAATTAAGTGCCTAGTCAATTGTTCCATTCTTTTTATAATTCATTATCAATATGGTATGTAGTAGCATTTTTTATTCTGTACAAGTGCGTTTTTTGCTTTCATTTGAATCAAAGAAATAATCAATATGAATACATTTCCTTTTTAATAATGATATATTTTATTTTTCTTTTCTTTGGCTTGTTAGTTTTTCTCATTTGAAGATACAAATGTATTTATATACTATACTATACTTGGTTGTAGCAGTTAATTTTAAGATAATAAAATCGGTGTTTTTATTTTAATAGAAATATATAGTTATAGTCGGATTCTATTTAGTTGAAACACCTCTTTAATGTAGTTACTGGAGCTTTTGCAGCTTTTTCAGGCAAGAGATATGCGATATACATGTATCGAGTTTGCGCATATTAACGTTAGGTCACTTTGCGCCAACTTTGATCTGTTTTCCGAGTTTGTTCTTAGTGCATCATATGATTTTATAGGTGTTTCAGAAACCTGGTTGGATGAACGTGTAACTGATGAAACTGTAGCCATCAGCGGCTATAATTTGATTAGAAGGGATAGAGGTGCTAGAGGAGGTGGAGTAGCTTTCTATGTAAAAGATTCAATCAAGTTTCAATTGTTACAGTTACCCAACCTCCACAATAACTCTTTTGAACAGCTATGGATTAGCGTTAAACTACAGGGTAAGAAGTTGTGTTTGGGAACATTGTATAGGCCCCCCGATAGTAATGTAGCTGTAGGTTTAGATGACTTGGATAATATTTTATCACAATTTTTGCCTAGTTTTGATTGTGTGTTATTCGGGGGAGATATAAATATTGATTTTTTAAATAAAAATAGTAATGGTTATAATCAACTTCAAAATTTTTTTGATAGATATGGGCTTTCACAAATTATTACAAACCCTACACGTATCACCGAAAGATCACGTACTTTAATTGATATTTTAGTATCTTCTGATCCTGAGTTGCCACACAGTGCTGAAGTTATTAATATGGAGGGTATTTCTGACCACTGCTTGGTAAGTTGTAAATTAAAAATTAATAAAAATAAACAACAAACATTATTTCGCACTTACAGAGATTTTTCTTCATTCGATTATGATTTATTTATTAACGATTTAATGCTTCTTAATTGGGATCATATATACACGCTTAATAATATAGATTGTATGGTTGATTTTCTAAACACTAATCTTATGAATGTTCTTGATGTTCATGCACCTTTAAAGACCGCGAGAATTTCTAAGCCTCCTTCACCATGGCTGACTGAAAATCTTAAGCTGATGATGACACTTAGGGATAAAGCTTTTCAGAAATATAAGAGAGTAAATTCTGACGAATCGTGGCGCGAATATAAAGAACGGCGTAATTTTGTTAATAAAGCTGTTAAAGTTGAAAAAAAGCATACTTATCTCAAAAATTTAAGAGTGACCCTAAAGAATTTTGGAAAGTGCTAAAGTGGTTGAATATCAAGTCTGACATAGACACTTCTGTCACAAGTATTGCTGATGTAAATGAATTTAACGAGTATTTTTCTAATACCCTTCTCCAGGCCGATGTGCGCCCTGACTTGGTTGCTGATTATGAGAATTCTAAATATTTGCGTGATGGTACTACCTTTGCATTCTCTGAAATTTCTTGTGAAAAACTCGAAGAAATATTATTTAAACTTAAATCTAACGCCATGGGTTCTGATGGTTTTAATATTAAAATTATTTTATACATTATCCCATATCTTCGTAATCATTTAACTTATATTATAAATAAGTGTCTCTTAGAAGGTATTTTTCCTTCAGCTTGGAAAGAAGCTAATGTAATTCCTGTGGCTAAAAAGAACTGTCCCACACTTATTAATCATTTTCGCCCCATTAGCTTATTTCCTGTCCTATCTAAGGTATTAGAAAAGGTAGTGTATGAGCAGGTAAATAACTACTTGAATAATAATTTGATTTTACCTATTTCGCAGTCTGGATTTCGTGCCCGACATAGCACGTCTACAGCTTTATTGCAAGTTTCTGATGACATATTCACTGCTTGTGATAATAGTCAGAACTGCTGTTTGATACTACTCGATTATAGCAAGGCATTTGATACCCTTGATCACGCCACCCTGTGTGCGAAATTAAAATATTATGGATTTGGTATTACGGCAACTTCTTTCTTTCGTAATTATCTAAGTAATCGTCGTCAAAAAGTAATATTAAATGATGAAATTTCTACACGGTTTTTATTACAAAGGGTGTGCCACAGGGTAGTGTTTTAGGACCTCTGTTATTTTCTATATACACAGCGGATCTCAGCAAATGCCTACAGTTTTGCTCTTCTCATCAGTATGCGGACGATACTCAGTTATACTATTCTTTTTCCTTGTCTGACTTAAATACTGCCGTACTAAATATTAACTCTGATCTAGATAAGATATCTAAATTTTCGGCTGATCATGGTTTGGTTTTAAATGAGGGGAAAATGGAATTACTGGTGTTTGGTAGGCACAAGGCTCAAATTATTAATAATCCCAGTTTTAAATTAGTTTTAATTAATCAGCACTTACAACCAGTCAATGCTTGCAAGAACCTTGGTGTTTGGTTTGACACAGATTTGAGATTTGTAAAACATGTAAGTACCCTTATGCAAAAATCAATTAGCAAACTTAAACTCTTGTATATGCATAAGGATATTCTCAGTACAGAAGTAAAATTGAAATTAACTGATTCATTAATATTGTCGTCCATTTCTTACTGTGACATTGTTTACTGGCCAGCTATTTTAAATCGTGATAAGGAATCTCTTCAGAGGATTCAAAATGCTTGTAGAAGATTTTCATATAACTTAAGAAAATTCGATCACATTACTTATCATTTCAAACAATCGAAATGGTTTAAGCTCTCAGAGCGTTTCGAATGTCATATGGCCTGTTTAATTTTCAAAATAATTAAATATCAGATACCTACTTATTTACTTATTAAGTTAAAAAAAGACACCGATACTCATCAGCGTGCTACGCGCCATTGTACTCAATTTACTGTTCCCAAGCACAAATCTGCCTTGTTTCAACGTTCGTTTAGTTACACAGCCGTAAAACTGTACAATTCTATTCCTCGTAATATTAAATACTGCACTAATATCGCCAAATTCAGAAAAGAGATCACAACTTTAATTATTAATAAGCGCATTATATAAATAAGTATTAATTATCTTTTTTTTTTTTTTGTGTTCCTTATTTCACATGTTTGCTAATATTATTTCAGTTCTCATATTGTATATTGTATATTTTGTTCTCAATTTTTTACTTGTGGGTGGTTATATGGAAGAGCACTTGCGTGAATATCGCCTCCCATCTTTGAGCCATTTGCTTTGCTTGTAAATTTAAACGAAAAAATAAAGACATTATTATTATTATTATTATTATAGATATTATGTCTCGATGTATATTACTAGTAGATTACTTTATTTTGTGACTGAAATAAATGAGATAAATAAATATACAACCTTGACATGTAAATATAAAATGAATAAAAGATATTTTAATGGTTAATGGTTAATGACGAGACCTCGGTCTGCGAAATCAAGGCACGCCGGGCAAGTCCGGCACTTGGATGGGTGACCGTATCTCATCTCGCCGTCCTCGTTAAGTGGTAGAGCAGCAGTAGCTAAACTTGGAAATAAGGCAATTAAAAAATATATATATATGCGTCTGCTACCTGTTGGACAAGAGTGAAAATTAACTATTTTTTCGTGTAGATTGAACTACTAAACGAACGAAAATTGTTTCCTTATCATCTTGTATAGACTGCATTAGAACTTAACTACTGTAAATCAGCCAATGATATTAATTGAGATATGTCATTTTATGGATTTAGTAACCTATTTTTCATAAATATATTTAGAGAATTATAAAATTGCATTAAAAAAGTAATCCTTATTTTTTTAAATTATTTATCATAATTTGCATTTACTCATTTGTATTCTATATCATATTCGCATAATGTCAAAACAGCCTGAAAATATAAATCAGCTTATCATCAACGTTATGCTCCCTATGTAAAAGCCGACTACTAATCCATCGAAATCCTTTGGCCATATATCAGATAATCGAGTCATTCTTCAAAAATGTAATCGATGCGTTAAACCTATACAGCATGCATTTCCGGTAACGCTACGTGAACTAATTTCCTTGTGTGGCGTAATCCATGTTTGCTGTTGACTTTACACGTCGAAGTCGTCCATCGTTCATTAAATGTGGTCATCCACTGGCTTCTCGAATCAACCAACATTCTCTCTCTTCCTTATTTCCTCTGATCGCGATTAACGTTGTAATCGAAAAATATATACCAAATACATCTATTCCGCCTCAAAGATTTTGTTATCGATTACGCGTGCATTATGATGTATTATCTGATCACTGAGCCAGTAACAAATAAATAGAGAAGAATATTCTATATAGAATGTATTACATTTAGAGAGTATTAAATTTCTAAGAGCATATTAAGTTCGTTCACTAAGAATTGATTAAAATATTTATTAGTTTTTAGTGTAACTCACAAATATGATTCAATTTAGTATGTTTATTTGGTACACTATTCAACAGGTAAAATCTAATTACAGAACAGGAAGTGCAAGCTAATTTAATCACTTGGCTGTAAACAAATAATAATAAATGCATTTATTCATAAAATGAAATGGTACAAATTAGACAATACTGCCCTCTCCATTTGCCCATTAATACTAATTAAACCTAAATTAAAACTAAAACTAAAATATCTCTTTTCATAACAATGACGTACTACAAGCTAACGAGGGTACGAGGTCTCCGTACAAATGTCTCTGATAAATATCCTACATTACCCAACTGAAAATACAGGGGGCACCACAGAACTATTGATGTTGGATTAGGAATAGAATGAGTTTCAATATATTTTGAATTTTCATTATATTTTTCAACTTTTATTTCATGTGAGAGTTCATTCCATAAATTGGATGCTATATAAGTGTATGACTTTTGAAACCTAGCCATCCTGTGAGGGACTATTATTACAAAGTTGGTTAAATTTCTGGTATCATGACCGTGGTTATGTGTAATTAATTTAGAACTTAAATAAGTTGGCTCATCTGTTTTAATGATCTTCCATATGAAACAACACATGTGATGTAGTCTTCTGTTTTGCATATTTAAAATTTTATGCTTATTATACTCTTCGCAAATACGAAAACGAAGAGTATATTGCATTTGATCGACGTATTTCTAAAACCGTAAATATCGTTCGCAGACAAAAAATTTTCATATCATTGTGTTAGTGAACGAATTCTGAACAACTTTCAAAATGTCCGTCCGTCTGTCCGTCCGTCACGTTTCTTGTAAGCACGATAACTCGAGAAAGAAAAATCTGATTTTACTGACATTTGGACAGTAAGTTAGTGTTAGCTAAGAACTCTATTGTTTTTGAACAAAATCGATAGGTAAATAAAAAGGTTATTAATTATTTAAATTTGAAAAAAAAATAGATTTTTATGTTTTGTAATTGAATAGAAATCTGGTCAAATGATATTTCATTTTAGTATCTAAATATTTATATATTTTACAAATATACATTTCATAATGTAATATACAACCTTGAAAATATGATTTTAGCTCGTGTCTTATAATGTAAAAATTTTCATTTTTTTACGTGTAAGGTAGTGATGTAGTTCTTACACTGTTGACTCGGAATCCAAGGGTCCCAGGTTCGAAACCCAAATGGGGTATGGTATAGGTTTTTTTTTTACACTCAGTCTTACCAACTAAGTTCGTACTATAAAATTAAAAATGTCTAAAATTGACATTATTTACAAAAAAACTGCGAAGAGTATCCTATAGAATGTGTAACAATTATATAAAAAGTTCAGTGAACAGGCGAAGAGTAAGTTTTTAGCTTGTTAAGATATGTGATTTCGGAAGGGAATATTATAAATGTACTTCATATAAGAATTTTGAACTTTTTGTATGGCATGTTTCATTAAAGAAGACAGCGTATTACCATAAACCACATCTTCATAATCAAGTAGAGATAATATTAACGAATTACTAAATATTTGTTTACATCTTTGAGGAATATTATGTTTTAAATGGTATAACTTTTTTGGACGACAATATGCCAGCTTTATTTTATTTTTAATGTGGCTTTCAAACTGCAGGAATGAATCAAGAGTTATGCCCAGATTTTTTGCTTCATTGACCACTAGAATTATTCCATTATTTATTTTGATAGATATAGCTGAGACATATAAATACTATCCATATATATTTGAATTAAACTAAATAGCTCAACTTGCTAAACTGTACTAAACTAGACTTCTCGTTATTCGCAACGTCTTGTCAGACGTCTTCTGATTAATTAATTATTCTAGTTGGTCTCTCTCTGTTATATGGCACGCCTGGCAACATCACGCCGCTTGTTACGGTTGGCTGTTAGGTTTACAGCCTTGCCAAAGCTTTTTCACATCAACTTCTTGGTGATATCAGCCCAGCATTTAGAATGCCCAATCAGCACAATTAGTTTATTTTACTAGCTTAAAGCCACAGTAACATAAGATAGTGGATACAACATAATTGCAACCATTACTTTCAACTTTGAAGGCCTATAGAGTTGATGGTAATTTATTATGCAATATTTAGGTAATATTTTCTTAAGAAATGCCTGATGAAGTCACATTGATTTTAGTGTAATTTACAAGAACTATTTATGTACAAAAACTATTTACGTTATTGTTCCTTAAAATTTAACAAAAGTAAAAGTGGATATTGACCGGGGCGGCTCAAGGTAAATTTTCCACCCAGGCGAGATCGCGTTTTGGCGCCCCCGTGAGATAACCACGGGAATTTCACAGACTAGGCCGTTGGAATTAATAAAAAAAAGGTGATTTTCAAGAAGTTTTATCTCCAAAAGATTTTATTGCATAGAATGTATCTTTTAGGTATAAAAACTTTAAAAATCATAGTCCGTACGCACAGAATGACGGGGAAAGTACGTAAAAATGCATAATTATGCTAAAAAAGTGCATTTTTTGCTGTTTTTGTGCATTTTTCAAGGGTTTTTCAAAGATATTCATTTAAGATTCATAAAAATTTGAGAAAAATGGTTTGTTTTAGAATTATACCAGCCTTAAGTAACATATTGGGTCATTTAAGACCCTTTATGGGCCGATTGTAGCCATTAAACGCATCCTAAAGTGCATAATTTTCATCCCTTTAAAAAAAATTTTAATAATTGAAAATTCAAAATTTAAAATGGATGACTGATAATGGCGCGAAATTCAATCAAAGTACATTTTTTTCCTTTTTTTCACATAAAATGTATACAAAGCAAATAAAAAAACCGCTGCCCAAGGAATCACTACTTCCACATTCAGATTTTTTATCTAAATCACTTACAACGAAAAAATTTTGTATGTGGAAATAATTGTTTATGGAACATTAATAATATAATATTTGAAATCCTCTACCCCAAAAACCCATAAAATGATACCCCACATCGGCAGCGGGGTGGGGGTAATGATAGGGGGTGGTAGTGGGGGTGGATGAAGTAAAAAACATTTTGAGGTTTCTGGTTCTTGTACACACCCTAATTCACATTTTTTTTTTCATCCCCTTTAATAATGAGGTTGGGGTGGTAATGGGGGTGGCTAATGCCAAAATTTTTTTTGAGACCTCAGCTTCTCTTGTATATACTAAATACCAATTTTATGGACTCTTACCTGCTTGATTTACCTATTTTCCCCAAATTTACCCCCCAACCCTTCGACGGAACAAGATGAAAATATAATCTAGTTCTAGATCTCGTTAAAGTACATACGTGTACCAAATTTCAAGTCAATATCTCAAACGGTTCCAGAGTAAACGTAAAAAAACTTAAAATCTCGACGTTTCGTGACATTCTAAGCCTATTTGAACAAAAAAAATTTTTTTAAATTTTTTTGTCGTTACTATACTTCCACTGGATGTGGAAGTAAAATGAATTTACGTCTTTTTTTTAACTAAATTTTCAATTTTTATTTTTTTTGCATTTTTCCTTCCCCCCTCCTATATCTTATTTTTTAACGCGTTGGCATTGAATATGAACATTGATAAAAAGAAAAGTGTATTAATTTTTTTTTTCTATTGATCCATAGTGGTATAATTCTAAAACAAACCATTTTTCTCAAATTTTTATGAATCTTAAATGAATATCTTTGAAAAATCCTTGAAAAATGCACAAAAAACAGCAAAAAATGCACTTTTTTGGCATAATTACTCATTTTTAGGTACTTTCCCCGTCATTCTGTGCGTACGGACTATGATTTTTCAAGTTTTTATGCAATAAAATCTTTTGGAGATAAAACTCCTTGAAAATCACCTTTTTTTATTAATTCCAACGGCCTTCCTGAACTTTTACAATTGGTAACTCCAAGCTAAATCTCGTTAAAAGCAATTTATTCTACTCCTGAACGTATTTAAAATATGGTGGTACAGCTGTGGATGATAATTCGAAAAACAGCACGATTAAATGATTAGTTAACCATAAACTGTTTGGTCTTTGTCTACAACCGATCAGGTAAGTACCTACTACAAAATTTATATTATAAGAACATGAATTATGAGATTATGAAAAGTGCACTTTGCGGGCATTCTTTTCTGCAAAGTCTTTAATGATCGACTCCGTGTCAATCTCTTGAAGGACGTCATATTCGATTGACATCATTGCTAATCCCGCTAGACCGACATTGTAGATTTCAACTAGACTTATACTATATGCTTTAGCTTTGGGAAGCTCCTTTCTCCTGAAACCTGAAGCAACAGTCACAAGAATGAAGAGTAGTATTCGGAGCGCCACAATTATGCTTGAAAAGTTTTTACTGGGGTTTTTGAGTGATGTACTTTATTTAATACATCCAATGGGTCTGATAATAAGGAAAGTAGCAATAAAGGTTCTTGATGTAGTTGCACACCGACAATGTCATAATGACCTCCATCATTTAGTGCTTACAGACAGTCTGAAAACTTTCGTAATAGTTCATTCTTTCCCTACTTTCCATATTGTACATAAAACCAAACATATCATTATGTGTGTGGTTGGTCAAATCGTTCATCAAATGACATGATGCACAGTAATACATGGAACAAAAAGTTCTGAGTGCCTTTTTAAGATCCACAGCAAGTTCGTCATGTAACTCATAGTCAAATTAAAGCTTTACTTTTCGATGGTGCACTAGTGTTAAATTAAAAAGGGAACAATAAAGAAAATTGAAACAATTTTTGTCTTCAGATCAGGTGCCCCGAGCCGCCGCCCGGTTTGCCCGGCCCGTAAGCCACCGCTGCATATTGAGGTCTATGTGCAAGAAAATATTACATAATTTTAGACTAAATTATTTACTTCGAAGCCGCTGTATCTTGTTTGAACAGAAACAGGGAAATTGATGGTTTTTGAGATGTGGTAATGCTAGCAATTTTTTTGCAGATTTATATGAAACCTGGTACATAGGGATTTGAGTATTCGGCGACACCTAATATGACGAATTCAACATTGCAAACATAATTGAAACATTTTTGTAAATTTGTGTGAAATTTGATACATACGAGTCTTTGGCCCTGATATTGATCTGAAGCCAAACTTCAAAAATCAAATATATCTGCCACGAAAAGAAACATTGTGTATGTGTGTACGTCAGTGCGTGTGTATTAGTAATCACGAAAGTCTTCATAACATTTGCATTTCTGCAGGAGCTCTTTCGTCATGCGGTTTATTTATGACCTTGCTAGTTTCTAAATCCGATAGAGCCAAGCTCAGAGCGACATAGACTTGTTCTTTTACTAAAATCTTTTTCCCAAATCAATTAAAGCTTTATCTAACATGGTGCCTTGCAATTTATGAACATTTAGAATTACTGGTAGAATTCTGTGCCTAACACCGTTATAGTGAGATCTGGAGCTAGATTATATTTTGATCTTATTCTATTGAAGGGTTGGGGGGTAAATGGAAATAAATAGGTAAACAAGCAAGTAAGAGACCATAAAATTGGGATCTAGTGTATATACAAGGTCTAATTTTTTTTTGCATGAGCCACCACCACCCCATTATTAAAGTTGACGAAAAAAATAAAATTGTGATTTAATGTGTGTACAAGAACCAAAGGCCTCAACTTTTGTTTTGACACCAACCACCCCCACTACCACTCCATTACGACCTTTACTTCATTATTATGTGGAGGATGATGAAATGCAAACAATTAGTAAAAGTAATTGATAAGTAGGACAAAACCAGTGCAGCTCAAAATATTATGTATTAGTTGTTATTTGTTTATATATAAAGGTAAGCAAAATAGGTAGTTTAGGTAAGCATTATATTAATGAGAATGTAGGAGAATCTAGCCAGCCCTCATTGAGAGCTGTAGAACTTTAAGACGAAGAATGTATATATAAAAAGAGTGTAAAATTTAAATTGAATATCACTAAGCTCTGCCTCAAAAGAACGAACATTATAATTAAAGAAGGTACATGAATTAAATTGCAATTTAGTGTGTGTACAAGATCCAGAAGTCTAATAATTTTATTTTGGCATGAGCCGCCCCTACTACCACCCCCACCTGAAATTTGGATGTGGAAGTAATGATTCCTTAGGTAGTGGGTTTCCATTTCACACCAAGACGTATACAAATTTTCTCACAATAATTTTCTTCACTATGTAGAACTTAAATAAATAAAAGAAGCTACTAGAAAGGTTGAAAAAGGTAGCATTTGCTGTAATTATACTCCCGGATCCCCGTGTTTCCCTCAACACGGCGACCTACCCAGGGCCGGATTATCCATAAGGCTAAATAGGCTATAGCCTAGGGGCGCCGAAGCGCGAGGCGGCGCTTCAGCAATTCAAAACTAACTAATTTTATCTCCCGATGGCCGACGGATGACATTTACTATTTACCATTAACCTTTCAAAATAAAATGTATTGTAGAGTCGTATAATGCATAAGGGCTGACGAAAAAAGTAGCCACAAATATTCTTGGGATAATGAGCGTAAAATTGTTTGTTTAAGCAGAGACAAGCATAAAAAGCTTTTGTACCCGCTGCCGTCTTATCTGGGCCGAAATTAATAAATTTGTATAAGCCTATGTATATTTTATGTAACTATTTTGGTTGCATTTTATAATTATATCCATATTAAAAATTATAAATACCAAAATACCTAACTTTTCATTTACTTATATTTCATTTTCAGAGATTTCAGAATCTGAGAGAGAAGTAAATAATATGAAATAGAAAATGTTCATACGTTTAAAGTAATTATTAATGTCTGAAGTTTTTGTTGCCGTAATTCTTCCGGGTATAGTCTGAGGCCTTCCTTCAGAGGTCTACAGACGATCCAACCAACCAACCGACCTTCGCGGTACACTTTGTAGATTTCCATGCGAACTCGTAAAATTGCTGGAGCCAACATTGTCGACGCTTTGAAGACGTTGGAATTCCAGCAAACCAGCTAACTTTTACGAGTTGTCATGGCAATTTTCAAAGTGTACCGAGAAGGCTGGCTGGTTGGTTGGTCGGGTCACCTGTAGACCCCTTTATATCAACGTCGCGTCGGTACTTTTTTAATACAAGACAATTATTTATGTGTTATTTGATTATTTTATTTTGATAAAATTACCGAATTTATTACCTCTGTATTATATAGTTCAGCGAAGAGATGTTTACCTAAACCCGTGGATACTACAAAAAAATACCCGACCTGCGCTGCACTTTATATAAGGTCTACAGACGATCCAACACACTGAATATTGCTATGCAAACTCGTAAAAGTGAGCTGAGACGCTTTGAAGACGCTGGAATTTCAGCAGACCAGCTCACTTTTACGAGTTGTCATGGCAATTTTCAAAGTGTACCGAGAAGGCTGGTTGGTTGGGTGGTTGGATCGTCTGTACACCTCTTTATACCTTCCGTGCCGGCCTCATTGTTCGTCCGAAAGTGCGAAAGCGAAAAACGCTTTGACCGGCATGTGCCAGCTCAATTTTTTGCGCCAATTAAGGAAATGTCTACTTCTCTTATATGTTCCTTTCCAACTATATAAACATTTTACAGGATTATTTATAGGAAAATAGAAACGGAAAGAGATAGATACTGTATGTTTCCGCTCCTATAGTAATGCCCCTGCTCTTTATTGTAACCGCTGGCCACTCAGGGCCGGATTATCCATATGGCTAACTAGGCTACAGCCTAAGGGAGACAATGCAATATTTTTCCCCTGCCCCGCTCGTAAATTTCGAATTTGCACAAAAAAAATATTTTTCCAGATTTCTCCCCTCCGCTCATCATATTTCTACCCCCCCACCACGTCAATTGTGAATCTGGATTAAAAAAAAAATTGCCCCCGCTCCTCAGTTTTGAATCTGGATAAAAAATGTTTTTTAGATTCCTTCCCCCCCCCACCTCATCAATTTTGAAACCAGGACAACCCTCTCGCTTATCATTTTTTTTTTCATTATGAATAAAAGGGCGCGAGTACATGATTAGCCTAGGGGCGCGTCAATCCTTAATCCGGCCCTGGACCTACCAGTCTCTTTGACAAACAGTGACAGTGTATTTATATCGCAACATAAAATGAGGATTTATAAAAAAAATACAACGTAATATATTTTTGCCTTTACGAAGTCGAAGAAAGAAGAAATAATATATTTATGAGCTGCGTTCTTTATTAACAAAGAAATCATTTAGAATTATTATTGAAGCGAATATTGAGAAACATAAAGCCAAATTAAATAGGATCCAAGTTTGACCTTGTATTGATTTTCTTTTGTATTTGCTTTGTTTCATTGTTAAAATTTCCATTGTCTACTTTACGTTGAACAATGTTTATACGCTGAAAATATTTAGCCTGTTAAATATATATTTTTCCCGTAGTGCGCCTATCTGAACTTGTGCAGATGGCTATAAATCTGAAATGTAGGCAGTATATTTGTGAGTTAGTATGTTATTTGTGAAAAGTTCATATATTTGAAAATATTTACGAGTTATATAGTACAGTAACTAGAGGTGTCAACTTCGGAATAATGTCGCATGAATTTCGTTTAATTGTAAAGTTTAATAATAAATGCATCACAGTTCATATACCACGCGGAGGTTTGCTAATTTATAGGGGGTGACACCTAAGAAAAGTAGTAGTAGTAATATCTTAGCTCAAAAAGATTTAAATTTTGAGAGGGAAAGGTTATATGGAACTTTTCATATGAACTGACAGTCTTTAAGTTATAACGACTTGAAAATTACGATTTTAGCTTAAAAAAGAGATATTTGGGGCGAGCGTAGATGTGTCTTCACTGTGTAAGTATCTTGATACTCCAAGTGAAGCAATGTGCAGCGCGGTAAGTACTTAGTACTCTAGGGAAACACAGCGATCTCGTGTCACCTTCTAGCGGCTTGTATATCAGTATATACGCGGAAGCTATGTAATTTCAGACGAGGATTACATAGTGGATATACCATCCTTCGGAGGGGATGTAAAGCAGGCGGTTCCTTGTCTATTAAATATTAGGCAAGTAAAAGATCCCTACTCTTCTTAAGGGAAAATTTCCAGGTTGGGGGTAGCTCGTCTGCTGGCGTCGGTGCTAGGCTCTGGTAGCGGAAATAGGCCGACGTTAAATAAGTAGTTAAAAAAAAGAGATATTTCATTTCAAAACGATTCTCGGTCAAATAACTCGAAAAGTATTAAGTACATTTAGGGGAAAAATTATAGGGACAAATATGAAAGTTACTAAACTGAGGAATTTCGTTTTTCCCTAATTTTTGTAGAATTAGTGGTCTCGGAGATCTGGAAGTATAAAAATTGCGATCGAATATTTACAAGACGAAGTATTTAAATATTTCAAATATTTAAAAGTTAAATATTTCAGTAACTATGGCACTTACGTCAAAAATGCTAACGGCCATAATAAAAGAAAATTAAGCTTTCAAATGATTTTTGAATATTTCTATAACATAAAAGATACAGAAGTTATGACAGAAAGAATGTGCTTCTTCACATCATTTTAATAAAAACGATTCTATTTTATTACTATAAGTAGAAAGTAATAAAAAAAAAAATAATCTCATATGAAGCATGACTTATATATTAAATTTTTTTCGTACGTTTATAGCATTTGCTTTAGAAGAAAACTTCGTTTTATGCAATAAAGGGATTTTCGAAAAAACGTAAAATTTTAATTTCTTTGCAAATATCTCAATAAATATTAGTTTTAGCGAAAAAATTGTAGAAATCAAAAATAAAGATTATAAACTGGGAATGAAGTTTTTGTTTTTGCTTATTTATGTAGGATTAAAATTTTCGGAGTTTAAGTTTAAAGACGACGTTCGAACGTTTATAGGATTAAGTATTTAGTTTAAATGTCGAATATCTTAAAAACTATGACACTTGTGCCAACAATTCTAAGAACTTAAATTAACGATAATTAATGAAACTTTAAAATGATTCTTTGTTTGTTTCTGTATCATAAAAAGGAAAGAAGTTATGACCGAAATAATGTGCGTCTTCACATTTTTATTAACAGAACGTCGCCATTTTGTTCCTGTAATTGTTTAGTAGTTAAAAAAAATCAAAAATACTGTTATTCTTTAATGTATATCTCTGATACAATCTTATCTTTCAGGTAGGGCCCAATGGGTCTCATACGATAATGGTAACACACAACATAACACAATAAAACATAGCGTACCGCGGGGCTCAGTACTCGGTCCAGTTTTTTTTAATCATTTATATAAATGACCTTGACAACTGTGATAAAAACACTTCTTTCCATATTATTTACTGATGAGACCACCGCTCCCAATATCGACAGAGACCTAAATCAACTAATGGAGAAAGTACATAATCAAACGTCAAAAAATGCTTCCTTGAAAACAAATTGAACTTTAGTCAAGGTAAGACGCAAACAATGAGCTTCACCTTTCGCCACACACACGTCAATCATACCGCATCTGATAATATAGTCAAGTTTCGTGAAGTAAACCATACTTAGTTGGGACAAGCATTTAAACTATCAATAGCTCTTTCAAAAAAGGTATTTCTCTTAAGAAACTCAGCAAATTCTGTTTTCAGAAGAGTTCTTGTCTTCTATAGAGATGAAACTAGACATGTGTAACATGTTACCAAAATGACATTTTTTTATGCATCTGTGAAGTTTCTATGATTTTCGGTTACACCGGAAGTGACTTCTACTTTTAATTTTTAAAAGGAACACCCCGCATATTTTTACATTTTTGGAATCTAGAGGTCATTATGCATATGACTCTGCTAATTTTATCATGCTTTCCGCCATTTTAAATTTTATGCAACCAATGGTATTTCTCAATCTGTGTGCCGTGACACCAGAGATTGACCCCCAGAATGTGTTGTAATACATCGTTAGATTGGTATTGAAAAATTACATTTAGCTGTAGTGTATGAAAGTGATATAGTTTCAATTTGAAAATGTTGAGAAATTTCGAAAAAGTGATATTATCAACTTTGGTCTCTGTGACACAAATTAACAACAAAAAAAATCAATACGTATTTTTATTCAATTATTTATGAATATTAGAACAATTTTTGGTGGGTCACGGCACAGTAGATTGAAAATTAAAATTGGCTCCAAAAAAATCAAAATGGCGGAAAGGGTCACAAAATTAGCAGAATGACCTCCAAAAATAAAAAATATATACGGGGTGTTCTATTTAAAAATCAATGCCGGAAATCATAGAAATTTCACAGATGGATCAAAAAATGTCATTTTGGTAACATATACATGTGCCTAGTTTCATTTTGATGCGTTAAAAAATAAAGAAATGGCGGTCGGAAAGTGGTAGAGACGATTGCTGTGAATATTTTAAACATCTTACTTATTAAACATATTTTTGACATTCTTACTCTGTCATCGACTTATATACTGGAATATCCACTATACATCAATCGTAATGTAAATAAGTTCGACAATCAAGAACTACATGTTTTAAAAGTAATATAAAACATAAGTTTCTTCGACTTACAAAATCTAGAGACGGCACGTTATTATTGTATAATTTTTTTAAATAAATTACCAGACATAATAAAAATTTTATCACTAAATAAATTTAAGCAAAAAGTTAAACAACACCTTAAAATGAAAGCTTTTTATAATTTTGAAGAATATTTTAATGAATCGTTTTTAGATATCTAAGCTCACACAAGCTTTCAAAAGTTTTATCTATTTATTTACATTTGTATTTAAGGATGTGTGTGTGTGTATGTGTATTCTGTTGTCTCGTGTTTAAATGTTTATATGTTTTATATTGAATTATTTAATGATATCTATATTCACTCTATTTTCTGGACTTGTACAAACATTTTGTGTGTATTGGCACTAATAAATGATGATCTGATACCATCATCTAGATACTTCTTTTGTCCGTTTAAAACACTTGCTTTAAAAAAAATTCTATGCATCATATTGTAATCAGCAACATCAAGAACCTAAACATTCTACTTTTCACAAATAAATCAGCAATATTGTTTTCAAACAATAAATATCTAAATTTAGGAGTGTTTTTTGCACAATTTGGGATGTAAGAGCAAGTATCGGGAATATATAAAAAGTGAAGACGACACCTTCTACCACAGCAATTACCAATAAAAAGATTATCATTACACATGAAATTATTAATTAATGTTACATATTTTTTATCTCCAGGTACTGTACTATCATGGTAATTTATGTATCAAATTTTTTGCATTGCGTCACAGAGAACTTTACGTTTTCATCAAATTTAAAATGAAATTTACGAGTGGAGGGCGATCGATGCGTTGTGTGCACAGTGTGTGATTTGTAATAAAATTTATGTTTCAAAGAGCCAGTATTTATTGTTTTTCCCTATTACACACTAAAATAAACTTCAGCAAAATTTTAAAGTTTCTGCACAAGTGACCTGGAGCACACTCAATAAAGCAGAAATCGAAAAAATGTTAAATCAGTCACCATAAAACTATAAATCATTTCATTCATCATCCGGAAAAAACGGCATGTCCGCGGATAAAGAGCGCCTACAAAAATGTGAATCCCGAATAACAAATCTGTCTTTGTCTTTGTTTGAGTCGATATTTTGTCAATTTGGACGCTGTTTCCTGCTTGCACATTTTCATTGAATAACAAACGAACAAAGAACTGTTCTCGATTTCGCTCCATTATTTATAAACAACTAATACTTATCCGTATTCATGTATTCATTTTATCGTTTACTTTATTTAAAAACCCTAAGAAAAAAAACACCTGTATAACTTGTTTAACTTTAGTTTGTTGCTTACATGCAATTGAAAATTTTAATACTGTAATAATCAAGGATAGTAGTAATTTTACTGTGTATAAGTATCGCCTCTGAATTGCTTCCCACAACCCCAAAAGCACCTGGACACTACAATGAAATACTATAAACGATGTGCGTTCAAATAATCAGTTTTAGTATATTCGACACGTGTCTTTCTGTTCATGTTAGCGTTATTTGAGGATGATAATAGTATATTATATTACTAGGAGTAGAACGCACTCTTTTTTTGTGTTGAGCCCAGGATTTGCAAACTGGGCGAAACACAAAAAAGGCGTTCTACTCCGTGTAATATATACTATTTTTTCTTCAAGCGTATTAAAATGCAAAAATTCATTTATTTATCATAAATGTACAAATATTCAAACTACAGTCTTACATGTTGACACAATATGACAAGTGGCTAGTGGATAGCGCGCCACCGGTGGCTTTCGGTATTAACATTATGTTACTAGTAAAACAATACCCACTGCGGTGGCGCTTTCGGAACTAACATTATGTTACTAGTAAAACAATATCCACTACGGCGGCGTTCGGTACTAACATTTTGTTACTAGTAAAACAATGTCCTACTTCTACTTCTGTTTTTGGTGACATAATTTAAACATTTTAATACGCTTGAAGAAAAAAACATATTTTTGTAACGTCATATCCTAAAGTGACATTTATTTGACAATGAATCAAAACAATGTCATTATTGACAAGTGTGAAATAAAGAAAAAAGAGTGAAATAAAGAAATTTTATCTACTCTTATTAGGTTATGTAGTAATTAATGAACTGCTTTTGATCAATTAATAGTATCCATAAACAAACAGCGTGAGTTATAATGCGTAAGTTATTATAACTCACGCTAGGTACCCAGGTAGCAAAGGCACGTGAAAATGACGTGAAAAAATGGTCAGAAGTGACGAGAAATTACGAGTTAGATGACGTAAATGAAACGTGAAAATGACTTCCTAATGTCTCAGACGAATGACGTCTTTTTCAGGTTATATTTGGTGATCCCCCCCCCCACAGGTTTTTAGTAATAGGAACATATAAAACTACATACTAGTTAGTAATCTACTTGATAAAAATAAAATAATTAATGCATAAATGAGTATTGTCCTAATGAACTTGTTTGTTAGCCATCCGTAATTTTATTTACATTAACATATCTAATATTGTTTATCATCACTCCAACTTTTTCTCACAAGGCTAGTGGGTTGCCTGCAAATTATAATGTTTATTAAGTTATTAAATTCATTTTTACTTACCTTTACCAATTGCGGTCCGTAGGGTTCGAACCTACATTGTCTCCCGTTGTCCGTATTACAGTACTGACGCTTCAACCAACTGAGCTAGCTTGGCGACCGCTATTTGGGATGCTAAAAGCAGTATTTATGCTGGTGAATGAAGTCTTTATTAGGTGAAATTGAATTTCTTGCCTTATTTATAATATATGAAAATCTTTCAGGTTCTCCGCTTCGAGTTACTAGTATTTTTATTTATTTTCCTAAAATCTAAAAAAATTTTCCTTATCTCAAATTTGATGAGCGGTGGAGGGAAAGTCAGGAGTCAACCATTTTAAGAATTAAACTTTTATGTTGAGGTACTTATACAAACCTGGGAAGCGTGTTGGAGAAAAAACGGTAAAGGTGTAATATCATCATCTACAACATAAATAGAATATTTAATGGTCTAAAACAGACCTAAAATTGGAAAAAACCAATAAGCAATTATTACCTATTATTATTATAATTCAAACAAATAAACTGCCGAATCTTTGCAAACTCTTTCGAATATAAATTATTTTGGATAATGTTAAAAAACATTATATCCTCGAATAAAAACGCCAATACTTAACCCTCACGACACGGTTTATTTTATTTTTTTTAAACTTTACACTCTGCTTACGATAACAAAATGCCATTAGCGAGTTTTAAAGTTTGTAATCCGATAAAATATAAATAAATTGAACACCGAAAAAAGACGACAATATGACGTGATGTGTAGTACGTCATTTTAATGTCATTTATAAGACGTCATTCTGTCGTCGATTTTTAGTGCCCTGACGTCTTTTTGACCAGAATCACCAGATTTTGACGTCATTATAACGTACCCTTGCTACCTGGGTACAGAGCCAATCACCTGTATCTTCATGCCTTCGGCTCGTACTATAAACGCCCCGTTTGTAAAAAAAACACAATATTAGCCACTTGTTATATACAATACTATTAATTATATCCAGCTGATGCCAACATAGTTGATGAAGCAAGCTATGTATGTAGCATTTAAATGTAGTGTTCAAGTATTTCGGTTTTTGTGAAAAGTACTTCATGCTTCCAGTCTGTTTGTGAGTATTATTCATCTCATTTTCTTGCGTCGATCTCTTAAAGGTAAAGCCTTAAGCTTTGAACTTTGGTAGTGAAATAAAAATTGGAATTTAATGTTAGGTAGGCACTTCATTTTTTGGTCACATCACCCGAAGAGAAGACAATGTAAAATTATTGATAGTTTAGGGAAAACCAGATGGCAAGAAGCTAAGTGGACACCCTCCACAAGGTTTGGTTGATGTCACTAAGAAGATGATGAGAAAGAAAGAAAATTTTCCTTCTACGATGATTATCAAAAATGTTCGTCTGATTATGATATACCTGTTTGATTTAGTTTAATAAGGTGTAATAATCCATGACTAAGAAAGACTTCGTAAAGTTGATTGTAATATTGTCTTTTACAGTGATCGTTAAGAATTGTGGGAGAACAGAGGGGAAATTGAAGCATACCAACAATGCTTCCATGTTATTACTGTTACTGGTATGATAAACTATAGTTAACACAGGAATATTAGTTATCATTGTCTCGTGGCTTCCAAGCTATTATTTACACTACAGCGAAAACGAATTAGCGAATAAAAGTTAGTTAAAAACATAAAGTGGCTAAGCAAATATTGAGACACGATCTCCCTATAGTTAAATCGCAGCTACGCGACCCGGCTAGTTAATTTGGTCTTAATTCTCATTTTAAATATATCACTTAGAACCAGTTTTGTTTAAAATATGTTTAAAATTTAAAGAAATAGTCGCCATATTATAAAGAATGATAGAGAATATTATTTTGTAGATGCCCTACGCATTTTTTAGAGTAGAAAAAGCCACACATTTAGTTTACTGGCCAAGAATATCATGATTTTGTAAAAAATATTAATAATAAGAAATAATCATAGAAAAGAAGTTTTGCAAGGAATTTGTTTCATAACATTCTGAACTAGGTAATTAGAATAAGAACAATTTGTTTTTATTTGTATCATCAAATAGGAGTGTTCCTTTTATTAACACAACGCAGGGATTTTAACCCTAGATATTGCCTTTGTTTCATAATACCTAATAGTATCCACTTAAATGATTCTTCCAGCAGGAAAATTTTCTTCATTTTAATAAAATGCCGATAAGGGTGGTTCAAAAAAATAAAATTTTCGTATACCAAAACACTCTTCACTTATCATACACTAAACAATTACATTATTGTGACAAAATTTTAGCATCTTCCTCCAAGTGGCAGGCGGTGCTCAAACTTCAATCGATTTTCCCATGTAAGGATATATTGCATAAATGTATTCATATATCAATAACTAATAAGAAATTATTTGTTACAAGTAAAATAGAAATAGTCAACGGTAGTACAATGCTTGTAAAAGTTAGTTGCAAAAGTTGCAGTTACAAAATATAATATGGTGAAGATCTATAGATAGTGTGGATAGTGTTTCTGTGCATTTCAATTACATCAGCGTGTGAAATGAATCAGTATGAAATTCTAGTCGTTTGGTAATCGATCTTTTGTACGGTATAATTAAGGCTTGCATTCCAACGACACTTCCACAATATGGAGGTGAAAAGACAAATAATTAAGTGAGGATTTTAAAAGATTGGAACCATAGGCAGTTAATATCTAACTCTTTAAGCTCTTTTTAAATTCGACTCTCTTGAAATATTGGGAAGTCCACTCCCAAAAGTCCATTGACAAAATAACCACAGGAGCAGTATGGGAATGTCATCAAGCACTTGTGGGTGCCTCCAGTACGAACAACATCTCGGTATGCTGGGTGGAAGGACACGCACAGTGCAGTGGCAACAAAAAAGCCGACAAACTGGCCAAGAAGGCAGCAGGCCAACTTATTTTTGGACCAGGCCCGGCCAGTCTGTTACCGATTACGGCGATAATACAATTAATTAAGGAGAACACCCACAACGAATTTAAGAAGCTGTGGGATGAAACAAGCAGCTGTCAGCTTGCTAGGGAACTACTCACGTATCCCAACAAGAAAACAGCAATGGACTACCTGGCAATGACCAGAAGGAATCTACGTTTTATAACAGGAATCCAGACTGGACACTGTCCGCTAAGGAAACATCTATACAATATGAGATTAAGCGAAACACCTCTTTGCAGAGGTTGTGAACAAGAAGATGACACGGTTCAACACGTACTCTGTGACTGTTCAGCCGTCTCATCAATTAGAGAATCCATCTTGGGAGAGCGTTGGCCTACCTTGGCCAATGTAAGGGAGATGCCCCTAGGCAACATCACCACCTACTTCGAAAGAATAGGTTGGTTGGAGGCCTAGGCGAGTGTCTGCCTAGAGGGAGGATGTACAAGGGGTCCAATGGGGCCTAAGTGCTGTGGTTTTTGACCACCCTCCTGCTAATTCCATACTCCATCCATTGAATGCCCCAAATTTTATTTACTCTGCATGGTGGACGGCAAAACTCACCAACTTAGTCATTTATATTTGCTTATATAATGATAATAAAAGGTCTTTCTTTCGAGAAAAAAATACATTCTCTTTCCCCAAAATAGGCGGAGTCTAGCTTATGCTATTCAAGTCAACCTAAGCACCTTAAAACTAGTTAAAAAAATATTGACATTGAACTATGTGTACACATCTGTTACAAAAAATAGTGTATAAAAAAAACAGCATATATGTATAAATAAGCTACCCTTTAATGGACTCACCCTTTCATGTGCAAGTTTTAAAAAAACATTTAAAAAATATTTAATGCGAAATCAGTAAAGTGTAATCTTACCTTTTCCGGTAACTTCTCTATCTTTTTTTTTATTTCTTTGTTCCTTCCTTTATTTTAATTTTTTTTTCTCCTCTCATTTCCTAGCCTTCTCTCTCCTTCTGCTCTAGTCCGCCTCTTTTCCGCTCTGCTTTGATGTATTTCTTTTTTAATTTTCTTATGTATTATATTTTGTCTAGGTATGAATATAAAGCCACATTATATGTACTTATATTTTTCTACTTCTGATGTTTTTATAGGCGGTAGTGGAAGAACAATTTACTGGCTTCGACAGTAAACTGAACTACTCGCCTTTTATTTACCTCTAGTGTAAATGTAAATTTATTTTTGTTAATTTTGTGAATTTGGGTAAATAATAAATGCTTTATTATTATTATTATTATTATTATTATTATTATTATTATTATTATTATATAAAATGGTCAAACTAACACAAAAAGAGGAAACACAGCTTCATTTATTTGTTCAATTCGGGTGCACCTCTGCACTAAAGAAGATCCAATTGGGTTGTTGACGAATTTTCAAAAATGGTGAAATATGGTAGTGGAGGACTTAATTTAGTTATATATTTAATTTGGAAGAAAAATTCTTAGCGCAACATATTTTAAAAAATTGTTAAACTTCGACTATTTGAATGTGCCGCGAAAACGGTAGTGACATCATAACGGCAGTTAGATGTGAACTTATAAGCAGAACAGATGAAGACGAATAAGTTGACATTGCTGACAAGAAAGAAAATAACCTCATATGTCAAAAGTAAATTTAACGTTTAGCTAGCAGTGATTGATGTTTGCAGTTATTGTTAATATTTTTTTACAAAAAGCCTAAGGCAGTATATATGTAAAAGCTAATTCTGACATTCTACTTGCGGTAGATATATTTATGGTCAGCGAATTTTTAAAAAGAGACGATCGTTTTGACATTGCAATGGTTGGAAGTGCAAAAGCTGCAAGGTACTTACGTTACAGCTGCTATAGTATAGACAGTACAAACTATTGTAATTTCTGCAAGAACTTCCTCTATCTTATCTTATTAATATTACATAATATGTCTAATATGTATTTTATTATTTAATTTAGATGAATTTGTTAACTATACTTTGTATTTTATTAAATATTTCCTTTTCATTGTTTTATTTCTTATTAACTATATACATGCGTATCTAACTGAAAACAACAAAATAAGTTTATCTACTAAAGAAATTATTTATTATCCATTGATACTCACTTTTAAGAAAAGTCAGAGTCAGAATGAGACTTACGAAGATATCAAGAAAGGTCTGTATTATAACAAAAAATAATAAATAGGTAAGTACTTTATGCTAGTATCTATCTAAGCAATAAACAATGATATGTATTTATAACACATAATTCAAAGGACATTTATAACTACAATCCAACGCATTCGTAGTCATTTCCGACTAATTGTGTTCACCAACTTTAGACGACTTTCACAGTTTGTTTCATATAGTTTTTCAACGGCGAGTTTTTAAATTTCCTTTCTTAATTTATTGATCATCCTAGTAGGTATTATGGGGCGTCTAGGGAGCTTCATAAATAATCAATAGCTAACAAAAACAACTGCACTTTATTCCAACATAAACTAGATAAAATACATAAAAGCAGATTAAAGCTATTTCCCTCCTTTTAGGAAGTCAAAGCATGAATAACATTCTAATCTAGAGCCGTTAAGAATACACCCTGTTTTATCCACCAGTTTGGCGGGTAATTTAAATTTGTAACAGCGAGAACGCCACACAAGTCTTGTAATGCGGCCGTTTTTCCTACAATATAAACCCATATTAAAAATCAAATTCCTACATTAAGATACAAGTTACCACAAATAAAACACTTAGAATACATTGTAATTTGTTACTTTACTTGACATTGAAATGGTCTCCGCAATAAGAAGACTTGGTCCTTCTCTGGTGGCTTTGAATCATTCATTATTATGTTCAGCGTTTATTATTGGAACACAACAGTTTTTCTGGTGAATTGGTGGTATTATTTACACAGTACGGCAGAAAACACTATATGTACTTATATTTATCCATAACTAGATGCTGTTAAACTATTCCGAATTGTAACCTATGAACGTCAGTTGAATTTGACGTTAAATATAATGTCAGATTAAACTGTCGTGATTGTCTTTTTTCTCCGTCCCTATCAGCGAGTTTCTAAATTAGTACCCGTTTCTCGTCGTTTTATAACTAACTTCTCTACAAACTGCCGTTATTATGTCATCTCCGTTTTAAATGCATGTATTTTTGTAATTAATATTATAATATTATAAGACTTTCTTTTCAACTTCTACATGTTTCTAATGATTTTTTATGAATAATTGTTATTGTTTAACATAGATTCTCCTCAAATTTTAACTTAGTGCAACAACCCAATTGCAGCTGAAGCACCAGCAGCGCATCTTAACCTCAGATAAGATGTTCGGAAGTACCAATGTATTGATTCCTAAATTGTTATCGGTGTGAGGCATGCTCTAGAACGTCACTTATGGTATATCTCAGATGATCTAGAAACGAAAATGATAAATAGTACAACATCTGATCCTACCAGACGAAATGTAAGGGGCAATTCCACCCTGACGCCTGCTAGAGAAACTTTACAACAACTTTCCTTAAGTAGAACGAAAACTACCAGCGAGAGCAATATTGTATCAAAGAATTAAATTATGTGTTGTGAACGATACTGCTACACGAGAAGTCAGACTTTTCGATGAGTTTAATAAATTCATTAAAGACATGACAGAGAAACAATTTATGCTTTAAGTAGTAGAGGCAAGCCGACAGGCCATTGCAACCGTAACAACAAAGAAATGCCCTGTTGATGCTGTTTAAAATAATCACTATGAAATTTCTAAAGCGATGATTGCGAACCAATTTCAATTGTTTTCAATGCACTCTTATGATGCATGCATATAAGAAGCACGTAAAAAGTTACTTTTCACACGTTCTTAGCGTACGTCAAGAATTTGTAACACATTATGTGAAATCAATAATTTTCAAAGCAGTCATAGAAAAAGAGTATATACCTTTTCTTCCTTATAATAGCACCTATGTTTTGATGCTATTCTCTTTAGAAATGTAAAATTTTAGATTCTTGTTTTGATAAATTAATTCTAAACTAATTAGAAAATGTAAATTTATAAATTTTAATGAATTATTTTTAATTGCACACAGTCGTTGAAAAATTATTGTATGAAACTCATGCATAAAGTACATTTTTTCACTCATGGAATTGCTCAAATTTCCTATTAGTGAAACAATTCCTACTTTATGCACTTGTTTCAACTTTATGATAGACTGACGATACTTATGTCATGTGCTCTGCTAATATCGCTTCCTTTCGCTGTCTAAACATTTGTTCCTGGGTTATGGATTGATATAATTATCTTCACATCTGAACATAATAAGCTCGTCCGTGCTATCTCGGTTTGGTAGCAACTTTGAAAGGATCAAGTGACACGTTAACATAATCCACAGATTGCACGCATCACACCAGCTCTATTATGAATAGACAAGGCAGATCAGAACTACGATACAGGCGTGGGTAGGAGAAGAAGTCAACTTGACCGTGTCAAATTATCAATTTTGAGGATGAACATAAAGGTCAGTGCGGCGTAAATCAATCATTAACCAAATTGGTTATTAAATACGACGTCCGAACGCCGAATGGTTAATTAGGTAAATTAATATTATTCAGTTGACGCGAAGGTAACCCAATTAATTATTGTCCATGGCATCATAGCAGAACAACCATTAATCAGATATCAGGTTAGAATGCGGTGCTTGGTTGGCTATTACATTGCCTTTATTTCTGTGTGAAGTTAATGATGATCCGAATATATATTAGTGAAATTTGATTTGTTCTGTGAATTTACATGCAATGTTGCAGTCATTATATTGATTTATGTGTTAATTAGAGATGATGCGATTTATTCAATTTGGTATTGTACCAGGACATTTAACTCGATAATGGAAATTTGTCACATTTGTGTTTATTTTAATTAAGCATTGCGCAAAATATTAATTAATGGCAAATTGGGTCGCGCAAAAGTGGGGAACGAATTCCCACCAAATTATGTTTATGAAACCTTTTTCCTGTGCAGAATAAATATTTACATAATTGCGACAGCAATCAAAAATATAAAAAGTATTATTTTGTTTCACGGATATGTATGGACATTGGATAGTATGTAAAATATAATCAAAAACTGTGTGGGATATAGCAAGTAAAATTACAGGGTGCAACTGAGGCACATTATTTCTACATACAGAGTCAGAAAATTTTTCATTTGGGTCGGCAATGAGAGCAAGCGAGAGCGAAGCAACTAGGCTATTCTTTTTTATCGTATAACACATCCTTCTGATGCCACCTGCTTTCCCCACCACATGTGCGTGGGCAACTCTGCTTGCGGAATTTCAATTTGTTTCCGTCTTCCACTTGCAATGTAAAGAATTATTTGACTCGTTTTGAAAGTAAAACGGGTTAAATAATTTCAGTTATTAAAGCACGTAATAATATTACCTATACTGAACAGAGCCAACTACATCCTTCCTTTGAATAAATGGTACTGAAATTTTTAATAGCAATAATGATGTATGTACGTGTTTTCTTGATAGCGCGTCATTATTTGCTCCATCTACTAGAGCACTGGTACACGCCTTTATTGTAGGCGGGTCTGTCAGGCCGTTGAAACTATGCGTGCCACCCAAATCCAACATTTTCCGAATGTGTATAGCCCAGAGTCGATTCCTGATGTTATATGAGTGATGCTCAACAAATTAGAGACAAGCTGAAATTTGGTATGGTGCTTTGTTTTGAGGTGCTAAATATACCCTGAAACCCCAGCGGTAAGTCGTTGAGCCCGTCCCCCCAAAACAAACAAAATTGTCCTTTTTTTACTTTTTTCTTTATAACTCAAAAACGAAGCATTGCAGGAAAAAGTTCCGAGAGGCCACAGTTGAGCAGAAAATTTCCCATCAAATAAGTCTATTGTTAGAAATTTTGACCTGGCAGTGGCGGAGCAATGAGTTTTTAATATATTTTTATTCAAAATGTTAATATTTTATAGTTAGGATTAATTATTATTAAAGTATGTAATAATCACCGGATAAATCAATATTATTAAAAAATATTATACAGTAGCGCAAAAAAGAGATTTTATGGACCAAAATATTGAGCAATATCGCAGGTCTACGAGCAAAAGAATAGTACCCATTGTATCTTTTTCGAATTTATCTGCTGTGAGGATACCAAAAGCAGATTTTTTGTTAAATAACACCAACAAAAACAATTTTATACGTGCCCTCGGAAAAATGTTGTTTGAAAATAGAATTAATGTAAAATACTCAGATGGTGATGCCCATACTATCATTGTAATGACAGCATTGACAGCAATAGCAATAGTGAGAATTCTTCTGAAGATGCGGTAGCAGTAGTTAGCGATGATACAAACCTCATGGTGTTATTAATCCATTATTGCCAGATAAGATTGTTTATGGTTCGTCCGGGAAAATCATCAAAGCCAAATAAAACAAGCTAAAAACGTACTTTTCGCCAATTTGCTCAGCTTTTTATATATAATTGTTACACATTCTATAGGATACTCTTCGCAGTTTTCTTGTAAATAATGTTAGTTTTTGGACATCCTAAATTTTGTGATACCATCTTTGTTGTGAAAAAAATTATATGAAAAAAAAAAGAAAAAAAATGTCCAACCTGTGTGGGATTCGAACACGGGACCTTTGGATTGCAACGCACAGCTTTAGCCGCTGCGCCACCTCATATTGCTACGAAAATTGATTGTCTATGATATACCTATATCTTTCGACAATCATACATACTTCAACTCGTACTTCTCTGAAATATGTATTAGTAAAATTCATAAACAAAAAAAATATATTATGGAAATAATATTTCGCAAGATTTCCATTTTAATACAAGCGAAAAAAATTAAGAGAATATTTTTTTTTCAAATTAGATAATTAATAACTTTTTTATTTACTGATCGATTTTCTTCAAAAACAATAGGGTTCTTCCTCTAGCTAACACTAACTTATTTTCTAAATTTCAATACAATCAGACTTAAGTTATCGTGCTTACAAGAAACGTGACGGACGGACAGACGGACGGACGGACAGACGGACGGACCGACGGACGGACAGACGGACAGACGGACGGACGGACGGACGGATGGACGGACGGACAGACGGACATTTTGAAAGTTGTTCAGAATTCGTTTACTAACACAATGATATGAAATTTTTTTCTCTACAAGCGATATTTACGATTTTAGAAATGCGCCTCTTCGTTTTTGCGAAGAGTATAATAACCGACATACCAACCTTACAACAAAAATTGGGAGACCTAAAAGATGTTTTATATTCTAAGTTTGCACGCTATGTCCGGTTGTGACACCACGTCTGCATTATTCAATAAAGGGAAAATTAATTTAGTAAATACCATCAAGAAAAATAGTTAGGTAACCTGCTAAAAGAATTTCATAACCCTCAGGTACAAAGGAGAAATTAGAAGCAATCGCAATGCAATTATTTATAGCAGCATATGTTAAAAACTCATCAAATACAGATTTGGATAGTGCTAGATACATTCTTTATCATCAGTACGTACGTAAACGAAACCTTAGAACTGATTTTAACTTGGCCACATTACCACCTACCTCGAGCAGCGCAAAGTCTTAGATTTTTTTTAGATTAGATTTTTTAGAGTTTTCCACCAAGTAAGTCAAAGTCAGATTAATCATGCAACTAAAACTTTAGGTCATATTCTTTTCAACTTTTTAGGTACAAACATGGTTAAATAACCATTTACCACCGCAAGATTGGAGTTGGAGTCTAAAAAACCAAGAGTTCAGCCAATTCATTCCGACCAAAACATTGCCTGCATGGACTCAAAATTTTTTTGTAGTTGTTCATCAGGATGTAAAAAAGTATGTGTATGCAAACGAAAGGGCCTGAAGTGCAGTATAGTATATAGTCAATGCAATGGAATTACTTTCTAAACCGGGCTGTAAATTTGGACATAGATGAAGAAGAAGATCTTTACAAGTTGTTTCTTTTTTTTAATTCTATTTTAAAATAAAAACGTTTTGGTTTATTTAATTTTTATTATTATACCCACCACAGAGTACCCTCAAAAATTTATAGCCCTATAGTGCTACACTGTATTATTATATATCTGATTAAAATTGAAGTTACCTAGCCAAAAAAAACATAATTTAGAGCACTTTTTCGAAATATTGAGAAAAATACCTTAAATTTGAAAATTCATTGCTCCGCCACTGCTAACTCAAAATGTATGTGGAAATTTTCTGCTCTTCAACTTTGGCCTCTTGGAATTTTTTCCTGCAATGCTTCGTTTTCGAGTTATAAAGAAAAAAGTAAAAAATGGACCATTTTACCCCTTTTGGGGGGTTGTTTTGGGAGGACGGGCTCAACCACTCACCGCTAGAGTTTCAGAGTATATTTAGCACTTCAAAAAAAAGCACCATATCAAATTTCAGCTTGTCTCTAATTTGTTGAGCATCAACCTGGATCGACCCTGGGATAATAGTCTTAGTCACTTTTGATTTTTAGTTCTAACATTCTTGTTCATTTTTATTTACTAGTGAATACAAAGAACAAATTGATAATTGAGTTAATGATCTGATTTAAATAATATCACCCAATGGAAAATACGGAGTGAACTGCAACTTATAGAGTCCAGTATACCACTGATAAAATTAGTCTATCTATTTTAGACCAGGAGCAGAAATCATTAAAACAAAGGGTTTCTTAATATAAATTGGTTCATCAGATTGTCAATGAGAAGTCCTTAATTTATCCTACTCCAACAGGGTCCACAACCCCCTCTCCAGGAGGTAGTTTATTGCAATTGTCGGCTTTCCCGTTAATCGCCAGGTGTAATTTCAACCACTAATTAGCATCCAAAGTTGAGTTATGTTGCGCGGCCTTCAGATTCTCTAGTATTTATTATCTAACGGCCCCATTACAGTTGGTATACTCTCAGTCTGTTGGTTGTCACTAGAATAAAAATACGACCTCAACCTTTTTTTAAAAGAGGGAAACAAGAATTTATTAAAGTGCTTGAAAAAAATTAACTATGCAAGGAACTTAAAATTTTTAAGAATCCAAGCGCTTCATTAGTCTTAATCTTTGCAGCTGTGTATATAGTGACATCCGATAACATTTAACTTAATAATAGCAGGTCAGAAGTTTTTTGAAAATCTCTGAAAAGGAGACCTTGAGATCTCGCATCACTGCCGCCAGCTGAAGCAGCAACATTGTTTGCTAACCTACCACCAAGTTCAGGAATGGCGTGGCAATGCCAAAAATCCATTGGAATAGAGTTGGAAAGACCAGCGGCAATGTCAAATGATCCTGATCCACAAAAATTTTTATTCCAAAACTGCAAATGCACAAAAGTCTGTCAAGGATCTTGCAGTTGTCGGAAAGCTGAACTTTACTGCTCAACAATCTGCAGAAGGTGTCGAGAGTGTACTAATATTAATTTTAAAGAGGAGAACTTACCTGACCATGACGAGTCGATGGAAATTGAACTTCAACATTTTAATAATAATGATGAATGAATATCTTCTAGTGAAGAAAATATCCAGACTCCGAGAAATATACATTGATTTTATAAAATATGGATCAAAAAAATTAATTGAGATACTAAGATATATTTTTATGAGAGATGCATTAACGGAGAAGATGATCCGATGAAATGGAGGATTTTCTTCATATTAATGATTCCCAAATGAGGTCCTAAAGCGGTTATAAGGCTTACAGCATTATATCAGTAACGGCAAATATATGTTTGAGAATTCTAGAAACTTGACCTAGGAAGATATTGAAGGTAAAACTGGAAGAAGAGTTAATTCAAATTCAAATTCAAATTCTTTATTTGCCTTTTCTGTGTAATTACACAATCAGACACGTCAATATAATATACAATGTTTAAAAATTAAAAAATTGGTACATACATACATTGAGATATATATAAAACTTAATATAAAACATAAAATCTAGAAAACAGGTGCATAATTACGAACAAAAAATATACGTACTCGGTTACATATTATACAAAAGCTACACTGTCATAGCAAGTTAAAATTAATAATTTATGTCAGCATTTAAGAACTCATCAAAATTATAAAGTGCATTTTCTATAAGAATTCCTTTTATCTTTTGTTTGAATCTCTTAAAATCTAGATTTATAATTGTCTTTGGTAGTTTATTAAAAAATAATGGTCCGTAATAATTTTTGGCACCTCGACTGTCTTATATAATTTATTTTAATGTGACCATTATTTCTGATATTATGCGAATGTATATCACTTACAAGACTATATTGATTTAAGTTCATTTTAACAAACAAAAGACATTCATAAATATACACAGAGGGCAAAGTTAAAATTTTTAAATCCTTAAATTTCTCTCTAACATCCTCTCTAAAACCCATAAAACACATCGATCGAATGGCATGGCGCTGTATAGAAAATATTCGACCAGTATGTGCCGAATGACCCCAAGTGATGATAGCATAACTGATTACCGAATGAAAAAGACTGAAGTAGGCTGTTTTTACTATTTGCATTGGTACGACATGTACAAGATTTCTTATTAAGTATAAAGTCTTATTAAACTGGAAGGTCGACCATCCACAATCCTTTCACACTTAAAATAACAATGAAAATCAAATTCAGCAAAACAGAGAAACACGTAATTCTGATAGACCTAGCCCATTATGTTCCTGATAAACATGCTGAATTCAATTTAAGAAAAGAGGCATCTGCGTGCATTACATAAAGAGTGATGACCCAAAAAACTCCTATTTTTCGCCCCTTTTGGTGACCTTATGGATTTTACTTAATGTAGTCTAAATGATAATTTATGGTGATACTTTAAAGTAGGCGAAATTTCCAGTTGAGCAAAGTTTTTCTTTTGGAGGTATGACGAGTTAAACTCGTTATTTGATTCATCCACGCCAAGGCGAATCCGACATCCTCGGTGACCCCTTGCGTTATTTTAAAATTCTTAACAGATACAAGCAGTACCATTTTTATCATAAAATATTATATTTTTTTCTCTAATCTTTCATTAGATTTTTCCAGAAATATAGTACAAGAAAGTTACAAAATATTTCTGTAGAAAATAATTAGCATTTTTGTTAAACATCTTTGATCAATCGGTATTTTTCTACTGAAAACATAGCGAATCTCAATGGATTTATACCGGGTGTAAACGAATAGTGGGCCACCCCTGTAACTTCCTTGTTTTTAAAGATATCGGAATGAAATTTTGTATGGTGAAATTAGGTCAAATTTTCAACTTTTTGAGACCCATCCGCCATATTTATCATTTTCGGTTTCACCGGAAATGGCCTCGATAGTCTTTTCTAAATGGACCACCCTGTATGTTTTTGCATTTTTGAAATAAAGATCACATTTTGGTTACATTTATACTATTTTGAACAATTTATACATTGTTGCACGAAAAATAATTCGAATTTTAGTTGTCAGTCTAGATGGCTGCGAATATGTTAAAATTATTTTTGTTCCAATGTAATTCATACGAAAAATACGAAAACATCAATATGTCCAATAATACATCATACAGGGTGCTGTAAACTCTTTAAAATCACATTTTTCAAAATGACTCATTTGTTTTAAATATTATGATATGGGCCACCCGGATATTTCGAAAGCTATATTTAGTAGGGGTTAAACGGTACCAAAAGTTCCGTAATGTGTCATTGTTGCCGGCAGGAATGACAATTTTTCTTAAGAAAAAATTTATATCTAACTTCAATTAAATATTGATCAACCCTGTACATTTGTGTTAATATTTTATGATATGCAACAAGAATGAGCCAGAGGCCAATTCTGTCTCCTGCGGAGGGTGGCATATCATAAAATATTAACACAAATATACAGGGTTGATCAAAATTTAATTGAAGCTGGATATAAATTTTTTCTTAAGAAAAATTGTCATTCCTACCGGTAACGATTACACATTACGGAACTTTTGGTACCGTTTAACCCCTACTAAATAGAGCTTTCTGAATATCCGGGTGGCCCATATCATAATATTTAAAGGAAATGAGTCATTTTGAAAAATGAGATTTTAATGAGTTTACAGCACCCTGTATGATATATTATTGAACATATTGACGTTTTCGTATTTTTTATATGAATTACATTGGAACAAAAATAATTTTAACATATTCGCAGCCATCTAGATTGACAACTAAAATTCGAATTATTTTTCGTGCAACACTGCATAAATTGTTCAAAATGGTATAAATGTATCCAAAATGTGATCTTTATTTTAAAAATGCAAAAACATACAGGGTGGTCCATTTAGAAAAGACTATAGGGGTCATTTCCGGTGAAACCGGAAGTGATAAATATGGCGGATAGGTCTCAAAAAGTTGGAAATCTTACCTAATTTCACCATACAATATTTGACCCCGATATCTTTAAAAACACGGAAGTTACAGGGGTGGCCCACTATTCGTTTACACCCGGTATACGAAGCACTTATAGGAGTCACTTGGCTTGGCAAGCAATCAGTTCTCTGCCGAATTCGGGTGCTGCTGAGCCGACGCGACGGAGGAGACTTCCCTGAAGAAAATAGTTGCGTATATTATTTTACATCTTATTACATAATAATACACACATCAATAATATAACCAAACCTAATCTTTCTTAGAAATACACATTTACTTTTTAATTCGAAGACCGTCGGGTACAAGGTTTGGAGTATTTATGGAGATTTGCTAAGTCTCCAGTATAAAAATACCGGTTAATCGAATATTATCAGCAAAAATCCTGATTTCTTCCTGTAAAATCGGCTATACCTCTCTTGAACAACGTTTTTGATAAAATACAATGATAAATTCGAAAAGAACGGAAGATTTTACATAGAAAATGATACACTTTCCGTATTTGAGAATCTTGAACATAATGAACGAGATTGCTAAGAATGTTGGATTTATCTTACCGTGAACATATCAACTAACAGGTTTGACTCATCATATCTCCAAAACAAAAACTATGCTCAACTTGAAAGGTTGCCTACATTAAAGTATCACCATAAGCTATCATTTAGACTACTTTTGAATCGAATTCATTGTAACACTACCTTGGCCGATTATCAATAATAATTTTTTTTTATTGAATGTTGACTATCTACCTATATGGTATTGTCACGTGTTTCCACCCTTAGGAAACTACTTCTTGCAAAATCCGTGGGTTCCAAAAATTATAACAAGAGATTGTCCACTAACACACTTTATTAAATATTTACTGGATACTTCACAATACTATTGTTAATTTAAATGCACTTTACTGACTAAAATCACAATGTTTATCACTTTGTTTCTTTTTGAACTCTTAACCTCACTTTCTATACTTTCTGAACTTTCTGAACTACTCGCCGAGAATGCGGTCGGTCTTTTTATACCTAAAAATGACAGATCTCGATTGTTCTGTGATGACGCCACCATTCTCTCGATAATTCCAGATGTCACTTTGGAATCTTCTGGTAGGTTCTTTTTCGAGTAGGTGCAAATACATCATTCTAGGGGTTGTAACATATTACACTGCCCCCTCCTTAAGCCTGAACGTCCCGGTCAGGCAGTTCAGCCTCTTTCACGTACTTCGCCAGTCTATCCAAGTGTACGATCTTCATCTTGGACTTTTTGTTTCGTTGAATCCGATAAACGACATCATTAATTCGGGTAATAACAGTATAAGGTCCTTCCCAAGGAGGTTGAAGTTTCGGTGACTTCACTTTCGCTGTGGGTTATACAGCCAAACTAGATCTCCTGCCTTGAACCCTTCTGAACTACCCTTACGGTCATATCGAGCCTTCATTCGGTCACTGGCTATGGTGATTTGGTCTCTAACCAGCTCATGAACATTTCTTAGCCGTTCACTCATTTCATCCACATAGCTGTTCACAGGAAGCTGTTCTCCGCCTGGTGTTCCGAAAATCAAATCACACGGCAGTCTGATCTCGTGTCCAAATACTACACGGGCTGGTGTTTGTTTCGTAGACTCGTGGATAGCAGCTCTGTATGCCATGAGGAAGAACGGTATGTGGAGATCCCAATCGCGTTGATTCTTATGAACCACTTTAGAAAGATGTTCTTTGCACCCCTACTTCTAGTCTGCGGTCCCTTACTTGCTGCACAAATTTTGCAATTGCGACACCAAGCTTCCACATCCTGACGACTATTTACCCAATAAAATCGTTCTCGTACTTTATTCAGGGTCTTATTAACGCCGAAGTGCCCACCGGATGCTCCATTATGCACTTCCTGAAGTACTTTCGGTACTCGACACCTGGGAATCACTAGACGCATAACAACTTCCCTGCCATCCGGGCTTTCCCAAGCTCTCTTTAGCAGCCCGTTCATGACTTTAAGTGAATCCCATTGGGCCCACAAAGCCTTCAATCCAACTGCCTTATCCGAAACATCCTTCCACGCTGGTCGAATTCCTTTCTCCTTTGCTCTCAATATAGGCCCAATTTCTGTGTCATTCAGTTGTTCTTGTCTCGGGGCTTCGGTCGTCCAATCGTCCGGAACCTCTATTTTAATAGTGTTGACGGCCACCGTACCCTGCAATTTCTCAACGTGGCGGCAGTGCTTGCAATCTTCCTTGCACGGTCTTCTAGATAAAGCGTCTGCGTTCTTATGAGATCTTCCAGGTCGATGTTCGATTTTGAAATCATACTGTTGCAGCCGTTCTATCCAACGAGCCAGTTGACCTTCAGGGGTTTTCAACTGCAACAGCCATTTTAATGCAGCATGGTCGGTCCGAATCTTGAAATGTCGTCCATAAAGATATTTATGAAAATGGTCCACTGATTTAACGATGGCCAGTAACTCTTTCCGGGTTACACAATAGTTTCTTTCCGGTTTGGACAGCACCTTGCTGAAGTACTCGATCACTCTTTCCTGCCCATTTTGCATTTGAGACAGTACACAACCGACCGAAGAATTGCTGGCATCCGTGTCTAAAATAAAAAGTCCTTCCCGTTGTGGGTACGCTAGCACAGGACCAGTGCATAGAGCTGCCTTCAATCTTCTCCATGCCGTTTCACATTCCGGTGTCCATTGGTACTGCACTTTCTCTTCTGTCAGCCGGTGTAATGGCTTCGCAATTTCTGCAAACCCTTCTACAAAGCGCCTATAATAAGTGCAGAGGCCAAGGAAGCTCCGTACTTCATGAACGTTAGATGGTCTTGGCCAATCTCGTACAGCAGAAATTTTGTCGGGGTCTGTTTGTATTCCATCCGAAGACACCACATGACCAAGAAATTTGACTTCTTTCTGGAATAGCAGGCACTTCTTCGGGTTCAACTTCAGATGGGCATTCCTCACTCGCCCAAATACTTCTTGAAGATTTTTCAAATGTTCTGTAAAATCCTGTCCCATAACAAGCACGTCGTCAAGGTAAACCAGGCACGTCCTCTAGGTTAGCCCTCGCAGTACGAATTCCATCAATCTTTCAAAGGTAGCTGGCGCATTGCAAAGTCCAAAAGGCATCACAGTAAATTGATAAAGACCACTGCCTGCTGAAAACGCTGTCTTCTCCTTATCATCAGGATGAAGCCCCACTTGCCAGTATCCACTCCTAAGGTCTAACGTTGAAAACCATCGTGAGCCTGCCAACGTGCTTAACGTGTCGTCAATTCGTGGTAATGGGTAACTGTCTTTCTTCGTGACATCATTTAATTTTCGATAATCGACACAAAATCTTAATGTTCCGTCCTTCTTGGCAACCAAAACTACTGGCGATGACCAGGGACTCGTCGACTCCTCAATGACTCCATCTTGTAGCATCTTGTCTATCATTGCCGAGGCATCTTCTTGTTTTGCTAATGGAAGCCTCCTAGGTGGTTGTCGAATAGCGGGTGAGTCGCCAGTATTTATCCGATGCTGGACTATGTCTGTTTTTGTAAAGGCCTCTGTATTCTTGGCAAATACTGAACTTTCCTTTTCCAGGAACTTGATTGCCTCCCTTCGTTCATCCTCAGATAAATGCTCCAACTGGGTACTCAACAAGGTCAAAACTTCCTGGTCTATTTTCATAGATGAACTTCCCTCTGTTTCTTCCTCGCACCTCGCTACCCATGTGACCGGTTCATAGGAGCCAATCGGTTTGCCTTCCTTAATTGTCACCGAGTGGGAATTTAAATTAACGACTCTAATTGGGATTTTGTCTTTAGTCCGGGTTAAAGTTCTCGCCACAATAATATTGGGTAGGGACTTAATCGATTCGTCATCTTCAACTAGGCCAACACGGTACCCTCCAGGATTTCCTTCTAAGGCAACATCAATCATTTGTTCTGAATGAGCAGGAATCTTGATTGTTTGTGTTGTTAACAACCTTGCTTTATGGAATTGGTCGTCTGCGGTTGCCAGAATAAATTCCTCATTTCCAATTTTTAAGACTCGCTCCCCTACGTCAACAATGAATCCCTGCTCTCCCATGATGTCCAGACCCAAAATGAAATCATCCATAATGTCAGCCACAATGACCTTGTAATTGAACCTCAACCGTCCAACCTGCAGTTCCAAGTTGACCTCTCCATGGACCGCAGCCCTGTCCCCCGTGGCTGTCCGAATGATTACTCCATTTTGCTTCTTGTCAATCTGCAAGCCTGATATAAACCCTGGCCGCACTATTGATGACGTAGCACCGGTGTCAAGAGTAAACACGCATTTTCTTCCATTCACATATCCTTGCAACAACAGACTGCTTGGAATTCTTTGAAGCTGGGAAATCTTTATTTCTCTGGGGGCACCGCATTCCCTAGCCAGCACAGCCCCCTTGGTGCTGGCTATCTTTAGTTTTCCTGCTTCTCTTCAACATTCACAGCATTTACTCGACTCTCCGAGTTCTGCTGTCGACAGTCTCGTTTCATATGTCCCACCTTGCCGCAGTTGAAACATTTAATACCTCCGCTCGGCTTTCCTCTATTTTGTTGTTTTTCTTGCTTTCCGAGGCCATCCAATTTATCGCATAATTTGGTGAATATTTTCTGCATCTCAGTCAGCAAGGGGTTCTGGTTCATTTCTGGTAGCGATTCTTCGAGAGTCACAGCTCGCACTCTCGACCTTGGAGTATCCCTGTAAGCGGCTTCTACTTCGAGTGCACGCACCAAAGCTTCGCTACTACTTTGGTGTCTCGTCAGCCTCAGAACTCGCCTGACCTCTTCGTCCCTTATACCATCTAAAAAGGCCCCCACGGCTAATTGTTCCTGGAATTCTTTAGGTGCATTTGGATACGCCAGGTGTGCCAGTCTCTCTATCGCAGCTTCAAATTCTTGTAAACTTTCCCCAGCTTTTTGCATCCGGGATTTCAGCTGAGTCTGGTATAATTGGGCAAGGTGTTGATCGCCATACCTCAAGTCTAATGCAGCCTCCAAGACTTTAAAGTCCCTTTGTTTCTCAACTGGGATGGTTTGGAGCAACTCTGAAGCTTGGCCCCTTAATGCTAGAACTAATGCCATGGCCTTTTCCTCATTATCCCAATTGTTCGCACACGCTGCTGCCTCAAACTGCCTCTTGTACGTCGTCCAGGAACTTTGGCCATCAAAAGAAGGAGGTTTTAGTCGCTGTCCTGATGATACCACTTGCTGGCTTCCTCTATCTCTCAACTGTCGTTTAAGCCGGTCTATTTCTCCTTTGACTTCTTCTTCGAACTTGTTTACTTTGTCTTTAACTTCGGTTACTTCTCCTTTTACTTGACTGACTTCTGTCTCGACTACTCCTACTTTACCTTCGACCTTGTTTATCTCTTCTTTGACTTCACATTTTAGTACTTCATTGGCAGAAATTATAGCGTCCTGTTGTATTTTGATTTGTTCATTTAGAATTTTCCTTAATTCTTCCTGGCGTCTTTCTTGCCCCTGTTTTTCCTCTTGATGTCGTCTTTCTTGTTCTTCTTTCTCCTCTTGCTGTCGTATCTTCAGGTCTTCCATAATTTGTCTCAATTCGTCTTTCTCTTCTTGACGTCTTCTTTCTTCATCCTCTTTTTCTTTCTGACGTCTTATTTCCTGATCTTCCATAATTTTCTTTAATTCGTCCCTTTCTTCTTGACGCCGTTTTTCTTCCTCCTGGCGTTTTCTTTCTTGCTCTTCTTTTTCTTCCTGACGTTTTTTCTCCTGTTCTTCTTTGTCTTCCTGCCGTTGGTGCGCCATCATTTTTTGGAATTGTTCGAATAAGTCCTGTATTTGTTTATCGGATGCCATACTTCTTGTTGTTACGGGCATACGATGAAATTAAAATAAAATAAATTTAACTGTTACGTCAATATCGGTAATAGAACTTTCCAGAAAAATCTCGAATTAGCACGAAAAAGTCTTATTCAGAGTCTTTTGTCACTATCCAGTTCAGAGAATTTAATAATCTCCACTAATGTCCAAATAGAAAAGTTCTAGAAATTTTTCACGCACTAACACAAATAAATGAGTCTTTTTCAGTGTCTCTATCACTTCTCAGTTCAAAGGATTTAATTATCACACTAATGTCCTAATAAAATGTTCTACAATGTCTCAGAAATGCACTTAACACTATTTTCCTGTTCGAAAATAACCCTCGAACAATATCCAGTAAATTAGTCCTGTGTTAGCACTAACCCTCGAGAATCCTTCTCGAACACTCCAGCACAACTTCAGAGCTCCTCTTGTCATAAAATTCCGCTTCTGACACCAATTTGTCACGTGTTTCCACCCTTAGGAAACTACCCCTTGCAAAATCCGTGGGTTCCAAAAATTATAACAAGAGATTGTCCACTAACACACTTTATTAAATATTTACTGGATACTTCACAATACTATTGTTAATTTAAATGCACTTTACTGACTAAAATCACAATGTTTATCACTTTGTTTCTTTTTGAACTCTTAACCTCACTTTCTATACTTTCTGAACTTTCTGAACTACTCGTCGAGAATGCGGTCGGTCTTTTTATACCTAAAAATGACAGATCTCGATTGTTCTGTGATGACGCCACCATTCTCTCGATAATTCCAGATGTCACTTTGGAATCTTCTGGTAGGTTCTTTTTCGAGTAGGTGCAAATACATCATTCTAGGGGTTGTAACATATTACAGTATTAATAAAAAATATTATTAGAGTGAAATATATTGATAACGGGCCAAGAAGAATACACTGCCGCTAGCTCATTAGCTCGGAAGCGTACAGGTCGAGGGTTGTGCAAGCTTATTTTCTTATTAAGATGTTGTAAAAGAGAGAGACTTACCTACAAATATGTATGATGAGCTAAAAAGGTGTTATGTCATAGGCGCCAACCATTCTTTGTACGAGATGCTGATGAATACCAAGAGTAGTAAATAATATTCAATTACCAAGATCTCAATATTAATTTATATATTTGTTTCATAGAGTAAAATGGAACTCGTTGAAGTAGCAAGAAAACAAGATTATGAACAAAAGTCTCATAAAAATTTTAAAATCAATTTTATTATAAACTGGTCAAACTGAGATTCTGTTAAGCCAAAATAACACCTACATTAAAATATTCATATAAATATGGAAAGTATTTACAAGGTATGCATAGAAAATTGTTTATATAAAATTGTAGTAGTTAATCTACTCAGAATTTATCTAAAAAAAATTAACAAGATTTTTTTTAATCAAATATCGATTAAAAAAAAAAGGGTTAAATTTTATAAGTTATACCCTCAAAATTATGTGTTCTAAAAATTTATATTCTTAAAGCGAAAGTTATTAATAATTTGCCCCAATATATCACAACATGTATGCTAAAGTGAAAATAGTAATAAAATTTGGTGATCACCAAACCTTGTACAGTTGTATCTTAATAATTAAATTTCATAGTAAAAACTCTGAAGAAAAGTTATCCAATTTTTACAAGAAAGTGCAATTCAGAAACTCTCATTATTTAAGAAAACAAATGTCATTACAATATGTTACATAATATCTTATCCGTAATGATAAGAAAGATGTAAAATTTCAATTGTGTTTCAGTGCAATAAAATAATGATATATTGTAAGAATCTTACTTAAATTAAACACTTAACTTGGAAGATCCGTAGTTTTCCTCGAAGTATGTAGATACAAACGGTGATTGAAAAGATAGGCTTGGTTCTTCTCCTAACAGAAAATTATTATGGCTTCAAAAAAATGGGCCACTAATTAAGATGGCGAACATACACCTCCATTCCAGGAAAAGGTATACTTCCTATTAGTTGCAGGTGATTCATATAATGATGTTGAGTGGATATGACTATTAAGTTTAGCTTCAACTATTTGCCATTGAAAAGGTGAAATTATTAATTAAATTTTGATGTTAAATGTGACTCGAAGTTAAATCATACTTTTTTAAAATCAGCAAGATATTCCAGAAATGAAAAGACCCTACTAGTCGAAAAAACAATATAAAAAACTATATTTTACAAATGAAACCTTGATACGAAAAGATAATTTTAAAGTACTTACGGAAATATTTCTGGCCATCTTGAAAATTATAACCATGAGGTTAATATTTAAGGACATGGTTCTTTGGCTTAACCAAACAACGAAATAAGGTGAAGACAGGTAATTCTCCCATATTTAATAATAATCAGACGAAGTACCGACCATTTGTGGTAAATTAAGAAGGTACTGGGTGAGGACGAAAAGGTCACCCTTACACTGGTATTAAACTCGAACAAGTGAATCAGTAAATCCTCGGCGAGAAAAAGGAAACCTTGTCACCGGAAATTATGTTCAATAGACCAACTAAAACATTCCGTGTATTTAATTCATTCCAACTGGTAAACTGTTACTAACGTGAATTCTTAATATTAAATATACCAATACTTTATTTGTTATATTATTAAGTTATTCATTTCGGTGATCGTCGTATATTTATTTACTTTCATATGTGTATTTGAGCAAACAAATACATTAATAAGTAGACCTGTGATATAGATGACCAGTTATACACTTTATAGAAATTTAAATTAATGGAACTAATAGACAGAATTTCATCTGTAATTTTTAGTTTTATTATAATAAAAAAAATGATTTACTAGGAAATATATGTCAACATATTCCCGAATATATAAAAAAACATGGAGCATTATGCATGCTACATCATGAGGTCCCCAAAAGGGGCGAAATTTTGGGTCAATCTTTCCATGTAATTTATATTTTCATACACAAACAGGAAATGTATTTTAAAACACTTTGACTGCCATGAGTATTCAATTGAATACACATTAGGTGGGTCCAAGGTACCACGTGTATGTATTAGAATACGTTAATATACAATCTAGTTTATACATATATAACAAAAATACCTTGCCCTGACGACCCAATTACTGAATTTGGTGTGGCAGTCAACGTGTTAACTTCAGGTTTTCAACTAGCAAACATCTCATCCCAATTATCCTGACCACATGTAAATAACACTTAATATATTTACACATTTAAAGTGTCCTGTAGCTCATTTCTCGTTTATTAACCAAGAAATTAATTAAAGCGTTTAGTCGGAAAGCACACTTTCGCCAACAGCAACATTTAACATTTAATTTGCGAAATTGTCTTGAGAGGCAATGTAAAATGGGTTTGTTTGATTCTAGCCATTCTATTCTACTCCTAAACATATTTAATTAACAGCTAGTGATATAGTGAAGTGTACATAAAGAATTCACTGAAACATTCTGTCGGTTTAATTAATAATAAATATTATGTTCTGGTTTACTTGGGTAACTGTTTGCTGCTATTATTTATCTTTAAAGTAAATACACCGTCCAAATAAAGTAAATCATAAAATCTAATTATAATTTAATTATTACTAAACACAGTTCGTACATATCTGGCAAATTTGCTTTGCCTGTTGTGTTTATTGATGTTCAGTCCAATCTATTAAGTTGAAAGTTAATTAAAGCACCTCAATGATTCATTGTTTCTAAATTTGACTCTCTTTAAATTGTCAGGGCTTCAGGAATACCTATTTGTATATCAAAGTCTATTTAGATTTGTATCTTTTTGTTATGTACAAGTTGGTTTTCCTCTGAATCTTTATACAAATCTCTTTGAAAGGCGTTCTTTCGCGTAATCCAATAAAAGACCTTTAAAACGTAGCTCTAAGTTTTATATGAATTTAAATTATTTTAGAATCCTCGTTAACCACGGAAATATGTCACATCTTTCACTTGAAAGGAGGTTTCCATATTTCAAATGTTTCATTTGCTGTAAAGATAAATACAGGAACAAAACGAAAAGTGATGTGATTTGTCTTCGTCCCTTATGCCATCTAAAAAGGCCCCCATGGCTAATTGTTCCTGAAATTCTCTAGGTGCACTCGGATGTGCCAGTTGTGCCAGTCTCTCTATTGCAGCTCGAATTCTTGTAAGCTTTCTGCAGCCTTTTGCGTCCGTAATTTTAGCTGAGCCTGGTATACTTGGGAAAGGTGTTGGTCGTCAAGTCCAAGGGAGCTTCTAAAACTTTAGCCCTTTGTTTCTCTACTGGGATAGTTGAAGTAACTCCGATGCTTGGCCCCTTAGTGCTAAGCCTAATGCCATGGCCTTTTCTTCATTATCCCAGTTATTCGCACTTGCAACCGCTTCAAAGTGCCTTTTATAGGTTGTCCATGAGCTTTGACCGTCAAAGGAGGGAGGTTTTGACCGAGGACCTGACGATGCTACTAGCTAGCCTCATTTCTCTCTCAATTGTCGTGTAAGTCGCTCTACTTCTCCTTAGAACTCGCTCATCTATTCTTCAAACTTGTCTACTTTTTCTTCTACCTTGGTTTTCTCTTCTTTGACTTCACTCTTTAGTTCTTCCTTGGCGGAAATGATTACGTCCTGTTGTATTTTCATTTGATCGCTCAGAATTTTCTTTAATTCTTCCTGACGTCTTTCTTGTTCCTCTTTTTCCTCTTGATGTCTTTCTTTTCTTTTCTTCTTCTTTTTCTTCTCGCTGTCTTATTTTCAGATTTCCCATCATTAGTTCTTCATTATCCCAGTTATTCGCACTTGCAACCGCTTCAAAGTGCCTTTTATAGGTTGTCCATGAGCTTTGACCGTCAAAGGAGGGAGGTTTTGACTGAGGACCTGACGATGCTACTAGCTAGCCTCATTTCTCTCTCAATTGTCGTGTAAGTCGCTCTACTTCTCCTTAGAACTCGCTCATCTATTCTTCAAACTTATCTACTTTTTCTTCTACCTTGGTTGTCTCTTCTTTGACTTCACTCTTTAGTTCTTCCTTGGCGGAAATGATTACGTCCTGTTGTATTTTCATTTGATCGCTCAGAATTTTCTTTAATTCTTCCTGACGTCTTTCTTGTTCCTCTTTTTCCTCTTGATGTCTTTCTTTTCTTTTCTTCTTCTTTTTCTTCTCGCTGTCTTATTTTCAGATTTCCCATCATTAGTTCTTCATTATCCCAGTTATTCGCACTTGCAACCGCTTCAAAGTGCCTTTTATAGGTTGTCCATGAGCTTTGACCGTCAAAGGAGGGAGGTTTTGACCGAGGACCTGACGATGCTACTAGCTAGCCTCATTTCTCTCTCAATTGTCGTGTAAGTCGCTCTACTTCTCCTTAGAACTCGCTCATCTATTCTTCAAACTTATCTACTTTTTCTTCTACCTTGGTTGTCTCTTCTTTGACTTCACTCTTTAGTTCTTCCTTGGCGGAAATGATTACGTCCTGTTGTATTTTCATTTGATCGCTCAGAATTTTCCTTAATTCTTCCTGGCGCCTTTCTTGTACCTCTTTTTCCTCTTGACGTCTTTCTTTTCTTTTCTTCTTCTTTTTCTCCTCGCTGTCTTATTTTCAGATTTCCCATCATTATTTTCTTCAATTCGTTTCTTTCTTCTTGACATTTTCTTTCTTGTTCTTCTTTTTCCTCTTGACGTCGCCTTTCTTGTTCCTTTTTCTGCTCTTGACGTCGTCTTTCTTGTTCCTCTTTCTCTTCTCGATGTCTCCTTTCTTGTTCTTCTTCTCCTTCTTATCTTCTAATTTCCAGATCTTCCACCATCGTCTTTAATTCATCTATTTCTTCATGACGCCGCTTTTCTTGTTCTGCTTTTTCCTCTTGGCGTCTTTTCTCCTTTTCTTTGCCTTCCTAGAGTTGCAGCATCATTATCCTCTTAAACTCCGCAAGTAAATCCTGTATTTGTTTATCAGCTCAGCTGCTGGTTATTATGGGCATATGATCACATTAACAAAGTTTATTGCACAATGTCTCGTCGATTTTTCCAATGGAACTTTCTAGAAAAATCTCGAAATGGCACGAAAGAGTCTTAATTAAAGTCTAGGTCACTATCCAGTTGAAAGAATTTCACTATCTCCAGTAATTTCCAAATAGGATGACAGAAGGACCCATATCGTGAATTTTAAACAAAAACTTACACTTTTTTCGATATACCAATTTGTTTTGGTTATTACATTTATTAATATTTGTTTGCGCATTTTTTCAAAATAATAATAATCATTATTATTATTATCATGTGACACACTTCTGTTCGTTGCATCAGTTTGGGCCACTAAACACTAGCTGCAAAGTAAAGTATCAGCATCATCACGTGTTTTTTTTTCCGGGCATTGAGATTAAGAAATCTTCATGATTATAATATTTTTCAATCAATACTGTTTATTCTGATATAAGCTGATAGTATATTTTAGGTTTAGAAATAAACTGCTTTGGCTTAACATTAACACTTTTGACAATTTAGGTAAGTTTAGGCTAAACATTATAAATGTAGCGATTTTCAAATATGAGACAGGTATCAATACTCTTTATTCTGATATAAGCTGATAGTATATTTTAGCTTCAGAAATAAACTGCTTTGGCTTAACATGAACACTTTTGGCCATTTGGGTAAGTTTAGACTAAACATTATAAATACAGCGAAGATCTTCAAATATGAGAGGTATATACACTTTTTAGAATTGTTAAAAGAACACTGCATAATAACTCCGGATGGCACTAACATATTAATAACTTACATCCCAGTTGAATATAAATTGCAGCTGTGATTGTTTTAAAGATACAAAAGTTAGGTTATATGAGTACTGCCATATGGAAATAGCCCAGATCTTTGATTGTATTTTTCTAGATCTAAGCGATTTTATGAAGCCAGCTGGAAATATTCATTAATTGAGAAAGGCATAGTTTCTCTAAAATGTGAAATTCTTATTTTTTAATACAAAATTTTCCTAAAAGTAAAAGGAGTTGATCCAGAGAATTATTACCGTTTGTGATACTTTGAAGTCTTCTCTTTGCTTATTATCGTCATATGCATAACTCCATATCGAAGTTTCGGGCCATTTTCATATGCTGCCACACGTACATCTAGTTATTCTGATGAAAGACTTATACGAATATCACAAATTTTCTAAAAAAAAAATTTTTTTCCTGATAAATTCTTTGCTTTGGTGAAAACAGACAACGCTAAGTCCAATAAATGTAAAGTGGACAAGGGCGTTAGAGAGAGCTATGTTCTGTTACCAATCGTCTTTAATATTTACAGTGAACACGTAATGCGACGGCTGCTGAAAGACTAGCACGGTGGAGTAGCTATAGGCGGAACCAAATATTTGCAGATGATACCACATCAGTTGCAGCAAGCGAAGATGAGCTCATAAACCTGTTGGACAGGCTTCGATTATAGCCTCAGTGTAAACTATAACAAAATTAAAATTATGATTGTAGACCGAACAAATGATAACCACCCAGACATATTAAGGATAGTTGACTGTGAGGCAGTAAACAAGAGGTATGCCTCGGCGCTGTTGTGGACAATACTGGCGACTGCGAATATGAGATTCAGCGAGGAATACAGATGGCAAGATCAGCAAGTTGCCAGTTGACCAAAATTTGATATGACAGAAACATCACGAGGCGCACAAAGATCAGAATTGCTAGCGCCTTAGTTTTCTCCATCTTCCTTTTCAGCACTGAGACATGAACCATTAGGAAAGCAGAGAGACGGCGTATTGATACTTTCGAAATGTGGGTCTGGAGACGTTTGTCACACATTGCCTGGACAGCCCATCACACTAAAACCTCGATCTCCAAGAAATACGTCCCCAAAACCGACTCTCCAGCACCGTATTCTCTCGAATTTTGTCATTTTTTGGGCACATCAACCGGAGAGAAGACAATACAAAATGGTTGGTAGTTCAGGGAAAACCAGATGGCAAGAGACGAAAGGGACGCCCTCTAAAGCGTTGGGCTGAGGTCAACTGTTCATAAATTACAAAACGTCTGGCAAGACGTTGTAAATAATAAGAGAAGAATTTTAGAGTAAATTAAGTTTTCAGAAACTAATTTAGCTTCACCATTTTTCAAAGAACTCCGTTTAATTCTTTTGGATATTGGCTTTCAGCGGAATTGGCTCTAAATTTGATATGTGTAGATTTTTACCTTCTGAATAAAAGTCATCATGAGCACGATCCCAATAATGAACTTTGTTTGAGTTATGACTAGGCATAGATAATTTCCATCACTTTAGATATTCAGAAATCTTTTACTTTTATACCATTCACTTTGGAGAAAAAGGGTAATAATTAAAAAAATGTTTACCAAAGTACAATAATGATGAATGAATTTTTTATCGACTTTTATTAACGTATGCATATCACATATTTTCCACTTGGACATAAAAGTTGAAGAAACATTCTAAAAAAATTTCTATATTATTATTATAAGTACTTGAATATACAATTTTTGAATGCTGAACAGTTTCCCTAAAGTTAATGGTTTAAGAATAAATGATTCTTGAATGTTTAAAGTGGCGGAAATTGTCCAGTTTTGACAGGTCAAGAGGTCAAAATCCACAACATATTAAAGTTCAATCAGTCTGTTTCAGTGAAACTCAATTTCCATACACGGGTCTCCTCAAGGAAACAGGTGCTTCGCTGAAACGGTGACGAAATCTGGTTGCGGAGAAAGTTTAGGAATTGTTTCCAAAAAACTTGACCGAAAATCGGGACAGATCGTCCTGATCTCTTTTTTATGCAGGAATAAAAAGAATCACTAATTATATAGGCATTTATTTTTCTCTTCATATTATACAAAATAAGAATTATTGGTATCCCTAATAGCACACGATGCCTGCCGGACGTTCGTCTTATATCCATTTAATGTACTGATGTCCATGGACATAAATTGGACGTCACCGGACGTCTACCATCGAATTTACTTTGAAATTGTACGGAATGGACGTCCTCTGAATGTCAATTTTAAATAGGGGAAGTATGTACATTTTAGGGACAGGAGATGGACGTCCATTTCGTGTCCGTTGATTTAAATATTATATTTTTGTAATACATGATAATATCTCCATACCACTTTCTCTCCAACACGTTTCCGAGATATGTATACACATACCAGAGAATACCATACTGAACGTCCATCATATGTGCCGCAAGGGACGTCCTCTGGATGACCAATTAATGTACGGCAAGTACATACTTCTTAGGTTCCTATACAGTCAAAGAAAATGATAGGTAAATTCAACCAAAAAGAGCATATGAAATCGCGCCTATCTAGTTTCATAGTTAAATCAATCAGATAAGAATAGTCATACCACTTTATTTGTTTTCGTAAACAAATAGTAGTTTAATAATCATATCTTCTTGTAACAAATTAAATAGTACAATGACATTTTTTTATGTTCACTAACCATTTTCAATTTGGTCTACAATTAAATAGTACAACGACTTTGTTTTGTGTTCACCAACTAATTTTTAGGTTGATCTACACTTTATTGTATGATGAAGTTTTTTTTGGTTAGCCAAAATCTCAGTATTGAGACATCAGACAACCCAAACCAAAGATTAGAGATCGTTTATAAGATCCATCCAAATATATAGATGATCCCTGAGAGAATTTGAACATTGCAATCATATTATTAATTTTCTGTCAATTCATAAGAGTATAAGATAATGCATGATTGATTATTGTCAGTGATTTGTATGTGGTGTCATCTGGGAATAATTTCTGTAATAGACTACGTGGTAAGCAAGCAAATTTTATGGTAATTCTTTTAGAACTTCTAGAAGACGACAATAATATTGGTTTGTCTACCAAGTACAATAATACAGCGAACTAATACTGGGTTAGAATTACAATTCAATAATGGTTAAAAATAAAACATACTATTATCTAGTTTAATTTGACAGAATTCAACACAATAATAGTCAGACGAACAAAATAATAGTCTTATTCATCTATTTTTTAAGTTAATGTTTGTTTTGTTGTACGACAACTTTTTATTAATTAAAATAACAATCACCTCTTGTTTAAAAATACCATCAATATAGTTTGGTTTAACAAAATTAACGATATTCTTAGTTAACCATTTTTTTTTTGTTGAATTTACCCATACTATTTCTTTGAGTGTAGGGACAGCAGTCCATTTAATATTCGCTGTCGTAAATATTCTAATTTATGTTGTAGATGACGATATTATTCCTTCACTGTTTTATCTCCAAAACGTTTTCCAGGTTTGTAAAAGTACCTCAACCATAAAACTTTAATTCTTAAAATAGTTGACTAGCCACTCTGATTTTTTCAAAAGACAGTGTCCTTTTCAGCAGTGTTGGTAGTTTTTTCAAAAAATCCGTAGGAGGGGCGCAAAAACGCAAAACTTGTCAAGATTCCTTACATGTTTATGAGTTATGTTTCACCTTTCAAGTCTCATTTATTTCAAAAACTTTATTTTTTTTTTTATGTGGCCTAAATATCACCACGTCCACGATCGTTGTCACTGAGAGTGGTATATTAATAATGCTTATTTTATATAATATAAAGAGAAAGATAAATGCCTATAATTGGTGATTTTTTATTCCTGCATATGAATGTGACGATCTGTCCCGATTTTCGGTCATGCTTTTTTGGATACTTGAAACAATTCCAAAACTTCGCAACCCGATTTCGTCGCCATTTCAGCTAAACATCTTTTTCCTTGAGGAGACCCGTGCATAAGAATTGAACCCTGTTCAATTCATTTTCACGTCGCTGAAATGCTAATGAACAAATAAATTATCATTTTTGTAGTATTGTAAAATTTACATACGTGATATACGAGTATTTCATTTCCAGACTAATATTGTTTAGAGAAACATCACGAGAAGTATTAATATGTGGGTTTTATGTGTTGTATCTAGTCGTAAGTTAAATAATTAAAGGAGTGGCGTAGGAAGGCTTAAGACTAAGTTCTGACCTTTACACACCATTCATCTCGTGAGCTTAGACAATAAACACCCAGCTTATGTGAGAATTTAGACGTTTATACGCCACCCCTAAACTTATAAATTATTGTCGCGACGTCCTAATTAACATAACGTTCGGGTCCTCAGAAATTCTCAAACATTTACGAATATATTCGTATCTAAATTATTTGTACGTATCTGTTACGTTTTTATGACCAGATTTTTGTTTTAATGTAACGTTTAATCGGAGTATAAAGACATGCGTAATTATTTTGTTTCTACAAAAATAAAAATTACACTCGGGCGCAGCCGAATGCAAATATTTTTGTGCTCAACGTTTTATTTAAAATAGCACAATGTACTTAAATTATTAACGTCTCTTTGAATTTATCAATCATCCTGAGTATTAAGGGTGGCGGCGCTTTAAAAAATGATTTCGTAATTCGACAATTTCTCCTACATCTCTGGACTGATTGAAAAAATATTTTGATAGGCTTTTAGAGAAAACCTGATAGAATGATACCAGACTGTTAAAGTCAGCAAAAAAAAATTTTTTGATTTTCGCACAAGACGAAATTTTTTTCTTTCTTTAGTTTTCAATAACCTAATACCATTCTAAAAAGTTGTCTCCAAAAGCCCACCAAAAAATTTTTTAGTGTGATGAGAACTGCGCCACCTAACATGCGCTTCTTTCTTCCAGTTTCACGGACATGTTGAAAGCACGGGGTGCGTCATCTTGGTCTCTAGTATTCATGTTGTTAGCGATGCGAGGATGTTGACAGTTGAGTTACATAAAATATAAAAACTTGTCAAGTTGTGTCAAATGTTAAAAAAATATATTATTTTGGGTATTCAGCAGATAACTTTCAAAGAAAACATTCGTTTCTTTTATATACCATTGGTGCAAGTCTGACTAAAAAGGAAGATCAACAAGACTCCCCCTACGGTGACTTGTCGACTTCTTTCATATACCTACCATATCTAAGATTCAGCATGAAAAGCAATAAAACAACCACTCTTTCTATATATTGATGATTCAAGTCTGATCATGCTAATATATATAATATTAAGTATCTCTAGCCCTACCTAGAGGATACTACATCACAATAAACGTTTGATTGTGATAATTTACTATGAAAAATTTTTTCGCTATGTGGGGCTGGAACACACTTCGTTAGGTAGTCTCAGAGCGCTAGATGTTCCATCCACTGAGCTACTGACTCCTAAGAAGTTATTAGAATTTTAAAAATATTCGTCTCATGGAATTTGCATCTTAAATTTTGGATCTCTATGGCAGTTGATTCAAAAGATATCTCTAATAAACTTATTTAACACCATTCTCACCCCTTTCAGCTCGAGTTTCGCAACATGCCGTGTTCATACAAAATTTCAATTTTTAATATTTAAGGGTGGCGGTGCCGAGGTTAAGAAAATTATTTCGTAGTTCGAGAATTTCTCCTATATTCCTGAACCGATTGAAAAAATTCTTTGATAGACTTCTGGAGAAAACTTGATAGAATGATACCAGACTATTGAAATGAACAAAAACATTTTTTTTTATTTTCGCACGAGAAAATTTGTTTTCCTTTTTTAGTTGTCAATAGCCTCGTACCTTTCTATATAGTTGTCTCTAAAAGCCCATAAAAAAATTGTTTCAATCGGTTCAGGGATGTAGGAGACATTCTCGAATTACGTTCACCGAACCGCCCACCTTAAGGATTCGAGAAATATGGAGATATGTGTGTGAGTAGGTTTTGTCTCATTCTTATATACAGACTAACAGGATAGGAGAAAAAAAACGTTTCTCCAGTATTTCAACATATCACAAATTGTAAAAGATTTTATGTGTTTAACACTAATATTTATTTTTAACATTACACTAGTCTACTGAATATCAATATTTCAAAAGCGCGAGAAATTGCCGTTTTAGTTCATTAACATGAGTATCTGTTTACAAAATGAGAAGCACTATTGTCTAGAAGTGTATTGTTTCTAGTGTTGTATGGTATTCATTTGTTCGAAATTTATTGCACCTAACACCGGGATATTTTTGTTTTAACCCTGACAGTGATCAATGTAATCAACGACCTATAAACCTGTGTAAAATTGATAAATCTCTTGTTATTCATTATTAATGTTACTGCACAATAACAATTGCATTAACAGTGAAACTGCATATAGATTTTTACTGTTGTTTAGTTGTATACTCCCATATATATTTTTCTATATAGAATACTATCGAAAAGAAAGTATTTAAATTCTACATTTAAATATCCTGCATTGATTGGGCTATTAATTTGTTATTTTACGGAACTTATAATAGGCAGACTGAAAGATAAATTGTTGACACGTTAGATAATCTACCTAGACTGCCACACTATAGATGTCTAAATTGGAAGGAGCGTGACATAACATGGCGGGTTCCGTAGGTAGTTCGTACGCCAAAATTGGCGGAAGCTTTACTAGTAGAGGTGAAGGCACGGTTATTTTCTTACTATAATTTCTCTTTTGGTATGTAGTTTTGTCAGTTAATTTATTATCTCAGTATACCACAAGTCAAGGAATTGACACTGCTTAATGATTACCGAGTTTAAAAAATTATGTGATGATGTACGATTTATTTTTTGTGTGTTTAGCGTCTTCGTCAATGGAAAACTTATATAATTCTATGTATTTATTAGTCAAATGTTAATGTTAAAACATTTTAACCACTTTTCAAGTCACCTAACTCTCTGAAGTTTAGGATATCTTGATTTGTCTGAAGAACGAGATCGGGCCCTGTTTACAATTCCATGTCAACCACTTTTTGGGGATAATTTGTAAAGATTATTTCATTCATTAAAGTGAAAGCTGATTTTTTGAGGCCACAGCACCAATCAAAAGTAATTATTAGTAGCAAAACAGCTAGATCGGCTAAGGTCTCAAAAAAATTTTTGGCATTAGTCATCCCCATGACCACTCCCACTCAATTATTAAAACGGGTGAAAAGAATAAAAACAATTACATGCAGTTTTGTACATGTAAACCACAGGATACAGTTTTATCGCTGTAAAACTCGTTGTTCTCGAAGACATAGTAACATATATTCCCTATCTTCAACTATCTCATTTTCATTTATTTTATATTTTAAATTCATAAATTGTTAGCTAGACTCTTACGCTTTAAATAGGTAGAAGGTCTTTTAGGTAAAAATGACATGTTAAGTACAGACAAGTCAACTACATCTTTCAATGTGTAAAAAATATATTTACTGAATTAATTAGAGAGATCCACCACGCCGACAAAACAATTATTATATGTATAGATACAAATATTGGCATACTAATAGATACCTTAGATGGGACAAACATATTGATTATTTACTTAAAAAAATAAGATGTCTCGTGTCAAAATTTAAATATTTAAAAAACAAACATCTGACGACAAAATATTATGCTTTAGTGAAAACACATTTATTGTATTGTTGCTTGGGTAGTACTGACAAACTGCTATTTAAAAAATCTAGAAGTTGCCCAGAAATGGTTAATGAAAATAATATTTGACAAATCTTACTCCTACCCAAGCGATGATCTATAGAGTGAATAAAAAATTTTAGACATCAGATACCAGCTAATCTTGCATTGACGCAAGAATCTAGGAAAAAATCTAATAGAGAAGTATAACGCTAGACACAAAAAACAATCACAGTATCAAGAATAGATACAGTCATTGGTCAACCTTGAACACAAATTATATAATCTTGTGGCCGGGCACATCAAAAGTTTGAATTTATTTAAACTACTTGAAACGAAAGCGGAGTGAATTAGAGTCGCATTGTATAGTGAAGCAAAGGGATCACTGCCCGCTAAATTTGGGTTCGAATTTCACCTCCAGCAGATAGCTGGAGGATGTCCCTAGAGGATGCTTACGTTTTTTTCAATTCTTTATCACCTCTTTTTGGCTTCGGTATTATCTAAAATGCGTGGACTGTTTTTTTTTTTGTTAATAAAACTTATTACTAGTCATAAATGAAACGAAATGGAAATGATTAAACACCAATTCCCATTATTGAAATTTTAACATGAAAACTCCAAAACTGTTTGATATATTAAATTCATTGAAATTTTTAATATAACATTCTCAGAGTTGTAACATTCTACGAAGAATTATCTTTATGAGTTTTCTCCAATTTAAGCGTTTTAATTGAAATATTCATAATTAGAAACACATATGGACATCAGGATATATAAAAATTATTTTCTAAATTAAACATGTTTCTTTCTACTTCATTTACGTTGGGTTTCTAACCGAAATTAGTTGTTTACTTTTAACAGCACATTTTTCAAAAATTATTGAAAACACTATTTACATTCGTTTAATAGAATTTTTATTAAAACATAACCAAATAAGCAAGTGTCAACACGGATTTAGAGTACAGACAAAGGGGAAACTGTGATTGGTGTGTTCTTTGACCTGTCATGGATTTTCGACACCCTAGATTCTGTATTCCTAGCTCAGAAGTTAGACTACTTAGGTATAAAGGGAAACACAAATGACTGGATAATATCCCACACTACAAGTCGACAGTTGGCAGTTAAAGTAGTAGATTCTATCTCTAAACTATACGATGTCGAATTAGGCACTCTCCAAGGTAGTGTTCTAGGGCCACTACTATTCATATTATATATAAATGACTTACCAAACTATATATGTGACGGAAGAGTGTCTATGTACGCTGACGATACCACTATCCTAGGCTCGGGTAAAACTAAAGAGGAAATAACCTACAAAGTTGAACAGGGCAATTGACAGAGTGGTGTTTAACCAATCATCTAATAAAGAACTTAGACAAACCAGTGTACATTGAATTTACTGGTTTATATAAAAAATCTTTAGACCTACGGATTAGTAGCTCAGACGATATTAAAATGAATACATCCACCAAGTTCCTAGATACATTCGTAGACAGCTCAGTGAGTTGGAGTGATCAAATTAATCATGTATGTTCCAAATTAAATAAATCGTTCTTTACTCTACAAACTTTAAAAAACACTTAGAATGAAAACTCTTTGCTAAACTTTTATTATGCTTGGGTGTACTCTACTCTATCATATAACATAATAATATCCTGGGACAGATAACCGAATTCTCAAGGGTATTCATTATTGAGAAACATATAATACGTTTAATATTTGGAATGACACGAACACAGTCCTGCAGGGAAATTTTTAATAATAAAAAATATTAACTCTTGCATGTATTTACGTTTTAAAACTACTGGTATATATTCATCAAAACATTAATAACTATAAAAAAAAACATGAATATTCATATGTGCTCAACACGAAATAAAAATAATATATACATTGGTAAATTTAGCCACACATATTGTAAAAAATCTCCATACTATGCCGGTCACAAGTACTACAACTTGCTTCTATGTTTTTTGTCGACTTTCTGTTCAACCTACTCATATATATATTATACGTTTTTTTTATCCTTTTTTTAATGTTCTTTTCTCTATTACATAGGAAAGAAATTTTATGCATTTATTAGTTTCTTACATAGACTTGTAATTCTCAGTCTTGTGTCTCACAATTACTATGACGAAGCTAATCCATAACTTAGTTTGTAGCAACAAAGCGAAGAAAGAATTTGAATTTGGAAAAGATACAATACCTAAGCTTTTACTTCATATGTATATTATAACCTGGTTGTTACTATAAGCTGCTTGTATCTAGTACATATTTCCAACAATGTTTCAAATAGAAATAATCGACAGCACACGATAAATACGCTGTAACATTGAATGGCATATAATACAAAGAGACTGCAGAGTCTAAGACAACACGTATTGATTTTGTGAAGTTGAAAACAGTTATTAAGTTTTCATATTGGGAATATGTACGTGTTTAATGGTGAAAACTTATAACATCGACTTTTTTTATACGGGTAACATTGAATTGAAGAAAACACTGGAAGTTTTAGTATGCTGACACCAAGATACACTTCGCTTTTCATGTCACAAGTCACATATCGCATTATACTTCACCCAAATCAAAGCATAACATGCGAGGGTTAGATTGACGCACTTCACCTTGAGTCGCTCTTTCATATCAGTTTTTACGTAGATTGAAGAATCGTCATGTATGGTCTTTTTTGGAAATTATTTAGATAATTTAAAAAATTAAAATGCAGCAAACTTTGGAGGTAGTAAAAGTATTCCACCACTGGCTTCCTAGACAAAAGAAGAAATGCGTCATATTTCTCAGTCACAGTTACTTACTTATTGTGTATACTGACTAAATTTTGTTTCAATCAATACAATTGTTTGAAAATTAAGGGTAAGAAAATTTTCTTTAGGATTTTAGTTTCATTTTAAAAATATTCGTAAAAATTGTTCAACTTAGGTATATCTACAATTTATATTATTAAAAAAACCGCTGCCCAAGGAATCACTACTTCCACATCCAGATTCTCTATCCAAGTCACTCACAACGAAAAAACTTTGTATGTGAAAATAATTGTTTATGGAACTTTAATAATATAATATTTGAAACCCTCTACCACAAAAACCCATAAAACGATACCCCACATCGGTAGTGGGGTGGGGGTGGTGATAGGGGGGTGGTAATGGGGGGTGGATGAAGTGAAAAAAATATTTTGATGTTTCTGGTTCCTGTACATACACTAAATCACATTTTTTTTTCATCCCCTTTAATAAGGAGGTGGGGGTGGTAATGGGGGTGGCTAATGCCAAACATTTTTTTGAGAACTTAGGTTCTCTTATATATACTAAATACCAATTTCATGGACTCTTACCTGCTTGATTTACGCATTTACCCCAAATTTATCCCAATTTACCCCCCAACCCTTCGACGGAACAAGATGAAAATATAATTTAGTTCTAGATCTCGTTAAAGTACATATGTGTACCAAATTTCAAGTCAATATCTTAAACGGTTCCAGAATAAACGTGCGCACAAAAAAAAGTTACAGACAGACCGACAGACAGACAGACCGACAGACAGACAGACCGACAGACAGACAGAAATTTTGTTTTCGCTCAAACTTAAAATCTCGACGTTTCATGACATTTTAAGCCTATTTGGACAATAAAAATTTTTAAAATTTTTTTTGTCGTTACTATACTTCCACTGGACGTGGAAGTAATTATATCTTCGTGGACAAAAAAACGCTGAAAATTCTTTTTTTCCATTTAAAAGATACAAAATATTATTCAATATTTTTTTCTCCATGGAAATATCTTTTAGCAGTATACATTATACTTATATATCTGACTTTATGAAAATTACTTCATCACAAAAATGTATGAATGTATGAAGTAAAAAAAGTAAAGTAAAAAAAATATTTTGACACCTTTGGTTCCTGCACACACACTAAATCACATTTTTTTTTCACCCCCCCTTTATAATGGGGTGGCTAATGCTAACAATTTTTTTGAGACATTAGCTTCTCTTGTATATCTAAATACCAATTTTATGCTTGATTTACCTATTTACCGTCATTTATCAAAATTTACGCCCCAACTAGAGTTTGCAATCCCGGAGCCATAATACAATCCCGGGATTTCGGAATCAAATGTACACGATCCCGGAGATGCCGGGATTTCGGACTAGGAATTGAGAAAATAATAGTGAAAGTAGTAGATACATAATGAATACATGAATATATGAAAAAAAACTGGCCGTATGTTTGTTACTGACAGTGTTGACTAAACCCGTAGTGTAAAAAATGAATTTGTTAAGTGTATTGTATTTCGTACGAATGGTACCAGTTGCGAAAAACGTAGTTACAAGTTTTACAAATCAATTTTGAACCACTTAATACGTCCTATTGAGCTGAAATTTTGCATACACGTGTAGTTCTGGTGACAATACAATAATATGGTACCAAAAAGTGTGTTTTTCAGTTTTTTAAAATACAGCTTTATTGGTTAGGGTACTCACTCAGACGCTGCATTCTAAGGAATGCCGGAGGATTCAGTACTTTTAAGTAAGGACGCAATGAATACAAAACTAATAATTAAGACGTGACTAAAAATTTAAAAACAAAATTATATGTAAAAAAATCTTTTAAAAACAAGCTTTTATTATTTAGGTGTACTAAAACAAAAAAATCAGTCTTAGTTCTTTTTTAAATTTGATAATATCAAATCAGTTTCAGAGCGTATTCGAATTGGGTGCATTGCGTTTTCTAACACTTTGTTAAAAATGTTTTCCAATGTTTTTCTGTGCTGTGTGAAGAATCTTTTTCATGGTCTTCTTCATCAATTACGTCTGGAATTTTTTGGATACGTTTTATAAGATTCTCTAATAATAATTCTCTAATGATATTTTTAGGAACCTGGAATAGGTGCGTCTGATTATTGCTAATTGAAATTGTACATGTAAGAATCAGATAATTGACGGGTAACAATTTCTGCGTTGGGTGATTTTTACCCTTAGTGCATCATGCAAATCTGCACTAAGAGGCATGTCGACTTGTATGATTTGCTTTAACGTTGATTTTAAAGTGATATCTGATAAATAAATTCACATCACGTCAGCACAGTTCCTCCACTGTGACTTTAAGTGGTTCCAATAGTTTCACCAAATCACCAAAGTTTATATTCCGAATCCAGTATCAAAAGCGGCATTTTTAAGCTGATCATTGCCTTTTGAACACAATTCGGGAGGTAACTAAAATTTTGTAGCATTAAAAGACTATTCCATCTTGCCTTGCAATCCCGAAAATCCCGGTATCCAATTGACTACGATCCCGGGATTTATCGTATCTAAATATTGCCGGGATCCCGGAATTTTCGGAATAAGATAGAAATATAATCTAGTTCCACATCTCGTTAAAATACATAAATGATTTCAAATCAATATCTTAAACGGTTCCAGAGTAATCGTGTGCACAAAAAAGTTACAGATAGACAGACCGACAGAGAGACCGACAGACAGACCGACAGACAGACGATTTTTTTTTGCTCATACTTAAAATGTCGACATTCTAAGCCTATTTGAACAAAAATTTACATTTTTTTTTTGTCGTTACTATACTTCCACTGGATGTGTGGAAGTAATTAAAAAAGTTATAACTTTTATTAAAATTATTTTTCTGCAAATATTTTACGATTTACATCTATAAGAAGAGTGAAAATGTGTGCTTCGCTGCAAATTTTTGCAATTATCTCTGCCTCCGTTACTCCTACATTGGTATTAGTTATTATCAACATTGTAGATCATAAAATGTTCCAAGTCTTTTGTTTAAACAAGTTTCATCCACGGTGGATTGTTTAAAAACTACAGCAGCTCGGTTTTTGAAAAAAATTCTTGAATTAGGGAAAAATATCTGCTCTGATGTTTCGATGTTATTAATACTTGCTATTAATTTTCTATACACGATAAAATTGACTTACAATAGTGTCATTTCTTTGAAAGAATGAAATTTATTCGAATTTTTCGAGTTTTCACTGATCTGTCAACACAAAAATATTTCATATTACTAATATTTACCGTTTACACTCTCCTAAAAATGTTTCTGCTTCACTGAGTGATTATTGCTATTATCTCTCAGAAACACTAAAAATAACTTGATGCTGGGAATAACAAATGTTTCTTTATTTGTTATATCCCTCTTTCTTTCTCTCCTTCTCTGCGACATTACCACCTTAAGTCTAAATACGCAGTGCGTCGCGCAGTGGTCAATTTTTCAATAATAGGAGGGAAATATAAAAAGAATTAAAATCCTCTATCAAAAAAAATGAATATGCATATCTATAGTTGGATAATTGAAGATCATGAACCAAAAGAAATTGTTTCTTGTGCACATTCTAAAAATATCGTATTCCTTGACTATTATTACGTATCTTTAACTATATAAAAAATATTTCATGGTACACTGCGCTGAATTACATAACGAATTAATTTTGATTCAGTGTGCGTATGCGCATCTATATTCGAGTTTTAAAAAAGTTACACGTAATTTTTACTTCCACATCCATTGGAAGTATAGTAACGCAAAAAAAAAAATTTGAAAATTTTTATTGTACAAATAGGTTTAGAATGTCATGAAACGTTTTTTGTGCACACGATCTCTCTTGAACCGTTTAAGATAGGGGGGTAAATTGGGGTAAATAGGTAATTCGAGTCAGTAAGAGTCAATAAAATTGGTATTTAGTATATATAATAGAAGCTAAGGTCTCAAAAAATTTGTTGACATTTTTTTTTTCAGTTTTCTATCGCTATACCCCTGAAAAGTCTCCTATCGCAAAATGAAAAAAAAAAAGCAAAATGAAAAAAAAAATTCAAATCAAGAAATATCTTCCGTTGGTACTCATTTAGAAAAATGTCGAAATTTTGATATTTTTATAATAACTAAACTCACTACTATCGAAACGCTATAGATCCTAATGTGAAGTTTGGGGCATGAGGAACACGAAAAATGTTTAAAACCTGTAATTTTAAAATATTTATTACTATGGGAGCACACCCAAAGTGTCCGTGCACCCCCCCGATCCTTGGAGACAATGTTTTTCATAAAGATTAAAATCTAAGGAACAATTTAAGACATGTTGTAAAAAAATGACTACACTTTCAAAATGGCGTCCGTTTAAAAAAAAATTTGGCAAATATGGTTTTTGTCATTTAACACAAAAACTTAAATAATTGAGAAAACCTTTCTGCACAAAAAACAAAGTGCATAAAATTTTCTACAATTTCATTTCTAGACAATATTTGGATAGGAGTTACCCTTGGGGACAATGTTTTTCATAAAGATTAAGGCCTAAGGACATGTCCTAAAAAAAAACTCATTTGTCTGGAAAATGGTAACTCCTATCAAAATATTGTATACGAACAAATTTGTAGAAAATTTAATGCACGTTGTTTTTTGAAAAAAGTTTTAGTCCATCTTTTTTAGTTTTTGTGTTAAATGTTAAAAACAACATTGGCAACAGTTCCTTTTTTAAATATGGCCGCCATTCTGAAAGTACAGCCAGTTTCTTTTTAGGATATGTCTTAAATTGTTCCTTAGGCTTTAATCTTTATGAAAAACATTGTCCCCAAGGATCGGGCGGGGGGTGCACGTGCAGCTAGGGAGGGCTCCCCAACTATATTGTTTGCGGAAAAAGTTCAAAAAACAATTTTTGCTAGAAATGCCAATGCTTCCTAATTTCTGCTAATTTTACTTTTTCATTTTTAGTAAACAAACGGTGAATATATTTATCATTTGTAATTTTGTTATTCAAAAGAGTGCACCTTAAAGTCAGATTTTTGGGAAAATTCTGGCATAATAGATCTTGATAGGAGTGTCGTCCTAATAAAGCTGTCTTTTGCGTCAGCCACGCAATTTTTTAGATGTTTCGGTTACAAGTTTGACACATCGTTCTACCTGGGTGTGACAAGGCAAGCTTTGGAAATCTGGTTGCAGCGGTGTGCCAATCTGTATTGTGTTTTTGATGTCCTCTTCCATGTTGTTCCTTAATGGCGGGGAAGGTGAGATATTGCAACTATCCCACCAAATCGTGTTGACGTAGTCTGTTGCTTCGAAGTTGAGTTTTGGCGTGGTGAAGTTTTGAATAGTCTTTCCCTTGGAAAGTTATCGAGCTTTCAACACTCGGCGCAGCCCCAATTCCCTAATATGTCTTCTTTCATCCATTATCATTGCAAAGATCAAATTATCGGGGTGAGCAAAGAAAACGTTTCGCTCAATTACTGGATTGATGACAATAAATTTTGAGTTAGGTATCGTGTTCAAAAACTATCTTTGGACCATCTGTGAAATTATTGCTGGTTTTAATTTCAAACCAGAGAGGCATGTAACATTTCAAAATAAAATGTATCAACTGCCTAATTTCATCAGTAGGTTTTTCTGAGGTCACGTATAGTCTGAGAACTCTGTTTGCTGTCATCAACCATCTTGAGTGTGAAAGCGGACCAGGATCACGAACTGCTAAATCTTAAAAATTGTACCTGACTTTATGGTAGCAGAAATATCAGGTAGGTGCAATTGATCATTGCTCAGCACTTTTTTGTCAACTTGAGGAATGGAAATCTAATTCAGACTGGGTCACCGCTGCAACTGGATTTCCAAAGCTTCCTTTGTCATATGCAAACTTGTGACCGGAGCATCTAAAGAAGTGTGTGAAGCTGACGCAAGAGATGGATGGATTCATGCAATCATGATATATTACGCCAGAATTTTCCCAAACATATCACTAAAGTGCAGTCATTTAAATAACAAAATTAGAAATGATAAATATATTCACCGATTGTTTACTAAAAATGAAAAAGTGAAATTAGCAGAAATTACGAAATACTGCCGTTTTTACTAAAAATTGTGTTTTTTGAGCTTTTTGCGCGAACAATAAATATTTTGAAATTACAGATCTTAATTTTTTTTTGAATTTCTCATGCTTCAGACTTCACATTATGACCTATAGCCTTTCAATAGTAGTAATTTTAGTAATTATAAAAAATTTATGAAAAACAGCAAAATTACGCCATTTTTCAATACTTTAAGTGCGATGAGTGAACGGAAGATTTTTCTTATTTGAATATTTTTTTTTATTTTGCTTAGGTGGGCGATAGGCAACGGTGTATAACTGTATAGCGATAGAAAAATAAAAAAAAGTGTGTTTTCGGTCCACCCTACTGTGCATGAATGTGTCTGCAATATTTATTTCTACTTTTTTTATTTCATTTCATTTATTTCATTTTTTCAAAATATAACAGTAATTTTTTAATTGGATAACCTAAATTAAAAAATATGTGTTGTGCTCCACTAACATGTGTTGTTGATAAATAACTAGTTAAAGTGAGCTAGCGATCCATTATAATGAAATAAAATATATAATACTTTAGGATAAATTAATAATAATCCTTTAGTCTACATATATACACTACACTACACATATATACACTACACTACACTATATATGTACCTAATCTTAAGTATAAAGTTCTTTACATACAAAAATGCATATATACATACATGCATACACTCATCCACATCATTTCATTTCTATTATTCATTAGATGATCTGAACTAAGTTGTATATCGCTTATTATTTTTTTTATTGTTAAAAGAAGTCTAAGAATCTAGTTTTGTTTTCTATGACGTATATTTATTTATACATTATATTTAAAATTTTTGAAACTTTGTATCGTTCCTATATATTGTTAGGTATTGAGTAGTATAGTTTTGTTTATCATATTTAGTATGATATAAATTTTTGACAAAATGATTTTGTAAAAAATGGTTGTTCTATATTTTTATTCGTCATTGCTCGGGTATATTTGCCATGTTGTAACTGTTGCGTGAAAAATTTAGTATGAACAAAATTATTGATTGAATAACATACAACAATTTATTATTCAGTAATATGGTTTCATCATATAGCATTGGGTTGAATATAATTTAGATTTTTTAGCATTACTTTAATTATGTTATTTTGTGTCACCTGTAACATATTGAGAGCATTGTTACTTAGTCCTCCCCAGATTGTAATAGCGTACATTACGGGCTTTGCCAAGGCTCTATATACAAACATTAGCTGTTTTCTATGCAATATATTTCTAAGCTGATAAAATATGGGTATAAGAGTTCTTAATTTTTTGAAAATGAATTCTATGTGGCTCTTCCATCTCAAATAATGCTCAACTATAACTCCCAAGTATTTTATTTCGTCAACTGACGTAATTTTGATTTCGCATTTACAATTTTGGTACTCTTTTTGTATACAGTTATGTTTATGAAAAGTGAGCTGTTTTATATGGTTATCATTAATATACCTGAAATGAAGAAGCCAATGAATTTAGTTTTGTGATAGTTGAGAGTTAAAAGATTTTTATCTAATCACATTTTCACCGTATTGTGTTGTCTCAATTATTTCTGTATCTTCAGCATAATATGATATTATTTTAAATTCAGTTTTACTTTGAAGTAAACTATTTATATAAATTATAAATAGTATTGGTCCAAGCACGGTTCCTTGTAGAACTCCAGTTTTTGTTATTAGTGGGTCACTCAACTTACTATTAACTTACTATTAATTTTCACATACTGTTGCCTATTGTTTAGTTAAGTTTGTAAAGTCAATTCAAACCAGTTTTCTATCGATTTTTTTATCCTACTTGATTTAATGAAACTTTATAGACATTTTTAAATATTCGATTTGTTTTTACAATAAAAATGACTTAAGTTACAGTGTATGTACTATTTAAACTAAAACAGTACTTGTCACGATGCAATGCGGCAAATTAATTTCCATTTACGTTAATAATAGCCTATTAAAAAGCGAATAATTAATAACATTCATTAAATCACTGCTGACGCGTCACGTTTTCACACCTTGCATGTAATGCAGCATTACCATTTAAAAACAGCACGAGTTACATATAGTTCATTGACAGATGTTCTGTAGGCAGAAGTCCTACACAGCCCGACAACATACCTCGTCGTTTCGGTAACGCCTTCATTAAACATTGAACAATTCAATAAGCCCTCGGGTGTTTCCTACATGAGTTAAACAGGTGAATATATGGCACACAAACAGATTATAAATTATTATACTCTGGCCCATAAACGCCGACTTTGGAAAATTAAGTTATGTTGTGCAAAACCTTTTGGAATTCGCGGATGCACGGGGAAAGAGAATAAGTAATTACTTTTCACCCACGGATATAGGCTGTAATTTAAGTCACATATAAATTGAAGCTATTATTTAATAGATCAAAATAAACTAAAAACTGGATTGCAGGTATCAAAAATTAAACACATTTTACAACCAGTTAAAGCCGAAATTGTAAAGTTTCTAAATGCAGCTTTAACTTTGCAACAGCCTCGTGATGATTATAAAGAATTTTTAATGCTTTCTAAACTTTTTGTTGAAGAAGAGCCCACTCACACGACATTCTATCAATCAGGGGCATTTCGTCATGCACGTTGGATGGCCAAAGTCATTTACTGTCTAAAAATATTTTTTTTCCAAGATCAGTTCCAACTAACTAAAAAAGAAAAAATAGGTATTGAAGATATATGTCCTGGCTGATTGGACTGGCTCCACAGTGCCACAAAAAAAAAAAAAAGATATATGTCTCTTTATTGTAAAGGTTTATGTAAAGGCCTGGTTTACAGCGTCATTTGCTAGTAAAGCACCGCTTCATGACTTAGACTTTTGTAAAGGACTCATTAATTATCAAAATATTGACAAAGAAATATCTCAAGCCGCAAGTAGGAAAATAGTGAACCATTTGTGGTACCTTAATTCAGTAAATGTTGGCTTATCTTTCTTTGATGACGATATTTCAGTTACCACTAAAAGAGAAATGGTTAAAGCTTTGAATAGGAAAGCACCAAATCAAGAGGGTATTAAACGACTTATGATTAGTAACATTACTGACGTTGAAAACAAGGAAATTCAGGACTTCATATGCGAGAACACTAAACAGTTTTTTCAAAAATTAGGTTTGTCTATGGAATTTTTGGAAAATGATCCAACAAAATGGAGGGAAAATGAAAGTTATACCCGATGTTTCAATATTGTAAACAAAATTAAAGTTGTAAATGATGCCGCTGAGAGAGGAATCAAACTTATTACTGACTATAATGACATTTTAACAAAAAATGAAGACCACAAACAGTTTTTACTCCAAGTTGTAAATGATTATAAATCACAGTTTCCAAATGTAAAAAAAGAAACCTTGTCGCATGCTTTGGCCTAGTGCAAAAAATATTGTTTTTATTACTATATGTCTTGTAGATTTAGGATAATATTTGGTACTATGTATGAAAAAAACGTTTCATAATAAAATACACAAAGATAAAACGAGAGTTTTATTTCAAAAACTTCTAGTCTAGTTTTCTTAGACTACGAATTTACAGTAGTATGACACATGTCATAGTCACAACAGATAATGTCTTTGATATTTGTATGACTTGATTAGTCATTCTAAAGATAAATGTTGCTGATTAAAAAAAAAAAAACAATGCATCAACCAAAGAATGTAAATAATTCCATTTACTTTTATTATTGCATAACAATGCATTCTGCGGCACCCCTTGCCTTCAATTTGCCTCAATAATATTTTAAGGGGACTGTTTTTTCTTCAAATGGAACCATTTGCAGGGGTGAGAAATAAAAAATTTCGATTTCGAAAAAGATGGGCCACCCTAATCATCACGGTCAACTAGTATACTGTAATCCTCCTCTTAATATTACTGAGAATATAAATGTATCACCCTTGATATCATACAAAAAAATTAACCAACAATCAATAAGCGAATTTAAATATTTGTTTAAGGGCTATTCTTTATTATCAGCTAGTAATGACATTGACGTTATTTTTGACGATTTTTTTTAACCATTTTATCTAGTATTTCAATGTAGCTTGCACAAAAAATAGTTGTACAAATAATAATAAAAAACAGATCTCTGGCAAAATTAAATTCTCTAAACAACTATTTAAAAGAACTAGAAAAATTAAATTGGCTTAAACAACATCCTGGAGACGAACAAATAACAGAAAAATATAAAACATCTAAGAAACAAGTACAAAAAGATATTTGTAATGAAAAGATAATACATTATGAAAATATCATTAATAACTCAACAAATAGAACAAAAACTGTTTGGGCTTTAATTAATAACTTAAAACATAGTTCTTCTAATAAAAACAATAATATTACATCCATTAAATTCGATGATTTGGAGATTAATGACCCAAAGCAAATTGCAGATACATTTGGAGATTATTTATCAAACATTGTTAACAATAAAATTACCAGTCACTTTGGTAGTGATATTTCATCAGTGTGCACATCACCTTCATTTATTGCTGAAACCATGTTTTTTGCCCCAATTACTGAACACGAAATTCTACAAATTATCAAAAACTTACCTAACAAAAAATCTACCGGCGTGGATGAAATACCTGTTAAATTAATTAAGGACTATTGTAACGAATTATCAAAAATCCTCGTTGATATAATTAATTTATCTGTCCCACTTTCGAGGTTTCAAGTTTTAATCGTTCACCTTTTTCTTTCTTATCTTTCAGCATGTGGAACAACATACATGTATCGTCCGCATAGTCTAGATCTTCTAACCGCCCGTTGAGCCCAAACTTTATCCCTCTAGGAGCATCAGTTGCCTTGCGCAAAGTGTGGTCCAGTACAATATTAAAAGGCAGAGAAGAGACACATCTTTGTTTAACTCCGTTGCTTACTGATATATTCGCACTTTCTCTCCCTCCAAACTGATAGAGAAGTGATCGGAATTCGTTATTATACGCAGTGTGTTAATATGGTCTATACAAGATCGGTTTTCTTCTAAATCCTGCCTTTCCATTCCTGAGGGTGGGTTCTATTACTTCTGTGATTCTACTATTAAGAATTGTTGTTAATATTTTACTATCTCTATTTAGTAATGTAATTTCACGCCAGTTCAGACAATTACTGAGATCAGCTCTCTTTGGCAGCTTTATTATGAGGCCTTTTCTCCATTCGTCTGAGATGGTTTCGCTACTCCATATCGATTTGATAATAAGATGTAAAAGACTCGCAGTGATTTGAGGACGAAGAGTAAAGAACTCCGGCGGAATATTATCTGGACGAGCAGCTTTACCTGGTTTAAGATGTTTAATGGCAGCAATTTCTCAGCGACTGAGGGCACCTTGGAGCTGGTTCTGGCTCTTCTTCTAGTGGTTCTACTGGACTGCTTAGACTTTCAATGCACTATTCCCTCCATTGTTCTAACTGTTCTTCTGGTGAAGCTAGCATTTCACATCATAAAAATATATATCCTTCTGATTTTCTTTAATCAGATGGATATATATTTTTATGATAATTATTCATATTCATCCGTAACATAACAAGTAGAGCGGCTCTAAATAAGAACGCTCCTTCGTTCTATTCGCGAGTCATAATCATTTGTGCTAACGAATCCTTACTTCTAAATATTTGAAAGGCTATATCCACTGTTATTATGTCATAGAGACACTCCCAACTACTGAAACCTTTCTCTCCCAGATCACATGGGGGTAGATACGTTATGTGAAGGATTTTGGGTGCAGGCTTCGACACGTATTCATAAATTTCCTGGTTTATCTATGAGATGAAGAAATAATGTAACATCCTTCAACCGTCCAGAACTAAAATGTTATCACTCCTTAGTTTTCCGTGACAAATCTTGTGTATTAGACTTTCAACTTTAAATTTTATTATATTTTATTCAGAAGAAATTTAAATGTATAGTTTCGCTTCATAATGTAATAAGTAATGGGGATGAATCTAGAATACTCAAGTGTTCGTATAACTTTAAAAGTAATTTACACTTGGACTGTGTCTGCCTAACTATGTAGAGATCAAGTAAAATACAAAGTTAGTAGTCCGCGTTCTTTGATGGCACTCAGCTTCCCGAAAATAGTTCGTTGAAGTTTTCGAATTTACTTGACGATAAATGTGAGGAATTAGATTATATTTAAAGTCCTAAAACAAACAAACCCAGGATAAATCTTTCTGTAGTTAAATATCTCGAATGTTCTGTTAACAAAATATGAGAGAGAACATGAATGCAATTTATTACTGTGAAATATATTTAATTAGTTTAGAAGTCAGCTTGAAATACAACCAAATAAAAAATAAACAAATTGTAATAATAATGCTGGTTATGCTTGATAATAATCTGCTTTGTTTTTAAAATATAAGTATTTATCGATTATACAAGTTTTCATCTCTGTTTATTTCACATGAAGTATTCTTACCTCGGGGCAGATAGTTATCAAAATATAAATATTTTGATACAATATTTACTATAGTGCTCAAGATAAGGAAGATTATTTTATTTTCGAATTTTTGAAAATATGTAATCTTTATGTTACACATTCCATAGGATAATTTACTAAAGATATAATTCGTCATTAGACAAAATACATAATAGAGCGATCCACATAATTTTGCCATAATTGTGGAAGCTACACTCTCTCCAATCTTGACTACATGGGCCTACTAAGACTCCTTGTATCAGTGTGATACTAGGTGTATTAATGTGATATGGAATATTAGTAGGCTAAATCCACTTTAAAAATTTTAGCTTGTGACCCAAAGTCCAGTTTTATTACTACATAGAACTTTCCATATTTCCTTGGAATACCTTATATTTAATTTTTCGACTACAGTTAGTTATTCAAATATAGATATTTCGATTGATTTATTAATTTATTAATTGATTGGTTGATTCATTGACTTTTTGATTAATTTACCAGCTTATGGTGGGCATTGCTGCAACTCTTGGGAAACACACCACAGTGAAAAATAATGGACTTTTTTTGGACAAAATTCGCCCGACAACTGGATTCGCACGAAAGCTGACATTTTTTTATATTACATAGAAAGGTTGTCGCTACAATATATGGTGCTGCTACAAAGTGACTAAAATTAAATCTGACCTGTAAAAATATTAAAATAATCCCTATTAAAAGGAGACAACACCAATCACAAAGTTTCATCGGTAAAGCTAAAGCTGAAGTCGAGTGAAGGGTAGGCAGTGTGGTATAGACCATTTTAGGATGACGCCACTATAAGTCGGCCATATTGCCTGAGGGACAACCAAACTTTTTATTCCATTGTAATCTCAGTTTTAAACGTGAAATGAAAATAAAATGCCATCCTTTTATGTGGTAGTAAAGTGACCAAGTACTATTTTTTGGAATCCCTGCTGTTTTAAAAGGTCGCGGTGAGAAATTAGAGGCGTTATAAAAACAACGGCGAGAATGTTGAGTTAGATCTTTGAAATGAGGTGATTTAAGCGAAACCTTTCTTAAAAATGCTCGAATCTGTTCACATCACTTTCTGACAGGTGAGTAATTTTGTAAAACTATATACTGTATGCTAAATATGTGTCATAAAACCAATAAATATGCTTGTATCGTAGTGTGGGATTCAGCAAGTTACAATTTAATGTAACATTTTTTATCTATGATTTAATGCTTTTTTAGGGGAGCCTGCACAACTTGATGATAAAGATAATCCTGATTGGATTCCTACCCGAAATATGGAGTACGTGTCAATTAACACCAAAGACCAAGGCGCTGTTCACAGGCATCTTAGAATTACACAGCGAACAAAACGAAATCACTGAAATCTAGCACTTAGTTATTTGTAAACTTACCTTGCCCATAGCAATGAATACATTTGAGTTCATCTTTCTTACACAAACTTCTTGCACAAATCCGGCCTCATATTATTTAAATGCTTGTAAAGATTTGTATGCCTTTAACTGCTGACCTGTGTAGAAGCTGTGAGTCAACACTAAGTAATTTACCATATCAATTACGGATACACAAGGTAAAATAGACAACTCTGCAGAAAGGTCTCCAGTCTCCACTCCAAGGGTGTATGGGTCATTATTTTGCTTTTCTCATCATAGCGACACTTTATATCACCCATAAGGGTTAAGTCATATTCACTACGTGACATTATTAGGAAAACACTCACAGTTTCTCAAGAAAAAAATATATAAAACCACGCAAACTGCTCCAATTACAATGATAAACAATGAAATAATGAACGTTTGGTTGTCCCTTAAGCAAAATGGCCGACTTGTCAAAACCACGTGACTTAAAATGGTCTGTTGTAGGGCAGCTGCACGTGATGTCACAGATAACCTCAAAAATATGTATTTCTTAAGGTTTAAGAGTATTACGCAGCTGTTATTAAAATTTCTGCCTGGTTCCCGCATTTTCAACTAAAATCTAGTTCAATGTAATGTTTATGAAGTTCTAAATATTTTGTCCTAATAAGATAGGACTCTTTGTAGGTTGGAAATATAATTTGTAATTGGCAGTCTATTTTTATTAATCAACAATATTGAAAAATTATTTACGTGAATTTTTAAATATTTGCTTGGAGCCAGTACGGCTCCAAGCTAAAAATGCGTGTACAAACATTAAAAATGAGAATAAACTTGAAAAACTTAAAATTTAAGGTTATGTTGGTTACATGATGCAGATGCTGCTGTAGGTGGCACCATCTATTAAGAAGCGCTGTACTAAAAGTCTTGACTGAGAAAAAGCAGTGCTTAGCCAAACGGCTGGAGTTATTAAATTGAAAAAAATATATTCTTGTAAGTAAATGAATACTACGCTTCTATTGAAAAAAGTTTTTAGATAAAATTTGTTTATTACGAAGATTTCTCTTCACACTTCGTAATAAACAAATTTGCAATGAATTTTGCATTAAAAGTATTTGTCCTTAAAATTTCTGAAGAGGGTGAGAATGAACAAGCGAAACCTTGGTCGTTAAATACAACGTAATTTGTACTAACAACTAACTTGGATTTGATTTTCTTGTGAATGTCACTAAGTAGAAGAAAATCTCAAACTCTATAAAGATTGTAACAGTTACATTTTGATTCCCCTGTATAATAAAAATTTACAACCCATATTATTCACATTTGGTGGAATAATATTCTTATATCCTTAGGTATGCAACCAGTAATACCTATATTAAGTATTTTGTCTAAGAGTGTAGAGCTTCGATTTACTTATTATTGTTCTTAATATGAAAACTATTTCCTTAAATCATGTCAGGGGCTCAAAGAAAGGTTGTAGGAATTTTCTTGCCAAATTTAATTTTCTTTGGTACCTGAAAAGGAACAATTTGTAGGCTAAAATGTATTTTGTTATTAAGGTATTATTTACAGCTAAGGCAGACAATTTTATTATCACATACAGATAGTTACTATTATTTTATTATCTTTCTTTTAAATTCAAATTTCAAACATAGTGGATTCTCTTAGTAATTAATTTAAGTTGGCAAACAGAATTTTTTGCTGAAAAGTAAAAAGCTAACAAAAAAGGGCCTTTTTGTCCAAGAAAGAGCAGCCATGCTGGCAATTTAAAAATTGTGAAGAACATCTTCCTTAATTTTAACAATTTTTGGGAAAAACGCCTAATAACAAACTAAGGTATGTCTTATTTAATTTTCCCTATCAATTTTGATATAAATTTCATATAATTCGATACCTAAACGGAATTATATTTTTAGGCTCGTTCCGAGATACCTATTTCAAGAAGCTCGTACTTTTGTTTATTACCTCAATGAAACTTGTCGTAATCTCCTTGTTAAACATAGTACGCTGATCTGCGTAGAAACATATATATATTAGATTTTGTTTGTCTGTGGTAAATTAATTTTGGAACTGCTTTGGCTGGAGTCAAGAGAATATTAGAGAAATCACCTACATATTGTTTTGTTTCGGGGCACCCTGGAGATCATCAGCCTTACGCCTGTTAATCATGGTCTCATGGTAAAACCGAGAAGTAAGCAAGTACCGTAATTTTCTTGGATTGTCCTCAAGTATCACCAACGTATTGTAAGTAATTTTGGCATTTATTTTGTTGTCCACCAGAAGTTGCAGAGAACCAGCGTACAGCATATCTACAAGTAACGATAGTGCTACGTTATTACTATAAAAGCTCACGGTGTAGTAAAAAAGCAAGTTAACTAAGCAATTTATTATTCATATCTTGTTTACGAGAATAGTGGATTTGTTACCTTTCAATAATATTAATATTTAGTTTAGTCGATGGTAATTTTGTGTCTCGTCCTAATAGTATACCGCTGGATAATGATTGATTAAATCCATATGTGTTATAATAATTAAAAGTTTCATGTGAACTCGATAAACGGCCGTTCAACTAGTATTAATATACCACACCTTTTGACTTGTAGCTAAAATAGAATTTTCATCATGTCATATGTCTTTACACATCACATTATTATTAGACGTGTATAATTAAATACTTACTTTATACATTGTACATAATCGTTGCTGGTTTAGTGTGCTTAATTTATTTTGTAAAAAGCTTACACGAAATTCCAAAGCGTGCATTTTATATTTATATCAGCTGTATTTGAATATTTGAGGTTATATTAACTTGCGTCTTATATCACATTGGTTGTTTTCTGCTTCTGCTTACCCTTATGGACACTTGGCACACGGGGCAAGTGATAAGTAGGTCGTTTGACATAATACATAACTGCCATAAGGATTAGTGGCTGACAGTTGTTGATCTCTATTGTTTGTCAGTTTAATTTTAATGTTGTATTATATTTATTGTCCCAATTATTTATCCATTTCATACATATACACGAATTAGTTTTAAGCTTGTTTTATACATTCCTATATATACTTTGTCATATACTTACTCACTAAATTTTTTTAGTAAATTTTTCACTATTATCTTGAGGTTTAATTTAGTTTTGCCTATACACCTCTGTCAATTTTAACAATTGGCTGGCGCCCAGGGTAGTTTAACCGGTGCACCCCAAAATTCTAAAATTCAGAATAAGAAAACGAATTCACACCCGCTCTTCACTTTGGGATTTCGGGCATACTTGGGGTGTTCTTAATTTTGCCATTAGGGACACGTCACAAGATATCGATATAAACAAATTTTCCCTCAAAGATAATCCTGAGATCTCTCATATATTGAACATTTCAGACTCAACTTTACCTGATTCTATTGGTAATTATGATCTGTTCGAAGCAAATATATTTGATCACCCACTCATCGTTATTACAGGATCTTATGATATTTTCACACGATTGCACAAGAAATATCATTGCACAGCATACTTGTCTAAAAATACCGTACTGGTTTGTGACGCCCACTGTGTCAAACCTAATAAGAATATTCATCTTATGCCATCAAAGGAACGTATGAAACCAGTTAGAATCATATTTTTACGTACACGTAACATGAAGTTATTGCTAACTATGAGAGACAGATTTGTCATCGTTTTATCAAGTGGGTCGGATACGCGCAAATTTTCATAAACAAATTTTGTATTATCATGAATTGTATATATAGGGGGTCCCGAAATACTCACATTCCCCTTTAGGTGCTGATTATACATTCAAAAATAGTGAAAAAATAACTTTCTATAAACATTTATAACGAGGTTGTAAATTGTAGATTGTTCAAAGGGTCGCTCGACCCTTTCAGCCCTACTTCGACCTGACCTCGACCTGAAAAGATCTTTTGTGATTTACCCTACAATTAGTTGTTGCCCAGGACTCCCAAGCTTTTTATAAAGCTTGTGATTTTCCTGGGGGCTAATTTCCCTATGTCTTCAGGCGTTAGTTCCACCTTTTCTAGTTACTTTCGCCTAGTGCGGACTAGCATCTTGCATTCGCAAAGATATGTTCCGCAATTTCTATTGAAGGATCGCAATATCTGCACATATGTTGTTTGCCTTTCCCATGTTCTTAAAATGGTATCTTAAGGGGCAATGGCCTGTTAAAAGGCCTGTCATCAGCCTTAAGTCGGACTTTTCGAGTTCGAGAAGCCTTGTGGCATTATTTGAGGAATAAGTGATGAACTTTTTTGCTTGTTTTTGCCAAGAGTATTCCTCCACTAGGACTCTTTCTGTTCCTTTTCCCATTTTAGGACATCCTCCGTTATGTGTCTCTTAGATAAGTCACAAAACGGTTCGGGCAAAAAGAATGGGGCTTCGGCACCTTTTTTGTAAGGGCGTCAGCTAATTCATTTTCTTCTATTCCCTCATGCCTTGGCACCCACATCAAGGTAACCTCGTTATTTTTTGTCAGTTGCTCCAGGGATTGTCTGCACTCCCAGGCAATTTTAGACTCTGTAGGACCTGAGAGCTTTTAGCGCTGTCTGACTGTCTGAGAGTATATAGATTTTTGCCCTTCGAATGCTTTTATTTATGCATTCCTGAGCACATAGGTCTATACATAGATTTCTGCTTGGAAGATGGTTGGGGTCTTGCCTATGGCTCTAGATAACCTGCAGTTAGGCCCCGCTACTATAACAAGGTTATTTTCTTAAAAGGATGTTCTTTCAAAAAGAGAGAAATAGTATAGTCCGGGTATTTTATAAAAAACTATATTTTAAAGGTAAAAATAAGAGAATTTAAATAAAAAACTTTGCTTATTACTTCAAAGAAAATAAATCCCAGTCCGGGATATAATAAGGTAATATTCGTGAATAAACTAAGGGACTTTTGAAACAAAAAAATTACTAATTAACAATAACAAAATTTATTATAAAGAAGTGTATGGTAGAACAATTGACAAAACGGGGTGTGGACAAATAAAACTGTGCCTGGATTATGTTTATACAAATCAAACACATTGAAAAATGTACAAAGAGATAGACGGATTTATAATATACAAAAAAGGTAAATTAGATACGGAAACGTACAAAGATAAAACCATTATTATTGGTAGAAGGCCACAATATACAAAAACGACTGTAAACATTTCAAAAAGATAAATAACTAAATTATTAAGTGATTACCTGGCCAACTTAGTTATTACTAAATGAATAGATTAAGTGACATTTTACAAATAAACAAATTTTGAAAATTTATATCATAAAAAAATATATAAACGTAAATAAATTTATTAACATAATAAATGAAATACATAGTAGCGTTTTAGGCTACCAGATACATACAAAAACGAAAGGTACTATGCACATAAATTGACTTACAACTATTAAATAAGATATTTTATTAATAGTCTTTAAAAGACGGGACTAGCACTCGCGAAAACGACATGCCGCGCAAAGCACTGAAGGTCGAACCAAATAGGAGTCTTTGGTCATGATGTAAATGAAAGTTAATGAAATTTTTCCAAGGGTAGTACGAGTGGCCAGTAAACACAAAACAGGAATATAAAGTACTTACAGAACATCGACAAACGGGACGAAGGCACTGCTATTAGTTACAAGCTCAAATTATAAGTTGGTACCAGCTGTAACCTCAAGAACTGCATACTTATACCAATATAGGTATATTAAACACTGACTTTAAACTTAACTCTTAGTACTGCACTTAAAGCAGCTAGCACTACACTTATTAAATGCCACTTTATTTCAGGGTGTCTATACTGAACAAAGTTTGATATTAACTGCTCAACTGCTCGGAACAATTCACCGAAGAAGTTAAATCTCCAAACTAACTAAACACTTGAATGGCTCAAATTCCAGCCATAATTTTCACGACGTAGTTAGCCTGAAGGCGGCCACGAAAAATGTTGAAGTCTCTCTACATTAGTTTACGGATTTAATACCCACGCCTAGAGCCTTATTTTCCGGGGGTCGGTATCCATAGCAATTAGACAACATGTCATAATCGCACTTACTGATTGGGGGAACAGTTTCCATGTGGCTGCTTTGACCGCGTATTGTTTTTGTAATTTCTGGAAGGCTAACTCATGATTTACCGCGCGAATCTAGAATGTTTAGATTGCTGAGTTGAAGCAACAAATAGATAAGACAGAACAGGCTTTAAATCTTTTTGATAAAACTAACAAATTGATTAATTTTTGTAATACAGATACAACATAATGCAATTCAATAGATTTTAATGGAAATTTACGAATACTTAAAAAGTTGACCGTTACACATTTTTCCGAAAATGTTTCCTCAGGGAGTTACGGTCTATAATAACAATTGCGTCTGGGAATATACTTGTTGCAGGAATCGGACCTCGAATAATCGTGCGGCTGATACTGCTTGATGATAGCAGACATAGCAGACAATCATGTCGAGATATTCCTGCAATTTTATCCTGCCATTTTAATTAATACATGACATAAGCCGACTTCTTCAAATTATAACGTACATTACCAAATGAATCATCATTTAACTGCTTTTCCTCGAGAACAGTTTGTCGTATTGCTAATTGCCAAGACGCCTATAATTAAGTTTTAAACTACTCAAAATGTAAACTAGAAAAAGAAATTGTAGAAACAAAAGGGTAACTGGAGAAGTAACAAAACAGAGGAATGGTAGATAAAATATGCAATTTCTCGATTTGAGATACTACAAAATATAGTACCAATTTTGTAGATCTCCCTGGGATATAAATGTGTTATTTTGGATGTAGCGGGTGTAACACTGGCACAGTATCTCTAATTTCTCCATGGAATAGCCTTTCCAGATCATTCATTAGATAGAAGGAAGGGCTAATGGGTCAATATGATTTTGGAATAGTATAATCCGTATGTCTTAGTGTAGGTATAAATATTAGCTTTACTTTTCTACACCTTGCTGGAGGGTATTTGAATATAACACCTGGTAAATTCTCACGGGGTGGTAATGTACATGTTTCAGTCGCCACTGAAATAGCAGGGATGACTTAAGAAGGAGAAAGGACTTGATTGCCCGAGTTACTTTTTTGTCCTATTTGTAACTTCCTGACTCCATTGCGGTAGGAACCCGACAAGATACAATGAACAGATTCATAGCGGACGATGCAGAACCATCCTCTCGTTTAATGAGTCCTCATTGTTGTTGAGGATTTTTGTAGAACAACTTTTTAGTGTAGAGCAGCTAAGGAGGTGGATTCTACTTCATTACAGAATGACCTCCTTGCTAGGTGATTGATCAAAAAGTAAATGTCGTGTTTTGCACCAAACAGAAATATACAATGAAATTCTGTTTGATTTGCTTCACACCTGGAAAATATTTCTAGAAGATTGATAATGCAAATATTGTTTAAATGTGGGCTGTGGCATTTTCTTAATTTTTTCTGTTTTTTATTGGGATGCTCTGCCACATGTATTTTATTCTAAACAGAGAAAAATTATTGATAATGCAATACAGAACAGATAGCGCACGTACAGATTCAGAAAGTGTTTGTTTTGGTATGGCACTAGTTTCAACGATTTAACCGACCGCCCACAATAAAGACGTCTATCAGTACTCTAGCAGAGGTAAACAGTGACACGCCCCCTCAAGAGAATTTATACATGGTTGCTTGCTTCGCTCTCGCTTGCTCTTGTTACGATCCCAAAACCAACGCTTTCCGATTCTGTATACATGTCGCATGTTGCGTTTTACACCTAGGTGGCTTCCATTGAATCAATAATGGAATCCAATTAAAATATACATTTTCTAATCTTTGTAATTCTCTGACAACCTACATCTGGTTATACTAGCTGTAAAATGAATTTATTTACATTAACATATGTTAAAGTTTTTAATACAACAGGACTCACTTGTAGAAATTGAACTATCATTCTGAAATTCTTTTACACGCTTAACCTTTCTTGAGTTCCTCAAAAAGACATAAACCCACACTCAATATATTTCAAATATGAATCAAAACAATGTTTTCTCATATAAAATCATTTATTTTAAAATACTCATAGACTATATAGGCTCCATTACTAGATATGTGAATTATATTTGTTTTTATTTGTGAATGACTTGCCTGCCACGAATTTGACAACTAATTGAAAAACTTCAATTTCCATGTGAAAAAAATGATTATCACGCATAAGAGTTATCAACATATTAGTTAATATTAAGAAAAGGAAACAAACGTTTCAGTTGTGGACATAATTGATGCAATATTAAAGAAAAAGATAAAGAAAACGTATTATTTCAGTTACAGTTTCATAAATTACAATGTTTGTGTGTAAATTCCCCTATAGGTAGTCCAAATTATTTTTTTTCAATTTATCCAGTTATTTTCAATTAACATATCTTCTTCATCTGTGGGGAACCCCTGATATAGATACGAATCGCATGTATTAAAATCTGAATCCGACGTTATTCAAATATTAAAATATCTCTCGCGAAATCCATTTTTCACATGACGTTTTTTCACCAAATTCCATTTCTCATTATTTCAATTTGATTAACACGATGAAGGCTGGTAGCGTTTCGTGTGACGGTATGAGGAGGAGCGGTATGGGTATAGCCCACGTGCTTAGACAAACAAGATGATGTATCGCTGGGTAATAAGTTTAAGCCCCGGGAGTCGTCAGAAACGTATGAGAACTTCAACGGAATGCGACAGATGTTGAATTACTCTAGTTAAGGTGATGTTTCAATAATAATGACTTTAATGCCATATGCTATGTAGCATGAAAACACGCAATTCAGTTAAGTGAACCAAATTGTAACATAATATTAATTTTAAGTAATTATTACTACTTTTGGCTTAGTAGTTTCTAAAAATTAATGTCGAGAATGGAAATGGTAGAATGCTCGACAACTACTGTTTATAAGTTTTGTTACTTAAATATAAAGAACATGATCATTTCAATTAAGTTCAAAAATACTCTATTTTGAAATAAATGTTTTAACATATGTTTTCCAGTACCCGTGCTCGGAGTCAGCGAGACATACATGACACACAACGTCATGACAATTGAAAGACTGAACGAGATGGAACCGGATCACTTAAAAATAATTATTATATGACCATGACCAGGCTCTTTTCGTCTGGATAGAATTAAAAATGTAGTAAAAAGTAAATTTCCAGAAAAGTGATATTAAAACAATAAAACTTAGAATAAATTGGCATAGCAGGATGCTTATGTCATCTACATATGAAGAAATCAGAAGTCGTTCGGGCGGTACAAGAGGCAACCATGATCCACAGTAATAGTGATAGGACGCCGCCTCGTGGACAGTCTACCTTGACCAAACCTTTGGTTTATAGATTTATCACAATAATTTGAACTGCTCTCCAAATAAACATATGTGTTATCCATTCGCTAAATGTGTCGTAAGCACTATACATCTGAAGGTGGTTTTGTCAAAAGAGCCTTCAATATCAATAAAGAACAGACATTTTCATTTCCATCAAATTCAGGATCCGAGATACTACGGAATATAGTACCGATTCAGTACGGTAGGTACGATACGATACAGTACTACAAATTTATAGATTTGAATGTAACAGGTGTAACACTGGCACAGCGTCTCTAATTTCTCTATGGAATAGTCTTTCCAGATTTTTCAATAGAAAGAAGGCAGGGCTAATGGGCCAATATGATTTTGGAATAGTATAATCCGTATGTCGTGGTGTAGGCATAAATGTTAACTTTACTTTCCTACTCCTTGCTTGAATGTATTTGAAGATAACACCCGGTAAATGCCCATGGGCTGGTGATGTACATGTTTCAGTCGCCACTGAAGTAGGGCCGGATAAATTAAAAAGAAGAAAGCACTTGATTGCCCGAGTTACTTTTTTATCGCCTACTGTTCTATTTGCAACCTTCTCACTCCATTGCGGTAGAATCCGGACGGGATACAATCTCATACCGCATGATACAGAGCCATCACCTTGTTAGTGAGTCCTCATTGTTGTTGAGGATATTTATAGAACAACTTTTTGTGTCGAGCAGCTGAGGAAGTGGATTCTACTCCAATGCAGAATGACCTCCTTGATACTCTTTTACTCTTGCGATTAGTTTTTTTTGTACTGCCCTTGTATGCGTCCCAATCCTCGACTTCTTCACTGTGTTATAAAGTTTTTCTTATCTTTACTCTCAGATAGTCGAGATCTTTGCCCCACCAAGGTGTTGCATATCCTCTGTCGGCTTCTTTACATAAGCAAGAATTCTCATAACTTAAAGCAAGTGCTTCCTATGACTTAACAACATTACTGTCAAAGTCCTACGGTTTTTTATTTGTCTGCCTAGGATTGCGGTATAGGGTCCTTTCCACCACCCACCATCCCCTCCAAATTAAATCAGATTCATCCATATTACATGGAAATTTCTATTGACAAATGCCAGTTTTTTATTGGGTCGCCAAAGTGATATCAATCATGGTCTGGTCATGGTAGGTTTATTTATATAGAAAGGTACATACACAATCTATATTTATATACAAAATTTATAATCAAAAGCAGATGTCTTAAGTTTTTCAATAGAGATATAATAGTATATTACGTAATGAGTGTTGTAAGACGCATATTACGCACGAATGGAAAAGTTACGCACGATGCCGCGTAGCGGCGAGTGCGTATTTCCATGAGTGCGTAATTGCTTTACAACTCGAATTATGTACTATACTTTACCTACGATCATATTTATTTATTTATTTATTTAGTAAAATCTGGATTTAGTTTACTTGCCAACAATATTATTCAACAAATATTATGTCAGTTTTGATAGCGTTTGAAAATTACGTAGGCGCATTTGTTTTTTTAAACCCCGCGTCAGCGATATAAGCCACCTATAATTGCGTGTCCCGTGCGTTTTGTTAACCGTGCGATTTGTTTACAGTGCGATTTGTTTACAGTGCGATTTGTTTACAATGTGTAAAATTCAACTTACATAGATGGCAGGTAGTGTGTTTTTTACTATTTACAGTAGTGATCGTAGGTAAACATTATAATCTATATAGATACTTTCAGGAGGAAGCTGGAATTTTTGTTGGGACGCTGCGTTTTTGAATTAATTTTCCCAAATACTAAAAAGCAGATCACTAAAACTCTTTTTATAATCATATTGTATCTGAATTGATTAAAAAGACTTTATCTGAACCTATTTACGGAATACTTAGTGTTTTGAATTGAAAAAGGAGAGGTCATATTATTACGATTAATTATAATTTTTTATTTAATTGCTTTCATCATGATTAGAAAATGTTATTTAGGAATTATGCAAATCACAACTTACACACTTTTTATTTATTATGAAAATACCTACTTTCTGTATATTGTTGCCCTAATCTCGGCAGGCTAATGTACTAGTTAACCTAATTATGATAAAAGCAAATAAATAAAAATGTAAATTGTATATAATAAATGAATGTTTCTATACTCTACAGATGAGAACTAACGAGTTCGAAAAAACTTGTAAAACTTTTCTAGAGTTGATATAGAATGTTAGTTTCAATAATTGTTGTGAATGACTGAATTTAAATAAATTACTTAAGTATTTTCAATATATTTTTCGCCTTAAAATGTTAGTAATCCTATCGTGTCATTCAATACTTCGTCAGTATTAGCTAGAATAGTTTTTATTGGTTCTCCAATGATGAGTCTTTTAAAGTATTTACCTAACTGGTATATTAGCGTGCCAAATTAGGAAAACAATATACAGAAGGTAGGTAATTTCATGATAAATAAAAAAGTGTGTAAGTTGTGGTTTGCTTAACACCTAAATAATATTCTCTAATCAAGATGAAAGCAAATAAATAAAAAATAATTAATTGTAAAAATAAATCAAGAACAGACTTATAAATAATTAATGAATGTTTCTGTACCTTACTGATGGGAACTAACGAGTTCTAAAAAACTTGTACAACTTTTCTAGCGTTGAAATAGAAAGTAAATTTCAATAAATAATTGTTGTGAATAATTGAATTTCAATAAACGATTTAACTATTTTCAATATATTTTTTCCCTAAAATGCTAGAAATACTATCACGTAATTTAATACTTCGTCAATATTAGCTAGAAGAGTAGTTGTTTTGATTGGTTCTCCAGTGATGAGTTTTCTAAAGTGTTTTCCTAGGAAGTATATTAGCGTGGCCAGATTAAGTTACCAATATACAGAAAGAAGATAATTTCATATTAAATAAAAAAGTGTGAATGGCTGAATTCATATTTCCAATATATTCTTTGCTTTAAAATGCTAGAAATCCTATAACGCAATTCATTACTTCGTCAGCATTAGCTGAAAGAGTAGTTGTTTTGATTGGTTCTCCAATAATGATTGTTTTAAAGTATTTACCCAACTAGTTTATTTTTCGCCTAGCATATATGAAAATGAATCATATTAACCCTAAAAATATGACCGAGAGTAAGGTCACTAAACTCATAACAACACGATTTTGTAGTTTTTCACAATCTAGACAAATTTGACTGTCATTTACATACTTTGACGTTTTGTTTCGTTTATTTTTTCGATTTTAATTACTACATATTGATTCCAATTGTTGTTTTCATTAAACTTATTACCCTCGAGTATAATGTAACGATGTCAAAGTTTCAAATAAAACCATTTAAAAATCCAACAATTATTTAGTATCCTTTTACTAGAAAGGGATGTAAAGCAGCCACTATTTTCTCTATTGGATGTTATTCGGTAAGTAATATTTTCTACTCCTCTTACCAGAAGAGGTTCGGCCAATATTGTTTAAAACTTCATTGGTTGTTATATAATAATGTCACGTGCAAGTGTTTACTTTGGTGAATTGCACCTAGAATTTCAGTTTCAGGCATACTATATGTGAATATTTAATATTTCTTAGCAATTCAGTAACTTATATTAATTAATAATGTAATGTACACATTTTTTAAACGCGGAATATTTTAACAAATTGTCTATATTTATGTATGTTATATTTTCAATTAAATTTGTCTCATTTGCACGAGGATGCGTTTTTGCTCTATCATCTAATTTTTTTTAAAAATCCTTAAACTTGTAAATATTCCTGGAAATAAAAATTGACGTGATTTTTAACGTTTATAGAAAAACAGTATTTCCTGGAATTATTTTAGGTGTGGAATTTTAGTTCCGTTAAATTTTTAAATAGTATAAAACATTCTTCCAGATCTCTGTAATCCTGCCCGTATCGCGATATACATTTTATTAGTAGATAATTATATTACTATTGTTGTAAAAACCAAAATAAGTAGAGTTGCAAACTTCAACACTACATAATTGAAAGAAAAAACAAGAAAATATTGTGTATTGTATGTTGACTATGACATTTGAACAATTGAACACAAACTTTCTCTGCTGAAGGGAGAAATAAATTTTCCGAAACGCGGCAGTAACAAAACCTTCGGGTATTTTATTTCACAATGTCCGATGAAAACAGTGACGTCGGTGTAACGTATTATAGACTAAGAGATATAAATTTCAACCGGATACATATATCATCAGCAACCCCTTGCATCAATCAAACTCATCAACTTTCTCGAGTAATGTTCAAATATTCCCACCGTCGGTCTTTTCTCGTAACGCGGATCCGATTGACGACTGATCCAACAGTGTCTGTTTAAAAGGCGTTGAGCGTCCACTGTCTACAAGAGGTTTTCCAAAAATTTAAATTGTTGCAATTTTAGACGCACAAGTATGTCAGTCAGAATTTTCTTTTAATTACCCAGCTAGCTAATTAGTATTATTCCTATTTTGTTTCTCTGTTTATTCCAGAACGCTAGGAAGGTATTACATTGCAAAATCTATTGCGATTAATGACAATGAGAACAACATTTTCTACACCAAAAATGACTTAATATATTTTAAATTAAGAATCAAAGTTTCAAAGTTTTCTTTAATAAAATTTAACTCGTTGGTAAAAGCAAAAGTCACTTTAGCAAAGTTCAATGTTCCTGATTTCAACAAAGAATCACTAGAATATTGATTTTAAAGAAATAATTCTTTTTATTTTTTACTTTAAAAATTTTAATATTGAAGAAATCCGAGAAAAAATCTGTTAAAAAATTGTGTGTAATAATTCATAATTGTTAACAATAGAATGCAATAACAATGACCAATGATAATAAATCAGTTGCATGATATATGGAAAACTGAACTTAAACACAACGGGACATTCGCACGGAGGTCCCAAAAAGGTCGTGCCTTTTACCAAAATTATACAATCTGTAAGTTTCTAATTTCCCAGAGTTCCCAAATACCCATCTGGATAAATATGCTGATGATATAGCTAAAAGCCCCACGTGGCTCATGCCACGACGTATTAAGACAGGTGGAAGATTTGGGTAATTGCTAAGAATTCTGAAGCAATAATCTTCACGCCTTCAAGCGCCGAAGAATTGATTTTGATTTAGCAGCGTGCGATAGGCATTGCTGCCACTCTCAGGATATACCGCTGGGCCGACTACATCCACGCTGAGTTGGATTTGAGAGCGGCGAGAGCCACATGACGCATGGAATAGGAGTGTAGGATGGGTAGTATAGGAGTATAGGTGTTTGTGAAATGCATTGTCGCATTGTATCGTGATATGGAATGTTTATCCTCCTCTTTTTGTGTTTCTATTTCGACAAATCTTCTTTTGTGAGTGTTATATTATTTTTCCTGATATCTGAAGGTTTGATTTAGTCGTTGTGCTGCTGAGAGTGTTCTCCGCCGTGAACTCATTTTCCTGGACCAGAGCCAGCCTTCGATCTGGCAAGAAGTCTGAACCAAGTTGCAGACTGGGCTATGGCTCGGCTTAGGCTCCCGGAATGACTGACTCTACCGTAAAGTGACTGCTTAGACTCGATAGAGAATGATTGAGATGGATTGTAGGCCTGATAACAAGACAGTGTCCTCTGAACAAGCACCTGCATACAATGCCGTTGAGAAATGATCCTACTTGTCGAATGTGCGGAGTGGAAGATGAAACCATCACTCGTATTCTATGCCATTGTGCGCCAAAGTATAGGTATTTCAGAAGGCAGTTTCTAGAGTCGGAGGAACTACGAGATATACCCCGGAAAGGATTGCTCTCCTTCATGGAGAGCACTGGTCTTTTCTAGAGGATCCTATATGTCACGAATCTACAATGGGCCGATAGGCCTGAGTACTACGAATCTTCGAATCTGCTCGCGTTTTTAATGGTAATAATAATAGTCTTATAAGCCATATTCATTTTTTCTCTGGATGTCCTCGTGTTGAAGAAAGACAATGAAGGATTAGGACACAAGGTATACAGAAAACCGATGCACACCGACAGATGCCTACACACTAATTCTCACCACCACCCAGCTCAAAAACAGGCTGGCGTTAACGCACTAGTACATAGAACAAATCTAATTTGCGAGACAGAACATCTGCAAGAAGAATATCGAACCTTAAAAATATCACTACAGAAAAACGGATACAACCCGAAGGACATAGACAACGCAATAAGGAGACAAGATACAACCAGAACAGAAGAAGAAAAAGAAGAAAAGAAATACACGGCAACAGCTTACCTACCGTATACACAAGGATGTACGGATAGAATCGGAAGAGTTTTGAAGAAAAAGAACGTCAAAGTAATATATAATGCGTATAATGCGAAACAGAAAGTGACACAACATTTTCCCAAATACCAAGGTCCAGAAGAACCAGGAACACCAGGAGTATACAGCGTTCCATGTTCCTGTGGACAATTTTACATCGGAGAGACCAAACGACGTATAAACACCAGACTCAGAGAACACATTAGCAATACAATGAAGGGAAATTCTACAAAATCAGCAGTTGACGAACATTCAGAAGAAACCTGCCATTTGATAAAATTCGACAAAACAAAGAAATTAGCCAACACCGAGAATTATTGGCCAAGAAGATACAGAGAAGCCACTGAAATAAATAAACATCCCAATAACTATAACCGCGACACCGGACTACAATTATCAATAACGCGGAAGCCAATGATCCGCATGAGCAATGATCCTCAACACGCCTCCTGATAACCTGTATAAATAGAGGAGCTCAGTCCAGCAGAGTTCACTTCGCTTCAGAAGAAGACCACGACAAGATGGTCGGAACATCAAGCACTCAACCAAGTCCACGCGGAAGAAGACCCGGAAACCGGCAGCCAGAGCTGTATTCAGACCTTGCGTCTATTAATAAAAATTATAGGTTTTTAGCCACTTTCAACCATTTTTGTGTATTACATTGGAACCCTTGACCCCCCCCCCCCCCTATAATATATGGAGTTAATTAATTTTACATTCATTTTACTCATAACTTAAACATAACTACTTGTATAATATGCGTAAAATTCTTGAAAACCGCATATACGACATATGTTGATGATTTTAGTATTCCTAATGAAGTATTATTAAATGAAAATATAAACAGTGCTCCAAATATTAGCTCTTCTACAGATGATGATATCTTGAAATGCATAAAAAAATTAAATCAAATTTAACTGGTTCAGATATAATTCCAACTTGTTTACTTTGTAATTGTGCTCCTCATTTAAAATATTAAATTAGTTGTATCATCAAATACAGTATCTGAAATTTGAAAAGTGTTGTGTATGAATCCTGTATTTAAAAAGGAAATCTAAATGACAGACTACTATCGCCCTATAACAATAATCTCTAATTTTGCTAAAGTACTTGAATGCTGCATCTACATTTTATACAGTCATCGGTCTGATCAACTACAGAATATAGCAGGACTCGGGGGTATTTTTTTTATTCAAAATTAACTTTTATTCATCATATCGATCAAGTAATTTTAGCTGCCAATAAAAGTTTAGGATTTATTATGTGTAATTCCCATGAGTTTTGTAACCCATCCACAAATAAATTGTTATTCAACTCATATGTCAGATTCCGTCATGAATATAATTCCATCATTTGGTGTTCAAGTTACATAAAATATATAGTGGTATTAGGAAGAGTGCAACGAAGATTTTCTAAGTTTTTGTTCTGTAACGAAAAGAAAGTGCATCTTTCTTTTGGCTGCCCATATGATTCATTACTTGAAACATATAACTATAAATCCTTATTGGCCCGTCGTAATATCCATTCTGTAACTTTCCTGTTTAACGTGATAAATTTTCTTCATGTTTTATTTGTAACCGTAATTAAATATTGAGTAAAAATCAATTACCATGTACTTACCCTTATACAGGGTGATTTACCACGACATGCTTAAAATTTATCAGTAGGTTTTCCCAACCGAAAGGAGTTAAAAAAATGAAAAATTAAAAAATATAACCAAAAAATTATTTTTTTGTAGAAATACGCCGTCAATGGCTTTAACCAATCTGACGTAACGCCATATCACTTCCCCTTCCCCTTTATCAGACTTAGGATTCACACTATTGACAGCAAAGCTGGAGAAGTACAAGTGACTTTTTGGTTTTAATCAAATCACGCCACAAAAATAGCAAAATAAGTCGAAAAGCCATTGACTCCATGCTAGTGAACTCTACAACAACAAGTTGATATAAGAGATATTGACTTAAACCCGCCAATAGCACAAAAACATCAAACCTCGGCGGTACTTTGTATCTGCCGGTGTCCTGGTTGTTCGACCGAAAGCAAAAAACGCGGCACTTTGCCCGCACGCGCCAGCTTAACTTCTTATGCCAATTAAGGAAATGTAAACATCTTCGATATGTTCTTTCATAAGCAAGTTCATTGCCCTATCATACTGACCACAGACAAGTAACAGCAGCGTATCTGTGCAAGAAATGTTGAAAATGAAAGATAACTTTTATAAGTTGTAGTCAAATTACACCCAGAGAATATCCAAAGTAAGTGCTATTCGAAAGTAGGTTTTAACTATTATATTTAAAATCAGCAGCCCAAAAAACATACAATTCCGTTGGAATTGTTCGTAAAACCATGTTCTAGTCAAAATAAGTGTTTAAAAAAAACGCAGAAATAGCATTTTTTCAGCGATTTTTTTTTTATTCCACGTTCGATATCTTCTAATTTATCCAATTTTGAGCTTCCATAAGATTAGCGTTTGGTTCTTTATTGGGCTATAAATTGAGTGTTAAAGTTTTTTAAATTGTCACAAACAGCTATGGCGAAAAGGAGTAAAACATTATTCGAAAAAATCTACCTATACTGATGCTTTGCTTTGGAATATTATTTATCTAGTACTCTTTGCATATACGAAAACGAGGAGTATATTGTCTTAATAATTAAACTTCATAATGTTTTACACACAAAAGTTATAAACTCTTAAAAATAACTTGCAATCTTAAATTTCAAAATCCAAGAAGACAGGAACTGTTTTTCTAATTACGAAACTAATTAAATTTTCCAGCATTAAAAATTAAACTAATTAAAACACTGAAATTAAATTAAGTTTCAAAGTGTTTCCTCTAGATGGCAAATTCTAATTGAAAATAGAACAAATATTGATATTCAGTCGGGATGAACATAGAAGTTCTATTCTGTTATAAGTTCCATAATCAATATTCATATAAACTACCTATCGGTAATGTATCTGAATGGCTTCAATTTTCTTTATAAAAGTTAAACACCAAACTTTGGTTAGTGAGAATCTAAAGTAGGTGATTTTCCCCGGGATAAGCCAACTTCTGAACTGCTGGTAGGATTCCACGTAAGATGAGAAGAGAATACATACTTAAGATTAATAGCAGTAGTTGGTTTAACTGAACTCAAGCAAACATTGACAAACTTACATTTGTTTACAATGTTAAATTGCTGTATATTACTGATAGTGTCGCTGAGCTCTGGTATGAGCATTTTGCCTTGATGTTCGATTGCAATCAAACGACTGCCTGCGGTTTCGCAAACGAAAAATAATTAGTCTACATATATTTAGTTGTAAATTTAATTTAAAACAATATTTCAAAGTATGGGCATTTTAATTTATATCAAGCAAATAAATTAAGACAATAAATTAAAATATTGTATTATCAGTAGTCTGTTGGATGCTGGTACAGTATTTACTAGCTTCAATACCTTCTCAATACATACGGGTAACAAATTAATTGGCGGTTAGAAATTTTTTGAATTGACATTATTATGCTAGTTGAATGTGACTGGTTACAGAGAAGTATTTATTAAATAAAGTAATTATGACATAACCAATCACTCCCGTCTCTTTAAAAAATGTACCATTTATAACTTCACTTACCGAATGTTTCCCATCTAAACCATTTATTTTTACTCAGATAATTACTAGTTCTAGTTTAAAGGTAGAATTTTTGAACCAAAATATGGGGATATAAATAAGTATGCTTTAGTTAATTCTTGATTTGGGAAAAATATAAAGTATGTTAAAGTTGATTTTTTTCCATGCAATAACTCACCAACTACTTGACCTATCTTTTCCAAATATGGCGTAGAAAAAATTTTTAAGCTAAGAAATAATGTATCGCTTCTTGGTAAACCGTAGAGCTATACCTGATGATGAATATTTTTTTTTACTTTTATTGTCGAAATATTGTGATACCTTTGACTAAAAAATATTATAGTCCAGTCGAATTGTAATTTGACACGGCGAAAATACATAACCACGATTTTATTGTTTTAAGTTGATGGGTCGGACATCCAAAATAAGCCCTTATAGTTTTAGTGCAGGCCAATCCAGTTTTGAGTATGAACTATCTGGGGACAGCTATTTCTTTATCTATTCATGTAGAATGAAGATATAAAAGTCCCGAAAAATCCCAATGTGAGCTAAAGCCACCATTTAGAAAAAATGGCCGCCAGAACCGTTTCTTTTAGAAGGACATATCTCAGTAACCATTGCTCCGATTTTAGATTTCTTTTTTTTTGTTCTCTTCCTCTTTTAATGTACAATCGAAAGTGTTATTACATCTTTGGGCATAAAATAGAAGATAACTGAAGAAAATAAGACTTGATTTCTGGGAAATATACAAGGTGTCCAGTTAGTGCTTCCTCGGAAGATTGTGCAAAAACGGGTAACTTTATAAAAAAACTTTTTTAACAAAACTTTCAATGTTTCATCTCTACTATAACGTGAAATTATTTTTAATTATACAAGGTGTCACAAAAAGGAGTTACAGAAGAATGTATAATTTTTTTAATGGAATACTCTCTAATTTTTTAGCGCCAGTTAAGTGTCTAAGGGTTCTCAATTACACCCTGAAATTTTTTGCCAATCGGATGCAGCGTTACCAAGTTATAATTTGTTTCCTGTTTTTTTGGCAAATTATAAACATTTTTTTGACTACCATATCTCCGTGATTTATTAATTGTTTTTTCTAAAAATGTAGGGTGTTATTCGATAATGATGCATTTATAGAAAAACATTTTTGAAATAAATTATTATTATACCGGGTGTCCAAAATATTTGTTTACGTTTTTTGTTATTTAATTATTATTTTTCTCAAATTTTTTAAATGGAATGCCTATGTTTTTTTACATGGATGAATAAAGCATACAATTCCCCACATTCTAATATTATACACTTAATTTTTTTATTTCAAACCGTTTTTGAGATATGATTATTTCAAATAAGTTTTGCGTAAATTGAGGTGCTTTTTATTTTAGCATTAAAATCTAGTATGGCTTTGGTCTTTTGTTTTGCGCTTGTTTTTCACTCTATTCTATGACATTTCTCTGATGTGTTTAAGATTATTGTGATTAAGTTGAATTAATATTGTTAATATTTAAAAATATGAATTATAATTATTGTCAATAAGACTTAATATCTATGGTAAATGTTATGTTATTGGTGAATATGATGGAGATTGTTTATTGGCATCAAGAATGTATGGTCAAAAATATCCCTATATCCCTATGGTCCTATAGGAGATGTCCTGATGTGAGGTCTCTAGAAGATTTGAACGTACTGGAAATTTTGCATATGAAAAGAAGGCGAGACGACGAAATGTATTGTAATGAAGAAAATGAGCTGGCTATAACTTTAGCGTTAATCGAAAATTCTACGGCAAGTGTTCGGGAGTTAAGTAGGGATTTAGAGGTCTGTGAATCTAGTGTTTCCCTATGTCTTCGTAAAAACATGTTTCACCCCCATCGAGCTCAGCTGCATCAAGAGCTTTGTGATGTGGATTTAAATCGTGGACTAAATTTTTGCCAGTGGGCTCAAAACCAAATTGGAGAAAATGAAGAATTTTTCAAATTTGTTTTGTTCACGGATGAATCAACGTTTCATCGCAACGGATTTGTGAATAGGCACAATTTCCATTATTATGCCAGAGAAAACCCTCATGTTTCACAGAAAAATCAGAACCATAGTTTAAATGTAAGGAAAGGAATTGTACATGATTATGTTATTCATCCTCGCTTTTTTGAGGGAAATGTGAATGGAGCAGTCTTCTTAGATTTTACGCAAAATACGTTTCCACAAATAATCGAGCATATTCCTGATTACATTACAAATAATATGTGGTTACAACTTGAAGGTGCACCACCACATTTTAGTAGAAATGTTCGTCAGGCCATTAGTAATCAGTTTCCTGAAAGGTGGATATGAAGAGGAGGTCCAATATTTTAATAAGCTGTTAAATAATATATAATTTATTATTTTATTAAATTATGTTAGGTCTCATTACATGGCCGCCTAAGTCACCCGACCTGACTTCAGTGGGTTTTTTCTTTGGGGATTTGTGAAGTCAGACGTTTATAAAGTAGAACCAACGACTCGAGAAGATATGATGGAAAGGATTCGTCGGTGTTTCAATCGTATAAATATTGATATGTTACACTGTGTAAGGCGCTCATTTATCAAGAGACCTCAGTTTTACCTGAATCAAAATGGTGGACATTTTGAACAGTTGTTAGGTTAGTTTCAATATCGTGAAAAAAATGATTGCTTAAGAACCGTTCATAAAAGTGTACGATATCAAAATATGAGAAATTGTAAGCGTTACTCATCCATTTAAAAGAATTATAAGCATTCCATTAAAAAAAATGGAAAAAAATGTAAAACAAAATATAGATTTTAATGCTAAAATAAAGAGCACCTTAATTTACGCCAAAATTATTGATATAATCATATCTCAAGAAACGCTTGAAATAGAAACAAAGAGATATTAAAATGTGAGGAATTGTATGTTTTATTCATTCATGTAAAAAAAGTATACTTAGGCATTCCATTTAAAAAAAAAAATTAGAAAAATAATAATTAAATATCAAGAAATATACGCAAATATTTTGGACACCCGATATACTAAAGATTTATTTCAAAAATGTTTTTTAGTATATACATCATTGTCAAACAACATCCCACATTTTTAGAAATAACGACTAATAAATCGCGGAGATATGCCAGTCAGAAATGTTTGTAAACTGCCCAAAAAAACAAAAAGAAATAACTTGGCAAAATATTTTAGGGTGTAATACAGGGCCCTCGGAGGCTTAACTGGCGTTAAGGAAATGCAGGCTGTTCTATTTAAAAAAATTATACTTTCTTGTGTGACTCGTTTTTGTGACACCTTGTATAATTGAAAATAATTTTAAGTTGTAGTAGAGATGAAACATTGAAAGTTTTGTTAAGAAAGTTTATTTATAAAGTTAGCCGTTTTGCATAATCTTCCGAGAGAACACTGACTGGACACCCTTTATACCTTAATGTACATTATTAAAAATGATTACAATTTTATATATAAATAACTATTACTCCCTTAATATTTGAGTTAGTATCATCGGCCAAAAAACAAATTAAAGCTAATTGTGTGCTCTAGAACTTTTATTAAAATTATTTTTTCAAAAATTGACTAGAAATTTCAGTACAAACGTCTCGAGTTTACAAAAGTTTAAATTTCCGCAATATTTAAATTATTTTTAAATTTCCTAAGTTTATCGTTTAATTTATCGTAAAATATGTAATTAGACTTTCTGTAAAATGTGAAGTGAGGAATGGAACAAAAAAAGAAATCTAAAATCGGAGCAACGGTTACTAAGATATATGATTTTAAAGAAAATGTCTCTGGCGGTCATTTTTTCTAAATGGCGGCTTTAGCTCACGTCGGGATTTTTTGCCACTTTATGTACTTATTCTACATTAATATAGCTATCCATTGCAATAAACAAATAACTGTCCCCAAATAGTTCACACCAAACCCATTTTACACTGAGATTTGCCTGGTCTATTTGCCAACTGATGTCATACCGGATAGGGGGAGTGGGGGGTCGTAAAGTTGAAAAGTCGGTTTTTCGCGTTTAAATAGAAGGCTAATAATCTGAGAGGAAAGTTCAAATGGGAAAGTTATAGGTATTAAGAAAACCTATAAAATGAGCCCCCGAACATTAAGATAGCTTTATTAGGACAGGAGTAAATTCAAAAAAACCGAAACTTTGAAAAAAAATTTTAATTTCAGCAATATTTTAGAAAAATTTTTGAAATTTTACTAAAGTATGTGCTATATAGGAGGAAACATTTGATAAAAATTTCAGTTCGATATCTACATTATTTTTTGATATATTCAATTTTTTTGAAAAAAGGGGGTCTTCGAAAAATGGCTATAAGTACTTCATCTTCTGTCAGATTTTCGAGAGTTGTTCAATTTTTAAAATTTTTTTCTATATGGTCATTATTCAGAAAAAAGTAGCGAAAATTTAATTTGAAAAAATAGAAAATTTTTTTGCATAAAAAAATCCAATTAAAGTTAAATATTTTTTTAATGGGATGCAGTTTTTTTTGAGGTGAACCAAAAAAATATCTCTTCAAAATGGTAGACATGATTTTTCGACACTGCATTCCATTCAAAAGATATTCAACTTTAATTGAATTTTTTTATACAAAAAAAAATCTATTTTTTCAAATTAAATTTTCACCACTTTTTTCTGAATAATGACCATATAGAAAAAAATTGTAAATATTGAACAACTCTCGAGGAATAGAATTCTTCTTCCCATAGCAAAATCTGACAGAAAATGAAGTACATATAGCCATTTTTCAAAAAAATGGAATATATCAAAAAATAATGCTGATATCGTTCAGAAACTTTTATTAGAGTTTCCTCCTATATAGCACATACTTTAGTAAAATTTCAAAAATTTTTCTAAAATATTGCTGAAATTAATTTTTTTTTCAAAATTTCGGTTTTTTTGAATTTATTCCTGACCTAATAAAGCTATCTTAATGTAAAGGGGCACATTTATAGGTTTTTTTAATACCTATAACTTTCCCATCTGAACTTTCCTCTCAGATTATTAGCCTTCTATTTAAACGAGAAAAACCGACTTTTCAACTTTACGACCCTCCCACCCCTCTTATCCGGTATGACATCAGTTGGCAAACTATAAGGGCTTGTTTTGGATGTCCAACCCATCAACTTAAAACAACGGACTATTTTATGCGGGTATCATTTCTACGCAAAAAAATATATTTGATAGAATTTGACATTTCCAACCATTTTTGAGAACACCGACGTAAAAGATTTTAATAAACTCTATGTGAAAAATAAATTTCACGATGTGACAATATTTTCCGATCTACCCTTCACCCACTACTCCTAAACCAAATGAACCACCTCTTTTTTCGATTTTCCGGTACTAAATATTTTTTTATCGGAAAATTTTATTAACGAAAGTTGTTCAGAATTGTCCAGAAGTCCAAATTTCATCAAAATTAAATAACTGAAAAATTTAAAATAAAAAAAATGGATAAATCTAGAAAATAAAAAACTACAAATTATTTAACAACTATCTGTCAGCTTGGGTTTAATTTCAAATAAAATTGTCATGAATTTTTGAAATTAAAAAAAACCCATTAAAATGATATTTTCGGACTTTGACATTATTTTAAACATTTTTTTTTAATTTTGATTAAACTTTGGACTTAATTTTTTTTTTTTGGATAATTCTGAACAACTTTCGTTAATAAAATTTTCCCATAAAAAAATGATTAGCACCGGATAATCGGAAAAAAGGATGGTTTTTTTTGGGTTGGGGGTAGTGGGTTGGGGGTAGTGGGTAAAGGGTAGGTTGGAAAATATTGTCACCATGGTGTTCCCCGTCCTCGAAAACTGGAGGGTAGATATCTTGCTTTTTTCCTTTTCTGGTTTACCTCAAGGGACTATATTATCGTCAAAACAAAATTACTAAATTGCACAGTGTGTTGATGGTTGCTACTAGTTTATGGCGAATGGGAGGCTGACGGTCAGGATGTCGTAAATTAAATTCAACACCAGCTTGTCTAAATGATCTGGAATTATCTCCGACTAAACGAATCAACTCCATTCTCGCATTGTTATACACCGAACCATATTTATTATACAAAAACTTACATTTCTCTTATTATCTAACATTATACCAGCATTCACATGAATTTTTTACTGATTACCTTATTTACGTTCAACAATAAACTGACATTTGCAATAACATTTGTTTTCATGGTTTATTTAGGTCTTTATTGAAGATTATTTATTAGAAAAATGGCGGGTATGTACGAATTAGAATGTTTGCCTTATAAAATTAACTCAAGCTAGTACAATACATTATTCTGACCAAAACATGAAGAATGCTTTTTCATTTGGGAATTCTTTTTACAGATAAAAATTATATTTAGTTGAAAAAATTGTTTTTTGAACGGTTTCTATTTCAAACACCTATGAACCCACAGTGATGTAATCTTATACAAAGGGGTATCTGAAGGTGCTGATTAGGAATATCTTACTAGTTTATTTCCTAAAAAAATGCTAATACATTTTTTTTAAAATCGGCCCTCTTTTTCCATCCTGAATTGGACACCTCTGATTAAAATCAAATGTAGTTAAGTTTAATGACTCATTTTATAGGTACATACCTTCACCACCAAAATTTCAAAATATTCGAATATCAGACGAGAGAGATATGGCGGTGGCATCCTGATAAGTGGGTCACACTGTATATTATTATTATATATTAATTACGTATAGAAAAGTAGTAAGGAAACATGTTACTTTCCAAGCCTTTAAAAAGTATTTTCCCACACTCATAATTAATATTATCCGTGTAATATGAATAAATTAGGCCTATTTTCAGTACAAGAACTCGGCATTTTGTTCTTGGTCGATATCGCAATTCAGTTCGCCCGGCAGAATTGATACGGGAGATTTACAGTGTTTTGTTTCAGATTTAAACTACGCCAAATGGTCTTTAGATCAAACACTGATGTCCGATAATAGCGTAAGCTCCTCACCATTGTGTGTGGAAGATTTCCTAAATAGTCTCGATCTAACTAAACATGGAATTAGTTTAGTGAAGACTTTAATAGTAATATAATAATATAGTTTTTTTTTATAACGGCGTTGTTCCTAGCCTTCAACATAAAACTATCAATCGCTTGATATCTGTTTTTACTAATTTATTTGTTTATTTAATCTTGAGAAATTATAATTCTTTGGTTTTAACTTACATACATTTCCTGTATTGTTAAAACTGTTATTGATGATTGCTCCCAATTTATGGAAATTGGGAGGCTGATGGTCAGGATGCAGTAAATTATATTCAACTCTGAATGTCCAACTTTATAACACTTACCAACAAAAATTAAATAAATGAATGAAATTCTTTTTCAAATATATGCAAAACATTACGTTACGTTAGAGAATATTATTTAGGTATTATGCAGATCACAACTAACATACTCTTTTATTTATTATGAAAATACCTACTTTCTGTATATTGTTGCCCTAATCTGGGCACGATAATATACTAGTCAGGTAAATACTTTAAAACACTCAGTATTGGAGAACCAATCAAAACAACTACTCTTCCAGCTAATACTGACGTTAATCGTTAGTTTTATTCTGTAAAGGTATATTTAGACACCTGTATTCCCTGGCATATTCCGATATCCCGGCGTAAACTTTTTACTTTTTTGTTGCATGACTTTATTAGACATCATAGTTTGTGTGCCACCTGACTATAAATATATCAAATTTTTGCTTTTTTGTTTTCTTCTTTCTCTCTCTAGTTTGTTACCAAAGAAGGAGGATCCATAATGCCGGTTTTCATCCTAATTTATTTCTGAACAGAAAAACTATTTTTTTTTATTATTCATCATATCGAATCGATTCCATAACCAACATTCAGTAACCCTGCTAAGAAGTTTTTGCACATAAAAAATATAAAGTACTCTAAGGCAGTCATATTTTCTTTTAAAAAAATGCACCTTGAAAATTGTTAGAGACTGTGTTTATAAGGTGAGTTTTTTAGTGGAGGAGGGGAGGTTTATTTTAGTAAAGCGAATGTGACTACTTAAATATTTGAAACATTTTGAATGACTGTTGCTGAATAAATATAGTCTTTATTTTGTACGTATATTTTCGCTGTTTCGATGAGAAGGGGGGGGGGGGGGTGACGGAGTAAAAAACATCCTTTTTGTAATGGAAATAAAGAGTTCTCGTTACACCATTTTATACCTTATAGCAGTTGATGTTATTGGGGCAGAGAATAGGTGGGTATGGGGGGCAAGGAAGGTTCAATTTTTTTTAATGGATTGATATTGCAATTTATAGCCAGTTTTGTAGGTTGTAGATTTGCCTGTAAAGAACAAAATAGTTATTTGAGTTACTGATAGTACGACTATTTTTAAGTTTTTCTCAAAAGACGAAATTTAATTTTCATTTTAATTTCCGTAGAGGTCCTATGGATTTTTTTAAATGAGATTGTGCTATTTTCTTTAATTAATTAATTAATCATATACTACGGAAGATTAAAGCCTAAGGAACAATTTAAGACATGTCATAAAAAAAAAGTTGGCTGCACTTTCAAAATGGCGTCCTTTAAAAAAAATATTTGCATAGGAGTTACCATTTTCCAGATAAATGATTCATCTCTTAAAGTAAAATATAAAATTCAACATAAAACGTAACACTACGGAAGCCCACCCTAACTGTCCGTGCACCCCCCCCCCCGATCCTTGGGGACAATGTTTTTCATAAAGATTAAAGCCTAAGGAACAATTTAAGATATGTCCCAAAAAAAACTGGCTGTACTTTCAAAATGGCTTCCGTTCAAAAAAAAAATGCAAATATTGTTTTTGTCATTTAACACAAAAACTAAAAAAGATGGAGAAAAACTTTCTGCACAAAAAACAAAGTGCATAAAATTTTCTACAATTTTGTTCCTATACAATATTTGCATTGGAGTTACCGTTTTCCAGATACCACTGTTACCGTTTTCGAGATAAATGTCTGCAAATTATAATATTATTATTATTATTAATTTTTTTCAGATTATTTTATTTTATTTTTATGTTAATAATATAAAGTTATATTATACGCCTTACAATAATTGTCACAGTTATTTCCTCTAAGTGATTTACCGATATACGAATTTCCATGTTTTCTTAATTTTGGACTCATTTATCTGGAAAATGGTAACTCCTATCAAAATATTGTATAAGTACAAAATTGTAGACAATTTTATGTACATTGTTTTTTGTGAAAAAAGTTTTTGTTCATCATTTTTAGTTTTTGTGTTAAATGACAAAAACAACATTGGCAACAGTTTCTTTTCTAACATATGGCCACTATTTTGAAAGTCCAGCCAGTTTTTTTTTAGGGCATGTCTTAAATTGTTTCTTAGTCATTAATCTTTATGAAAAACATTGTCCCCAAGGATCGGGCGGGGGGTGCACGTACAGCTAGGGAGGGCTCCCCGACTAGTAAATAATGATTCATTAACTTTAATTTATATCCTTCGTAATAAAAAAGTATTTTTTCTACAAACACCATTAAAAACTAAATTTTTAAAACGGCATACTTGAATTAAAAATGTAATATTATATAAACTCGCGTTAAACATGATCACATGATTTACTTTTAACACTAGTGCAAAAAGTAAAATGACAAGTCGTTTGTCATAATGACATTTATTAACAAAAAATTACAAGTTATTTAGAAATAATTATATTAATTGTACAATTGGAGCAATTAGTAATATTTATCCTTTGTGAGGAAGCTACATCACAAGAAGAAATTGTTGAAGTTGAACTTACTTGTCACAAGGGCAGATCTAGAAATTTCAATAATTTTTTTCTCGTCTGTGGCGCATGGGATTCATACGAAATATGGGAAATAACATCTAGAGAAGCACTCCTCTAACGACCCCTAAAAAATTTTAAAAAAGCAGTTTGCGAAAAATTTTTTCAAAATTCGAGTGCCCCCCCCGAGCCAAGGGACTCCCGTTTAAAATTATTCTTTTTTGTCATATACATTTTACTTTTCATAAAAATGCAACAATAGCTTTTGGAGTTTATGAAAATATTTTTATTACTAACTGAGATACAACGAATTGAAATTTTGTAAATTGTTAAATTGTAAATTACAAAATTTCAGATCATTGTATTTTGAAAATATTTTCATAAACTTCAAAACCTATTGTTGGATTTTGATGAAAAGTAAAATGTATATGACAAAAAAGAATAATTTTAAACGGGAGTCCCTTGGCTCGGGGGGGCACTCGAATTTTGAAAAAATTTTTGGCAAACTGCTTTTTCAAAATTTCTTAGGGGTCGTTAGAGGAGTGCTTCTCTAGATGTTATTTCCCATGTTTCGTATGGGTCCCATGCGCCACAGACGAGAAAAAAATTATTGAAATTTCTAGATCCGCCCTTGACTTGTCATCTGGCGCCTCTGCAATAAACTTATCAATATTTTGGCGTGTAAAAATTTTTTATTTTTTTGGACGATATCCTTCTCCTTTGCGCTTCAAAAATGCGATGAGTTTATAAAACTTACTTATATCTTGATTGTTCTTGACATTTAACATAGCCTTTATCATTGAAAAATGTGCCCAAAGCGTCGAAGACTTCCAAATGTTAGAATTTTGCTCGAAATAGGCCAACATTACATTTTCACTGTACTTGCTTGCAACATTGTTCCGATCGCACCATTCCACAAAGCGTTTGTACGCTAATTCATATTGTTCTTTGGATTTTGTGGGCAACCAATCTAAAGTTGCCCTTGTAGCTGCTTCTTCAATTTCTTGAGGAAACGATTCGCTTCCTTCTGGACTATAATTAATATTGGAACTCATCATATAGCAATAGTTTTTCACATTTGACAAGCATGTGTCAAACAACGAGCAAACTTGATTTATTTATTTCATAATCCTACAAACTACTAGAATTATGAGGTAACTATTACAAGGATTTGAAATCTTTTTAAAGAAACTTTATTGTTCTTTTAATGGTGTTTGTAGAAAAAACATTGTATGATAAACGTGTTAAAAATGACTTTATTTTGTTCGTGGAGTTGCTCCACTCACAAAATAAAAAGTCACTTTACTTCCACATCCAGTGGAAGTATAGTAACGACAAAACATTTTTTAAAAATTTTTATTGTTCAAATAGGCTTAGAATGTCACGAAACGTCGAGATTTTAAGTTTGAACGAAAAAAAAATTTCTGTCTGTCGGTCTGTCTGTAACTTTTTTGTGCGCACGTTTACTCTGGAACCGTTTGAGATATTGACTTGAAATTTGGTACACATATGTACCTTAACGAGATCTAGAACTAGATTATATTTTCATCTTGTTCCGTCGAAGGGTTGGGGGGTAAATTGAGGTAAATTTGGGGAAAATAGGTAAATCAAGCAGGTAAGAGTCCATAAAATTGGTATTTAGTATATACAAGAGAAGCTAAGGTCCCAAAAAAAGTGTTGGAATTAGCCACCCCCATTACCACCTTCACCCCATTATTAAAGGGGATGAAAAAAAATTGTGATTTAGTGTGTGTACAAGAACCAGAAACCTCAAAATATTTTTTTACTTCATCCACCCCCACTACCACCCCCCATCACCACCCCCACCCCGCTACCGATGTGGGGTATCGTTTTATGGGTTTTTGGGGTAGAGGATTTCAAATATTATATTATTAAAGTTCCATAAACAATTATTTCCACATACAATTTTTTTTCGTTGTGAGTGACTTGGATAAAAAATTTGGATGTGGAAGTAGTGATTCGTTGGGCAGCGGTTTTTAACACTTGTATCATAACTATTTAAAAGGTAAAAATAAATTAAACAACAAATAATTATTGTAATAAAACATAACAACCATGAAAAAATAAAATAACAAAATTATTTAAAACCTAAATTATAATGAACAATTATAAATATTATTCAAACTGTTCGCTGTTTTGATTAATACACAAAGTAGCACGACTTACTGTTGTACACCTGACATTCTGTAGCTGTAGAGGTGTTATTTGTGCAATTTCGTGTCTAACTCTCTCTTCCAGATCTTGCCTTGTGGATGAAGCAGTCGCGTAAACTTTATTTTTCAAATGCGCCCAAATGCAAAAATCGACTGGGGTTAAGTCAGGAGACCTTGGAGGCCATCTGACTGGACCATGGGTCCCAACGATCTGGGAATAATTCATATAGGTAATCCCAAAAGATAAGAGCATTGTGTGGTCCACCCCCGTCTTGTTGGAAGTAAACTTTAATATTGGTATTGGGAATTTAAATAATCTGTGGAATTATTATATTTTGGAGAAATTTTAGATATCTTAGTCCAGTTAGATTTTCGTCAAATATTATTAGACTTATGATATATACATTACAAACATTGAAGCCAAACCGCGTCTGAAACTGCCCCTGTTTCATAATATGATTTTAGTCCAGTTGCTGAGCGTGGTTCTGTATGCATTTTGATGCCCAGAAAATCAACCGGTTGCATCATGTGGGTACCATGGCCCTTATAAATTTCCATCAGGGTGTCAGTCTTGCAGAGCGGGCACAAGCTCAGAATCTGCCATTTTCAAAATGGTGTCAATGCAATTGTCATAATTTTACTAAATCGCTTTTAACTCCTAAACCTTGCGTTTTATTAACTATTATATATATAAACACTTTTTGTTCCACATACCATAAGGAACAATTTTGTTCCTTTTGTAAAAGCTCAGAAACTTAACCGTTACGTAATTATTGGGACTTATTTATCAGCGAATGCCTAAAGTAAAGTTTCCAAAGAGAAAACAATGTTTATAACTCAGAAATGACGTGTTTAACCAATTTTTTCGTAGATGTAAAAAATTTTCCTCGTTTTATGGGGAACAAAAAGCGTTATAAGATTTGCAGGCTCTAGGAGATACTGTTTCCGAGCTAGAAGTGATTTTACACATTATTTACCATACCATTTGTTTTCGGGAATAGCGATATTATAAGCATCTTTTGCAAGCTGAATAAGAAAATAGATATAAAGAAGTATTAGCTTGATGTGGGCTTCCACGGCACGGGGTGTAGTGAGCAATTCAAAACTTTGTGTAATATGCCAAACAGACACTAGTGCAATTCTGACTTCGACCAATAATGGCAAGTAAATCCAATCATAAGTCTATTTCGACTAAAAAGTAGCAGGCAACAGTTCAGCATGTTACTGGCTTACCACTAGAAAGAGGATTCAGTATGAAAGATTTATTTACCTACCTACCTATGATATAGTAAGACAAAGAAAATTTTTGATAATGAAAGGTTCATAATCAAAACACAAATGATCACCCTTGCTGATGAGCTCAAAAATGTTTTGCAACCAGACGACAAGTCTTCCTTGAAATCAAGTTTAATGCCATGTTTTTGTGTCTGATGTCTTGGGATATGCACAAAGACTCCCTTCAAAAAGATTGCTTCTTTTGATGCATTTTTTTTATTATATTTACCACCTGGCTGGAAAGGATCCACAGCGCATTGACTTTGCATTTGATTCATACACTGACATGTCACCGAAAAGTTATGAAAGGATTAGTCGAAATTCTGGTGGTCCGATTTATATACTTGACATAGATGTTAACACACCACTTCTTATAAAGGAAACTATTTGGCCTTTCTCAGAGAAGAAGATTAAATTTCAGGAGTTTCTCAGGGTAATTATTTTTAAAACTGCTTGAGGGAAGTGGCCTGGTACTTCAGTTTACTACAGTGCAACATCAGGAGCAAAGCTAATGGCATGTATGTCAAAAAAGTAGGAGTCACCAGTTCAGCATCATGATGAACTTTCTTTCTCAAACATTGAAGAGCAGGATGTATGAATTATGCCACACGTTTTTCATGTAATTCAAACAGACATCAAGCAATGTGTCATAGTGCCATCTGCCCCAGATGTATTAGTATTGGCACTTCACTTCTTTGACACATTTTCTTCAGCCGGATTGGAAGAACTATGGTTGCGACGACTTGGCTTTGCTACCACTACGAGACGTGTTCCCCTACACATCATGGCATAGCGTCACGGCAATAATTTATGTTGTGTTCTTCCGTCACTATACATATTAACTGGCTGTGATTAGCAAATTTGAAACCAAGAATGTTACTCTTAAATGCAATCCTACTTCTTTCCTAATGACCTTTGGAAAAACATCAGAAGAAGTAGAGCTGGAAGACACCTTAATTCAAGCTGAATAATATTTATTAAATGTCATAAGGAAGGGTTGGGTAGGACTATGGATGAACTGGCACACTGGATGTATTGCCACAGCAAAAACACACTACTTGAATATTTATCACCAACAAGTCGACTAACACGACAACATAAACTACTTGCATTTTTCTGTACGAATTTACAATCCAAGAAAATTTCAAACAGCTTGACCCGTTTGTTTTCGGATATGGGTATGGTAGAGATTTTCTAGAACTACAGTGTGAATATAGGTTTTACCTGGACGATCTAGATGAAGGTTGTAAATGCCTCAAATGTACAAAAAAATGTTGTGCACGTGTCAGGAGCGGAATTACTTGCTGCGGATTCTGTCTGATTGTATGACTCATAAATACAAACGAAATACAGAACTGTATAAAAAAAGTTAATAAAGTTTGCACTTCTCTTTACAATTCTCATAAATTTTGAAAATCTCCACACTCCCCTTTGCTGAAACATAAATATGCGTGTACATATACGTACCCTAAATCATAGGAAAATGTCGATACTACAAAGAATGGCTTTTAACTCAGAAACTCAGATTCCTAGCTTCGTCAGTGTATAATGACACTTCTTGTTCCTTGTGATATAGGGAACGATTTTCGTCTTTACAAAAAAAATTAAAAAGTAGACTGTTTATGAGTTATAAGCATTTTTTATATTCCTAACATTTATATTAGGCTCTCGAGGCCATACAAGTATCATTATCTCCTAAATGGTCAATTTTAGAAGCTTTATTATAAGAACTAAAATTGTTCCTTATAGTATATAGAACAAAAAGTGTTTATATATAAAGGTTAATAAAACACACAGTTTATGAGGTAAAAGTCACAGAGTAAAATTTTGTCAATCGCATTTCCGCCATTTTGAAAATGGCTGATTCTGAGCTTGTGCCCACTCTGCCATGCTGACACCCTGGTGTAAATTAATAAGGACTATGCTACCTACATTACCCAAGTGGTTGTTTTTCTGGACATCAAAGTGCATACAGAACCACCCTCAGCGAGTTGACTATTTTCAATTGCCCAATATCGAACGTTGTTCCGATTAAATAACCCAAGATTTGCAAATCTCGATTCATCAGAGAAGAATATGTTTTTGATAAAATTCTCATTTCTTAGTTGGCGGAACTCTAACCAATTACAAAAGGTTATTCTTCACTGATATCATTCTCATACAAAAAATGCGATTGATATTTATAAGAACGGTAGCCGTGTTTCTTTAAAATTTTCCTGGCTGATTCTTTGAAAACTGGCAATTCATGTTCAATTTGTCTTATCGAAATCGTTGGGTCAACATGCACTAAAGCTAATACAATAAATTCCGTTTCTTCATCCACAATGAATCTGTCTTCAATTTCTATATCAGATTGAGTTCTAGATTAATGCTACAACCTGGCGAAATAGTTTTTCGGAGTCTGTCTTCTTTCTGTATATCTCTGTTCAAATAGAGTTTGTGCTCTAATTGTATTACGTTGAGTCTCTCTATAAGTAATCAATATGTCAACTTTTTCATGTCTTGAACATTTTTCAGCCATTTTATATTAATATACTTGTTTATAACAAATTCAATACACTTATTTTTACAATTAATTATTTTTTATTTGTTTACCTCTGTAGTATATTAGCATGACCAGATTAAGGTACCAATATACAGGAAGTAAATAATTTCATATTAAATAAAAAATTTGCGCAATGTCAAGAATAATTCAACTGTTGCGAATCTCTGTCATTTTCATGGCTATCTGCAATTTTGGATTTAAATGTAGATGTAGATATCTGTTGGCACTTACCTTTTAAAAATTCTTTTATTATTACGAAGGAAATCGTTAAGAAATGATTAATGACGAAAAAAATTAAAGTTTATGAATCATTATTTCTGATTAATAAAAGAAAATAGCACGGTCCCATTAAGAAATTTTCCATAGGACCTCTACAGAAATGAAAGAGAAAATAAAATTCTGCCTTTTGAGAAAAACCTAAAAATAGTCGTACTTATCAGTAATTCAAATAACTATTGTTCTTTATAGACAAGTCTAATAAATTCCATAGCCTACTTAGCAATTTTTAATAAGAAACCATAAAAAAATATAGTAATTCTATTTAAGAAAAAAAAAGTTGAACGGTTGAACTGGAAATGTTATTTTCGTTCCTGTTAGTCTAAAAGTAGCCCACTTATGTCTAATTTATGTATACCAAGAACGAAGTTTTTAAATTAAAAAACAACCAAAAAAGGTTTCACCTGCGACTAACTCTCTTAAAGGGAAGACTTTGCGTATGCATAGTACTAATTACCAACGCTACTGCCACCATCTTGAAAAAACAGTGCCAATATTTAATTTTTCACCCATAAAAAAAGATAACTGCATGAGACTCAGACTGTACCAGATAAATTGTCTAGGCATATTCATCACTTCAATAAATCAAAATTCAATCAAAATTATTTCTTTATAATTTTGCCTGTTCTACAACTCGGTAACCGTTAGAGATACGAGAAAAAATGTTCTTATTAAGAATGTGAACTCCTGAATGCTCTTCAGTATTATCTAAAACATTTTCCGATATTCCCAGCTGTTAATGAGATAGGCCTAAGTCTAAACTAAATTGAGGCCGCCATTTTTCAAGAAGCACAGCATCCACGAATGTTGATTTTTGGTATGTTATTATTTGGCACTACTACTAATTTATATTTTATTTATTTTATTTTTATTTTAATTATACACCATCTAACAGTACAAACCATTTACAAGATGGGAAATAACACATATTTAATATAGACTACACACCATAGATGAGTAACTAAAACTACAAATATAATACAAAGAAAACTGAATAAGACTAAAATTAAAATTAAACTTAAGTAAAACAAAAATAAGGTTAACTTATAATTATGCATACGGCGCGGCACATAAAAGAATGTAATAAAGTGGTAACTAACTATAGATAACGTCTCCTATTAAATAAAAATATCAATATCATTCGGGTTGTTATTATAAGTAGAATAGATGTTATATATCGGTGAGTATTGTAAGACGTTAGTCCGGGTTCTGGGCAGATAAAAGGTTTGGTGATATCGCGAATTCACTCTTGGAGTGTGAAAATTTAATTTATGGAGGATCTCGCAGCAATCAATTTCATGATGAATTACTTTCTTAAAGAAGTTAATGGCGGAGTTGTTACGTCTATCACTTAGGCTGCACATGGAAAACATTTCAAGCAAATCTCTTTGCGGAAAGCCAATAGGTGGATATGTATCATGAGATTTAAAGTGAAGATAAGAAAACGACGTTGTAAAACATGTGCCAAACAAGGGATACATACTCTAACTTAGATCTCAGAAATGAAAAAATAGTAATTTTAGCGTTGCAATATTTGAGAAATCGCGGCTGTTGCGTATGATAAAACTAAATGTCTTATTTACGTCACATATTAACGTATCAATGTGGTCATTAAAAGTTAGTTTTTTGTCGAAAATTACACCAAGGTCTTTGAACGTAGACGGTCGCATTAATTGTACATTGTTTAGCGCGTAATCGTAGGTAGTCATAGAATCTCTATTTGAAAACGACATAATATTATACTTTTGCACATTTAATGAAAGTTTGTTTTTAACACACCAAGAACTGAGATTAGAAACGGTATTTTGCAATGTGATGCAGTCATTCAGATCAGTGATTCTATGTAAAAGCTTTATATCGTCCGCATACATTAAAAAGTGAACTCCTAGGGTATTACCTATGTCGTTGATAAAAATATTAAAAAGCAGCGACCACTGGGGAACACCTGAGGTTGAGACATAATCAGAGGACTTAAAACCATTGTACGCGACGTATTGTTGTCGTTCAGTTAAATATGATTTAAAAAAAGATATGAGCTGATGAAATGCCAAAACTAGAGAGTTTTGTAATAATTAAGTTGTGGTTGAGCCTATCGAAGGCTTTCGTAAAGTCAAAGTATATTACGTCTGTTTGAATTTGCATATCGATGGATTCAGATATGTATTGCGTAGCACAAATGAGATTAGTGGTAGTAGAGCGGCCCTTCATAAATCCATGTTGTTGCGTGGAAATTATGTTTTTAACATGTGGGTAAATTGAATTATGTAGTAATATTTCGAAAGCTTTACCAAAATTACAGATTATAGTTATCGGTCGAAAGTTTCTTATATCATTTTTTTCACCCTTTTTGTATACCGGACAGACTTTGGAGTATTTCCAAATGTCAGGAAAAGAACAAAACTTAGTAGACAGGTTAAATAAAATCATGAGTGGCTTAGCAAAGATATAAGCAATGTGGCTTAGCAAAGATATAAGCACAATCTTTCAATAAGAACGAGGGAATGCCATCAGGTCCCATGGTGAGCTTGGGTTTTAGTTTTTTTAAAGCCAATAGTACCAATGGGACACTATATTGATGCTACTGTTATTATCAGACTGATCTGTTAATGTGTCTTCCGATTCTACAGGTGAAAATGATTGTTCAAAAAGATCAGCATAAGCATTTACAATATCTTATTCAAATGATTGCCATCGTATTACACATCTTTAAGTATGTTAGTCACTCCTTTTTTGTTTTTTATGTGGGCCCAAAACTTATTCGGATCATTGTTGATATTATTTTCAACCTGAGCTGTATAGTTTCTGAAAGCAGTTTTGTATCAAATTTAATTTTAGACCTCAATCTCACAAATTCACCAAGTGCAATGTTATCTCCCGTTCTTTTGTGCAGCCTCAAATATTTTTTTTTAGTTCTTATATCTTTGATAATTTCAGCATTAAACCAGGGTGAGAATTTTCTATTATCTTTAGGACACACAGATTTAGGTACACAAGTTGTGAATATCTCCGATATTTATCATAAAATTGTTGACACACAGAGTTAATTTCAGTGTAATCTTCGAGGCAAGACCAGTCGACATTAAGCAGTTCCAGATATAATAGTTCAAAATTGGCTTTTATAAAATTAAATGTATTTGTATAATTAATCTGGAAATTATTAGTACAGATTTCATATTCAGTGTTCAAGGAAATTGCAAGTCCGGGATGATGCTTATCTTCTTTTAATAAAATATCTAAAGCTTTCTCAACTACATAACTGGTATTGCACAGAACCAAGTCAAGTAACCTGTTGTTATTGTACAGAAAATTAAATTGAGAGAGGTCTAGAAAATTTGTAAAGTTATTTAGAGCTGTAACTTCAGCAGTATTGATGCCATTTAAAATAGATAGAGAATACGAGGGACTATTAAAATCTCCTATTATTAACAAATTGTTGTCACAAATACCATTTAATGACTCGACGAATTCAAAAATTGTTTCATAGTTTACGGAGCTTACATTAGGCGGAATATATATAACGATGATTAACTGAGAGTTAACACCTAGAATATCAACATAAGGTAGTATATTTGTTTGATCTAAATCAAGCCTTACAGCATTGAAATTATCTCGTATTGCTAACAATACACCCCCACCTCTCTGTCCTTGCGAAAGATATTATAATTATTGTTTATCAATTCAGAATCAAAAACAGTTGAATCGAGCCAAGTTTCAGTTAGTGCAATAATGGTCCAATTAGAACTAGCAACAGAATTACTCACTTCGATCGTCTTCGTTTTGAGACCTCTGACGTTTTGATAATAAATGAGTATATTATTGTTATTATCAGCCTTGCTCGCAGTAGATTCGCGAATGGAGGTAGGGAGAGGCTGTGATTGCTATTGAACGAATTGAACGAATTGAGTACTTAGGAGATCATCTCGCGGTTTCTCTTTAGCTAGCAAATATGCAGAGCAATTGCTGGTATCCCATGCCGCATGATTAATGGAAATATCTGATTTGTTTTTACTTTTAAGTGCAGTGCAGTTGACACATATGAGAATATCGGATTTACAGTCTTTAACAGCGTGATTTTCCCCACATCTGGGGCAGGTGTATGGTTTGTTACAGGAATTTGATGAGTGGTTAAACTCATTGCATTTAAAACACCGATATATTTCAACTGCGTCAAATACTCTGCAGCTATCATAGCCAATAAATAGATTACCTGCCTTAAGTACTTGATCATAAGAGACGTTATCCAACTGTATAATAGCTTGAAATATATTGTTATTTTTTTTGTATGGTAAAACTTTATTAATATGCAGTCAGCTAGTACGTTAATAATCTGACTGTTCATTTTGTTCGTTATTGTTATATGCAAAGTCTCCCGTTTAAGGGAATTATTTCCAGATAAAACCCGGATGTGATTGGACTATAGATGCAACTTTTTGAAAACATTGTGTATTGTATTTTTTTCTAAAAATTCCGTGAACAGTTTCTGTATATTTCGAACTATAATTATCGCTGATACCTAAATTCATGTAATAATTAATAATATATACATAAAGAATGTTCTAGGAAAATCATAATGCAGTAGTACACTATGAAAAAAATTTAAATAATTTTTCTCAAAAAATATTATTTATCAATCCTGTGTGTTCTATTTTGAAGTATTAACGTTGGATAATTTCGGTGAAGCCTACAGAAGTTATTGAAGCCCGGTCATCAAAGTATGCCAGACTGATTGAAAAGTGGAATGTCAATAACAAAGCATTGAAAGATTGAGTAGGGATCTCCCATCTCCTTGTCCCAATTCCTTCTTTTCATGCTTCGAGATAACACGGCTTTTTTAAAAACCTCCTGACTTTGACTATCACCATTAAATTAAATATATCCAAGGTATTTACATCGAAACCAATTCTACTTTGATTTATATTGAAACCATTATTTTGTTTGAAAAATGTTGCTTTTTTGGGATCACTTCTAATTTAATGTTTTTATTGATCCAGTGGAGTTTGGTCACATAAATAATAGGCTAGCGGTATGGCTGAAATAACACCATATATCACATAAATGTGTTAATTTGTGTAAACAAAATGCATTTTAAAATATACACAAAATATGTAGGTATTTTATGTACCGACGTGTTTTTACCTTAGTAAATATTAACACTAAACAAGTTAAAAACATACTCTTCGCCAATTTACTGAGCTTTTTATATAATTCTTAAACATTCTATAGGATACTCTTCGCAGTTTTTTTGTAAATAATGTTGGTTTTTTGGACATCCTAAATTTTGTGATACCAACTTTGTGATACCAACTTTGTTGTGAAAAAAAAAAATATGAAAAAAAATTTAAAAAAAAAATCCAATCTGTCTGGCATTTGAACACACGATCTTTGGATTGCAAGGCTAAACTTTAGCCACTGGACCATCACACATTACTACAAAACAGTTCTATGTCTGTAATATATATCTTTTGAGAATCATATTTCAACCCATTAGATATATTATTATAAAATATATATTACTAAAATGTATAAACAAAAAAAAAATATTATAGAGATAACATTTCGCAAGATTTCTATTTAACTTCAAGCGACAAAAATTAAGAAAACAATTTTTTTTAAATTAAATGATTAATAACTTTCTTATTCACTCATTGATTTTCTTCAAAAACAATAGGGTTCTTCCTCTAGCTAACACTGACCTACTTTCCAAATTTCATACAATCGGACTTTTCTTTCTTTAGTTATCGTGCTTACAAAGAACGTGACGGTCGGACAGACGGACATTTTGAAAGTTGTTCAGAATTCGTTCACTAACACAAAGATATGAACATTTTTTTCTCTACGAGTGATATCTCCGGTTTTAGAAGTATGTAGATGAAATGCAATATATTCTTTGTTTTTGTGAAAAGTATCATAATTATTACATAAAATTTTTGCTTATTTTACTATTAGCGATACTGGAAAATTGTAAATAACGTTCAGAGGCCTCGACGCGACGTGAGCAAGTTTTTACAAAAACTTGTTTAATATTGCCTGAAATCAACTTCTTTAAGAATGTTGATTGATTGATTTACCAGCGTGCGGTAGGCATTGCTGCCACTTCCAGGTTATACAGCTGAGGCTGCTACGTCCTGTATCGTGAGGGAGCGTTTAAGCTCCCTTTTTGTGTTTTTGGTTCGCCTTCTTTTCCTGAGTCTTCTGATTGCTCGGTTTCCAATGCTGGGTTGGATTTGGGTCGTGCTTGTCGTCAGCAGCGAGAGCCACATGACGCATGGTACAGGAGTGTGGGGTGGGCAGTGTAGTTGTTTTTGAAATGCGTTGCCACATTGTGTTCGTGATGTTTATGCTCATTTTTTTGTGTTTCTGCTTCTACAGGTTGTCTTCTTCTTCTTCTGAGTCTTCTTCTTCTGAGTCTTCTGATTCTTTCATTTCTGCTTCTGGTAGAGTATATGTCTGTAGGTATATGTGAAATGCGTGGCCGCATAGTGTCATGCTGTGGAATATTTGTGCTCCTCTTTTTGTATTTCTGCTTCTACAAATCTTCTTCTTCTTCTAAGTCTTCTGATTCCTGGGTTTCTGGTTCTGGTGGAGTACATATCACTGCGATTTCTTTGTGGAATTCATTTTATTTTTCTCCTTTGCTTTTCATTCCCAATATGTTTAGTAGTTTGTTCATGATCCTCTCGGTTGTTGTTTTCCACGTGTAACCTGGTCTCCCTATTTTTAGTGTAGAATTTAATGTAGAATTTTTCACTTAACAACGAGCACAATTTTTACCTGAAAACCATCACTTGATAATTTACCTAGGAAAATATTATGAAATTAGATTTTCAACACTATATTATAACACCCACAGCGCAAAGAACATGCAATATCATAAAACACACTCCTATTAAACCAGACACCAACAAAAGTCAAAGATCAGCAGTCCCTATCTGTGATGCTTCTCTTCCCTTCCATTCTCTTCTATTTTTGACTTGTTCTATTGCATTTCATCAAAAACTGTACCTAGGTCTGGATTATGTACGAAACCAATCACTACTCACAAAATCGTTAATCGCACGTTCCGAGGTATGTATTACCCTTCAGGGTTCCGGTTCGGTGATGGATGCTAGCATGAACGGGGTGGAATAGTCTATGTTATTTTGTATATAGTCCGGTACTTGTTCTCGTTTATTTTTTGCTTTCTCTTCTTCCTCCAGTTTATCTCCACTTTTGCTGTGGTATGTCTCTTCTCGTGTATGTGTTACCATTTCTTCTGTATTTCACCCCACTTTAACGCTCCTGACTCGTTCCCCCGTGTCTGTGTCTACCATATGATCTTTCGTTCCTACGTTCTGCCTCCGATCCATCATTCTTGTGTATAGATACCATTTCCTAGGAAAATCTGTGCATTTCCATTGAACTGCAAGAGGTTCAGCTCCCCGGCGTATTTTACCAATAATACGCCTCTGGTTGTCCGGTTGTCCATTTGTTACCCAAGTCGCGGCTTGTTTATCTAAGAAACCCTGTTTATCTTTAGGAATAGTACTCTTCAATAAAGCCATAAATTTATAGTGGCAGCTGTGGACATTTTCAAGGGTTTAGGTGTACAATCACTTCTCAGATTTTCTAAGAAAGTCGTTTGAGTCAGCCCCTCAGCAGTTTATTACAGCATTTATACACACTTCACAAAAACACACTCTTTTTAATACAAATACAAATTATGTCACTCACTTAACTTTAAAATTATATCATTTACACTTTGTATATAGCTAGAATTTGGACCTAAAAACACTGCAGGCACTTCTTGTTAGTCATTAAGAAATAAATAAACTTGGATAAATAAACTTGGGTGACGGATAGGTACTTGAAAAATGAAAATGGGTATACTTAGCTTATATTCCCGTTATTTATTGCCTGGTCCTTTAAGCTTGCTTCTTTATGCATATCACTGCACTGGTCGGTTCTGCCACTAAATAACTCTGTATTAGTTGTTTTCAAATATTAATTTTATTTCATCTTTGTTCTTTTGTTATCACATATCAATTTACGCGGAATGCTTTGGGCTACAAATTCATCTGAGTTTGATCAAATTTAGCGGACTTATATCTGGTGTTCTCGTGTTTAAATGGGAGCATTTTTCGGACGCGTCCGCTCGCTCGGGAAGCACAATTCGAACTCCAAATCAACTTTTTTGAGAATGTTGTTTATTAATTGTTTATTTAAGATACATTACAGATTATTTAATTTTATTAATACTAATACGATATATTTTATTAAAAATGCAATCAAAAATATACAATAGGATCCATATTATTTATTTAATGTATACTAATAACGCTTTTTAGAGAATTAAATAATAAAGAACATATTGTTTTATCACTGAAAAACGCCTTGCGGCCATTGACATATCTGTTTTATTTCATGAAATATTTTTTGTAAATACCACTTGTGCTTTTAAATTTTATCTCCATTCATTGCATGACCAGCTTATTGTCCAAAGTTAGTGCAAATTGTAGTAATAAATACCATAATATGTAGAGGAAATACATATGATGACCCTTGCTTATCTACAACTATTACAACTTTCATATTTCGAATTTAAATCAATTCACATACTGGTGGGGCTTATTTCATCATTGAACTTAGAAAACATTTTTAATCTAAACAATTGGTCCTACATGAATAATTGTACATTGGTCTAATCTCTTGTGCTACTAGGGTGGTCAAATGTACTAGTGCTCTCTCTGTCCTCTATATAATTGACCGAACTATGCGGCAGTAAGTAGTAAGTAAAGTAAAGTAAAAAAAAATGTTGAGGCCTTTGGTTTTTGTACACACACTAAATCATAATTTTATTTTCCTTACCCTTTTTAAAAATAGAGTTGGGGTGGTAATGGGGGTTGTTAAAGCTAAAAAATGTTTTGAGACCTTAGCTTCTCTTATGTATATCAAATACCAATTTTATGGACTCTTACTTGCTTGATTTATCTATTTATCCCGATTTACCCAAATTTACCTCCCAACTCTTCAATGGAATAAAATCAAAATATAATCTAGTTCCAGATCTCTCCAGATTAAAATGCATGCGTGTACCAAATTTGAATGGTTACAGAGTAATCGTGCGTACAATAATTTTACAAACAGACGCAGACAGATTTTTTTTTGTTCAAATTTAAAATCTCGACATTTCATGACATTCTATTTGAACAACAAAAATTTTTATTTTTTTGCGTTACTATACTTCCACTGAATGTGGAGGTAAAATCATTTAGCATAGTTATGGCTGTCGATTAAACAAAATACCTAAATTACTTCCACATCCAGTGGAAGTATAGTAAAGACAAAAAAATTTTTAAAATTTTTTATTGTTCAAATAGACTTAAAATGTCATGAAACGTCAAGATTTTAAGTTTGAGCGAAAAAAAAAATTCTGCCTGTCTTTCTGTCGGTCTGTCGGTCTGTCTGTCTGTAACTTTTTTGTGCGCACCTTTACGCTGGAACCGTTTAAGATATTGACTTGAAATATGGTACACATATGTACTTTAACGAGATCTGGAACTAGATTATCTTTTCATCTTGTTCCGTCGAAGGGTTGGGGGTAAATTGGGGTAAATTTGGTGTAAATGGGTAAATCAGGCAAGTAAGAGTCCATAAAATTGGTATTTAGTATATACAAGAGAAGCTAAGGTCTCAAAAAAAAATTTGGCATTAGCCACCCCCGTTACCATCCCCACACCATTATTAAAGGGGATGAAAAAGAAATGTGATTTAGTGTATGTACAAAATATTACTTCATCCACCCCCACTACCACCCTCCTATCACCACCCCCACCCCACTACCGATGTGGGGTATCGTTTTATGGGTTTTTGGGGTAGAGGATTTCAAATATTATATTATTAAAGTTCCATAAACAATTATTTCCACATACAAAGTTTTTTCGATGTGAGTTGGATAGAGAATCTGGATATGGAAGTAGTGATACCTTGGGCAGCAGTTTTTTATATTGTATCATCTTAAATTTTGTGAAAAAGTACTTTATCCTTAATGCAGGTCGACGCAACTAAGAAATTCTAGATCAATGTCGTAATACCAAGTCACCAGTCATGTCTCCCAGTGGAAACATCAGCTCTCAGAGCTCTGTAGTTAATAGTTATAAATGTTGTAAAAATAGACCATTTTTACACTATGTTTGCGTGAACTGTTTTAGTGTTATCCATAAGTGTTGTTTATCGAAATATAAAAATAAAATTAAACATTTAAAAGAGAATAAAATCATATGCTGTCAATCGGCGGATGAAAGTTATTCAGATGACGACGAAGAAAAATCTATTCTGGAGAAAACAATTAACGATCTTACTGATGACAGCGAGATGAAAAGTAAATACATTCTTAAATTAAGAAAGGAAAATAAATTATTTATGCAAGACGCCCTAAAGACGGAAGAAGAGTTAAATATACTAATAAAAAAGCAAGAAAAACTTATCAGTCAATTGAAACAGCAAATTAAGGAACTCAAAAAGTGTAACAAAGAAACTAAAATAACAACAAAGAATGTGGGTATCCAAACACAAAAAGTTGTAAAAAATGTCTCCACTGCAACAGATATAAAAATGTGTGAAATAAAACAATCTGATAAACTTTTAAATAAATCAAGTGTAGATATACAGGGTGTATCTAATAAGGACATGCATACACAAGCTGCTGTGACTAATAAAATAAATTCGCATGAAACTGTAAAAAACAATATTAATTATACAATGAACACCAAGAGAAACAAAATTTTATTATTAGCTGATGAACTTGGAACTTACGTCAATAAATTAATGAGTAACTACGACTTAAATTCGTACAACATAATGTCTTTTATAAAATCCGGTGCGAAACTACACCAAGTAATGGAAAATATTGAGATATTAACCAGATATTATACCTTAGAAGATTTTGTTATAATAATTGCAGGATCAAACGATTTAAATATTAGTGAAACACCTTCTTTCAGATTCATCTGCAATAAACTAAAACTCTGTACGCACACAAATATCATACTAACATCAGTACCTTATCAGATTTCAATTATGGATAAGCATATTTTCAAGTACAACTCGAAGTTAAATATGTTTTTATGCAAATTTAATAATTATACGGAAGGACACGTAAATTACGTAGAAATCAACCCTAGAGCTACAAAGATACGCAGTAGTGCTTCAGTTGCTTTAATATTATCAAATGCCATTCGTCAAGCTAAACATCAAATAAAAAATCTGCAATTTGTCCGCACGGTACAG